>VXBC01003892.1:0-181555 GCA_013399945.1 Ploceus nigricollis | reverse complement strand
GTGGGCCCCAGCCACTGAGATTTTCTTCCTCTAACTGGGAATGCTCAAACTGGACTGATGGACATTTCCGAGCTGTGCATCTCCGACCCGCTCGGCTACCACAACCAGTGAGTGTGCCGTGCTGGGACCGGGCGGGTCGGGGGCGGGCTGGGGCCGGCGTTGCGTCCCGCTGCGGGTGGGATGGGGCAGCGACCCCACAGTCCCGCTGCCTCCGTGCCGCAGAGCCGCCGCCGCCCACCCCCGCGGGGCACGGCGTGTGCCGGGTGTCTCGGAGCGGCCGGCCGCGGGCAGGGCAGGGCAGGGCAGGGCAGGACGCACCTCCGCGCCGGCAGGTGCGGAGGAGTCCGCGGAGCAGCACCTGGGGGGGTAGGCGTGTTGGTGTGTTTCTTTCTTGCCGTGTAACTTCTCCCTCTAATGCTTCATCTCCTAGGAACAGGCAGCTAACAGTGAGCACTGACAGTCCTTTCTGCGCAGTTTTACTTTCCGTCTGTGCTAGGATTTTTATTAGATGAATTACTAGGTGCCTATAAAGAGATGTGCATATAAAATTATACGAAGCAGATCCATTAGAGCACCATCTTTTATTTTAAAAGTCTGTTTTTCATCTGAAATGCACTATGGAAATTCAGTTTCCCACAGACTACTGTTTTGGATAGCCTGCCCGGGGAAAGAGTGAAGTGAGTCGGAGGGCTGGCAAACAGACATCCCAAGCTGGGACTGGTGGCTGATACCTTAGCACCTGCTACTGCTCTTTGTATTCCAAAGTGGGCTGTGCCTGGTAATGCTTGTGTAAAATCACTTTAGCGTGTTAAGTTTGGTTTGATCCTGTTGGAGAAGTTAGGAAACAAGGCAAAACCTTTTCAGCATTTACATCCAGCTGACTGGAACAATTAATTTTAAACGCATTTCTCTGATAAATCTCACCCTGAGCAGAGTCCTCTTTTGTGTGTTTGCATGTTAATCCGTGTGTCACCTATGCAGGTTTTGTGTCATCAGAGGTGGGAATTAAGTAATTTTGCCTATTTCATTGCTTTTGTCCTAAGAATACATTGTATTTAGTACAATTAAAATAATTTAAAAAATTAAAATCAAACAAATCATCCACAAATACCCCTCTTTCCTCATTTCAGCTTTTATTTGTCTTTCTGTACCTTGTTTTCTGATATTCCATCTATCTTTACACTCATTTCTCTTTCCTTTAATCCCCAGCTTCCAGCAGTTTCATTAAAATGAGACTTTGTATTGTTAATAGAAATTAATGATCTAGCCCATGTGGTTTTTCTGTGTCTTTTCCCCACTGGTGCTACACTTGTGGCTGCTCCACTTTGAATTAAAAATAAACAAACAGTTTCTTAAGGGAAATGTATTCTGTATGCTGCTGGGAGTCTTAATATTAAGGCAGAAATTGAAGATGCATTTGCCTTCATAAAAAAAAGAAAATAACAAAATGCCACAATGAAAAGCTAGATCTTCATCACTTACTATATTATCTCTTAACTTTTTCATTTTATTTTTTGTACTTTTGGAATTAAGAAAAGGGAACTCAAACAACATGAAAATAGTAAGAAGTTATCTGCCTGTTATATTGCCATTCCCCCTTTTTACTTTTTTATGGGTTTTCAGTCAGCTCTCAAAAATGTCAAGTGCACCTTACCCATATGCACAACTCCTTGGCTGCTGAGTAGACAGATGAAGGTGGCCCTGGGGGAAGTGCCACTGAGCCCCTATGGCTTTACAGCAGACAGAGAGTGCTGCTTTTTGAGATGAGGAACTGTTGGAGAGCTCTTTGTTTAAAGAGGTGCTTGGTTCTGTGTGCCAACTGACCTTCTCTTTAACATTGTTGAGGTTTGGTAAAATAGAGAAATATAATTTAAAGTATTTCAACCTCAATTTTTTCAATGTTTTTAATTTAAAGGAGTACGACAGTGCAGGAAAGTCTGAAAAAAGTTACTGAGAGAAGTAAGATATGAGCAGCTTTAAAAATACAATATATATAAAGGTATATGTGCAGTGTGTCAAGTATTGATTTGATTTACATTCTGGTTTTATTAAGGCTAGATTTCACATTATATTCCTGTAGCTGATGATGAGTTGGCCCATCTATATCTGTTTAACCATCTTTTTCTCCCAATGTAACACAGTTACCCTGTGAACATACAAAGTAAATACAGGTGTTGTATTTGTGCCTGTGTCCCTAATTAGCTGTGTGAGCACATTATTCTTACTGTACTGATTTATTCTTTTGACTGCTAGCTATTGAAATGATTTTAAATTATTTTCTTCCCCCCCTTTTTTTTTTTTAGATACCACTTTTAATTCTGTGGATGGCAATTTTTGTCACAGTAAACCTTAAATTAGGAACTAATTTAAAAATATTGCAAACTGCTTCTTCTTGTTTAGTTGCTTCTTAAGCTATAGGAAAAAATATGAGGAAGACTAAAATGTTGGGAGAGAAGTGGATGTGGTCACTCAATATATGATCCATACAGTTCCCTGGAAACTGTATGTCACCTCATAATTATTGAAACAGAGAGCCAAGAAGCAGGGCAAAGGAGAGGAGAGGTGACTCCTTTCACCTTGGAGTTTGATGAGGTCTTAATTTTTGTAACAGTCAGACCCAAAAGGAGTCTGAACAAAACCTAAGCAAAGGAATTCCTTGCCTCTAATTCGTTCTTCAGGTTTTGTGTTTATCTTGCTCAAGCAGTGAAAATTCCCTTTCCATTGCCTGTGTGTGCTGATCTAAGCAATTGCACCAGGAACCTGTGGAAGTTCTGGTTAGCAGGTGTGTGGTTTCTCTCGGTGCAGAATCTTTCATGGAGAGTAAGAAAATGCTTCTTCCTAATTTTGATCCTCTGTGCATGTACTCTAAGGCCATGTATGTTTTATTTTCTTACACAGAAATCTACTCTTTAGCAACCGCTTACTACATTTTGGTACTGGCCTCTGGGAGAATTGTTCCTGGGGTAGATGATGCAGCTCCAAGAAAGAAGCTTTTGTATGAATTGGAATTTGTTTAAAGCATTTTCGAATTGGGAAATTAACAAAGGCAGTGGTTTGTACCTGCAGTTTGTCTCTCAGGTGAGGGCATATGGTGAGAATACATTAGTTAAACTGTACTGACAGCGCCTGTCTGCGGTACGGCAGGAAGGGAATGCGCGTGCAGACACCACTAATGTACACTCTGCCATATAAAATATGTCATTGTAGTCACACACAAGCACATTTGTGCATCTGTAAATATTTGTGTGTAGGTATACACACATGCATATGTATGGTCATGTGGAGTACTGGTGTTGTATCTCCCTCATGTGCAAATCTAAGGCTGTTTCAGTAGAGAGTAGAATACGGCATTTTTACTTTCCCGTATTAACTTGGAAATCTCAGAGAATTTTGTTTTCTGCCTCATTATAGTTGCCACTAGAAATGTTGACAGAACTACAAAATTGCCATTTCTGTTTCTTATTAATATTTTACATGACAGACAGAAAGTGACCAAGGAGCCATTATGAAGGTAATATAAAAATCACTGGCAAATGAGAGCATCCTGCCAGATGCTATGTCTCTTACGCTGTTTCCTCTGAGGTACAAGAAAGACACGTGAATCACTGATGTAATAAAAATAAAAATTATTTTATGAGGAGAAGGAAAAAGTTGAAAGGAATAAATTACATATTTGATGGAGAGATGAAATGGTATAATGTTGGAATTTTAAGGCAATGAAGAAGCAGATTCCAGACCCTGCAGCAGCGAATTAACAAAGTTGCTGTCGCTGACCCTAATGCACAGATTGAAGTAATGTGACTTGATTTCAGAGGTTACTGGAAATCTCCATAATCTGTGAATGGGAGGAAATCTGAGTCACAGAATCTGAATGCAACTGTCTGCTCTGAATATATCTCAGAGGCTGGGATTGGGAGGAGTTGTTAATTGGAGAGAATAGGATGGAGTTGTTTGTTTAATTGACAGAATAAATTGGAAAACCTCTGTAAGGAATTGGGGTAGTTACTGGGTTTCTGACAAGGTTCCCATCATAAAATGGGGTCTCAGTATAATAAGCTTAGTAAGCGGAGGGCTGATGAGGAAATCAGTACCTTTAGAGTATTTGTATTAAGTTTTCCCTCCTCTTCTAATTCCACTTGTAAAAGTAAACATGATCTAATCATTATCAATTATTGAGAAATATGGAAAGATCAATATATTTAAAAAATAGGATTTTTTCATTGTATTGATTTGAAGTAATCAATAAATATTGCATTTAGCCTGAGAGGGGAAAGACTTTGGAGAGATTGCATCAGAGAAAGTTGCTGTGATAGAGGTTTCATATCCCGTTTTCTTCCTCTCCAAGAGAATGTTGCTCTACTCTCTGTGCCCTTACTGCTGTTATTTCCCAGCCCTGTTTCTGCACTGTCACTGAATTTACTGCTCTGAATTTAATGTTGTTTGAAAATACCTGTATTTTTCAAATTATTTCAGTTCAATAGGAAGTTTTGTGCATTGTGTCAGTGGGTCTCTTTACAAAATTTTCCATGGCTTGAAGGATACAAATTCTCTTAGGGAACAGAAACAGGGAGAAGGTAAAAAGGTTTAAACCTGAGTGCAGATGAAATTTATCGGTTCTGTCAGGAGCAAGGTAGAATTTCTCCAAAGAGTGTAAAATGGCTAAGAGAGATTTAATTAAGGAAAGAAACAGTAAAAGTAGAAAAATGTGGTGAGAAAGCTGGGATAAAAAAGCCAAAATCCTTTCCCCATCTTCTTATTCTAACTTCTGCTGGATTTAAGAGTTGGGGGTCATAGAGCTGCACATCAGCAATTCCAGTGTAGACTGCAGAGACTAGGAGATTCTTCCCAGTCAGACCTGTTCTTTATTCCATGGAGCTACTGGCGGTAACATTACAGCCAGGGAGCACAACAGAATTTTTAATCTGTGTAGTGTGAGCAAGTGAATATCGCATCTGCCCGGAGCCCAGCAGTGAGCATCTTAGGTAATGCCACTCTAGAAACTGGGGGGAAAAAGGGGAAAGATCAGAGCTTCCGTGACGAACTATGAATCAGAATGGTTGTTTGTTTAGTGAAGGAACTTAATAAAGAAGATATTAGCAGTACATAGTTATGGTGACCTTGCCAAAAAACAAAGGAAACACTTGGTTTCTTTCTGTCTTTGCAGTATTAGCTGCATTTGAGTTTTGAATGTAGTCATTTCTACGTAGCTTGCATGTGTAAAGTGCTTTGTGCATGTCATTGGGAACAAAACACAATTTAGTATTACTTGTTAGTAATAGCTACTGACTTGGCAAGTTTTACTTCTTAGGAATTAAATTGTAATAACTTACTCTTTGCATTTGTTTCCATCCTTGTTATGCTGCCTCTCTCTAAAGCTTTGCCCTGTCTCTTCAGAGCAGTAGAGATGCCCACAAAAAAATGATTCTTCCAGTGCTTGAGAGTCTGGCTGCTGGCAATGACTGTCCATGAGGAGAAACATGTCTGCTCAAGGTGGAACACACTGTATAATAATATATTTGTCATGTTTGTAATTGCAAATGTAATTAGCAAACAAGCTCTGGGGGATTGAGGACTTGAAACTTTCACTGCACATCGTTTGACCCTATCTTGACTGGACTGGAGCTTATATGTCACTGTTAACCCTTGCTGTTCTTGCACAGAAAAGCTCCCTCTAATGTGACTGCTGCTAAGTTTACTGTCACCTCCCTCTCCCTGGCCTGCACCTCGCTCCCTCCCCAACCTCCCCCTTTTTTTTTGGCTATGAGCAGCATTTTACCTGTATTTGCTTTTACCTTCTTTTATTGTGATAGCAAGTGCTTATGTTCCTCCTGTGACACATGCACTAATATTTCCTTTCCTAGCACTTCTGACACAGCCTGGAAAGCATTCTGCAATGCCCTTTGTGAAGAGCACTGTGTACCAGTAAGTGCTTTTGCATACTGAGCTGTTCAGTGCATTCCTATCACCACAGGCAACGTTACTACTCAGTGCCCCTTGCACTTCACAGAGACAACTTGCGAAAAGCAGGTGGCAAGCTGTTATCACACAACCTGCGATGCCTCTCTGTCCCTGCTGAGCTGGAATTTTCTTGCACTCCCTTTCTGAATGGGGGAGGAATAAATATCTAGCAAATCCTATTCGTTTTATTGAATCCTGGCAAATCTCAGTCTAGTGACCCTTAGGATGACTTTTTTGTCCTACAAAAGATATTCCTGATCCATATGGATTTAGTGAACAACACAGAATCACTTCATAAAGTCACAAACTTATATTTTTGCATAGGAAACAAAAAGGGGCTACTTCATTTTTTCATTTTAATAGTCTATTTTTTCTATTTTGTTTTCAAGATAAGACTTAAATTGCAATAAAATTTGTGATAGGATTACTCTTGTTTTGGACAGAGTTCTATTTATTCTTGCATTTTTGTATGTGTGAAAGGAAATCAGTTAAATGTAGAGAGGGGTGGCTGTTTTTATACAATTTTTGTAATGACAGTAAGGGCATATCCAGATATTGCATGCTGTTGAAGGCTTGGAAGGAAAAGGAAACCTGTTCTAGTTTCTTCTTGGTAGGATAAGAGCGTTTGATGAGGACCCCTTCTTTCTGTCCAAATTTTCCTTTTCCATTCCTGGAAATTGTCTTTGCTTTACCACATATTGTAAGAGTCATATATTTTTCTTAAATTAGCATAGCCTATAACGTGGGTGATGAAAGTGGGACCTCCAGCTTAGAGTATCCTGCATAACCGGAGAAAATTTCTTACAGCACCTTTTGTTTTGAATTGATTGTGTTTTACTGCAGATCTTTTTACAAGAAGATTTTTTCTTGCTGTATGTCTGATGGTCTGAAAGGCTGTTTGTGCTACGGCATATTAAGAAGTGTTATTTTCTAGGTTTTTTCCCCCTTTTTCTCATGTCTCTTTAAAGTCCCTTTTGTAATAATGGCCCTCAATCTCCGGTGATGGAGCCGTCACTGTGAACAATGCTGGTGAGTGTATTGTCTTGCTGTCCTTTCACTCAAGACAAAGGTCAAAAGAACAGCTTAAAAAAATATTCAATTCTCCAATTATGACTTTGCATAGGAAGATAATTTTAAGAATGTATAAGCACTTGGGTGAAAATAAAACAGAAATACAATTTTCCATCAGTTTCCGCAAATACTTTTTTAATGTACTGACATGAATAATTACAAACCAAATTTCTCAGTGAGATTTACATCATTTTATGTATTAAAAAATTAAAGAGCTGAAGGACACTAAAGAATTATTCTTCAACAGATTTTATTTTTCCAAAGTCTTCTGTGTTGTTTCTGTTTTTGTTCAGTCAAACTGAGAAGTTTCTCTTTCTCAAACATATTTGTTTCATGATTTAAGAAATTACACTTATCTAGATGAGTTTTTCACAGATGTGGCAATATAGCAATGAAGAACATAGGATGTTATTGATTTCGGGGATTTGGGATAAAATTTATTTTTACTGCACATAACCAGAATTAACAGATACACATTTTCAATGTGTACATTTTCTACATGCTTCACTTATAACTTCTAAAACAATTTATAATTAGCACATTAATTTTAAGGACTTGCCATTGTTTTATTTTTCTTTGTTTCAGGACCATGTATGGCATGTGATTGCCATCTGGTTTTAACAGTTCAGAAAGTGCTGTAGAGGGAGAGCGATTTAGTTCTTTAGAAAACATAAATTCAGTACTGCTTCAGTTCCTTTCCAGACATATATGATGTCGCTTCTACTTTTATCTTTAAGAGTTTTTCTTTTTTTTTTGGTCATTTTTGTAGGCTAAGGGGGCAATAGTACAGTGAGACACTGAAAAAATTCTAAAAGCATCGGTGCCTATTGTCCGACACTCATAGTAGGCAGTGTTTGTTATCAGATTCATCAGCAGTGCAAAGGTATCTGGCTGGATGAGGGCTCTCCACACACCGGTGTTAAACAGCGACTTGGAGCAATGATGTGCAGCCTAACCAGGGACTGCGACAGGGAGGAGGCCACAGCTGTCTTCTACAATCGAAACTCACCTTCAAAGGCAAGAAAATCCCAAACAGAAACTTGCATTTTTTGTGCTTGGGCATCGTGAAGGATGATGACTTCACCTTCTGTGGGTTGTCTTTGCCTTAATAGGTTGTAGCAAATATGACTTTATGAAAATGATGTTTAAGTGTGTCATGCATTCATAGGTATTATTTTACATCAATGATGCCAGATGCATCTCCTTTGAAATAATTGATACAAGTTGTGTGGGGGCACCAAGCACACTGTGGAGGACTAGAATGTGCCAGAGTAGGACAGAAAAGAGTTTTCTTGCGTACAGAGATCTGTGAGTGCATAGACGGATGTCTGTCAGGGGTGTGTGCACGCACTTAATTTTACATAATTGTGCACATGCTATAATTTAACAGAACGCACATGTATATAAACTATATAATTTCATATATAATCAAGTGTTCATTTCATGTTGCATAGTGAACTATTTTACTTATCCATCCAATGTCTTTTTGGATGCATATGCAAGACTTTCTGCATGTGGTTAGGTATTTCTGCGTGCATTAGCGTATAAATGTGTAGAAAGAAATAAGGGTAGGTCTGTCTGTCTTCATCACAGGATTGTTCCCAGTCTTTATTAATTCAAGCTTGTAAATCTGTTCATGGCCTTACATAGAAGGGGTTTTGTAAATGTAAAATGCTGTACAAATATCATACAGAACATTTGCACTGAAAAAATTGGGTGTTTCTTTGGGTATGTATATTATTATGAATTATATAGGATTAGGTGCTACTAAATAACTGCAGCTAGATCTTCTGTTTATAAATCAATGAACTGGTGTTTTTTAAAGAGGAACAGAGATTTTCTTTAAATGGAGTATCACAGAGTAATTTGAAAAACAGTGTGCAGAACATAGATCCAGCCATAACATTGTCAAGATAAAGATGGGCTCAAGTGCCATAGCCATAAAAGTCAGCGATTTGGAATTTCTTTTATCTGTTTATTTAATTTTTGGTGGTTTTTGAAATTTTTCCTTTTTTTTTTTTTTTTAATGCTGATCTTGGTTTAGTAAGCGACAAAATATAGTGTGCTTTCCCTTATGGAATAACTTAAAAGGTTATTTGATTATGAAATATTTTGGGGTTTTGTTTTAATTTCATCGCCTACAGTGTATCTGACAATCGTCTTTTTATTCTTTTTTAAAGTGTTTTTTATTTTCCTACAGAGCAGTTTCTTTTTTCCTAACAATTACAGTTAGGGGACTGTTGTTACAGAGCAACTATAAGTCCTAATCACTGCCCATGATCATTATTTCTCTAATAACATGGACTGTCTCTGTTGAAATTTCCCTTCTTGATTTCCTAGTCTAACATGGACTTATTTCTTAAAATACTAACAAATTTAATTCCACAGCCTTTTTTAAATAACATAATTATGAAACAAAAACAAAAGCTCTCACAGTACAGTGATGTGCTATCTATATATGTTTTAATGTGCTATTTTTCCTTAGAATTTTCCCTTGGGTGTTTAGGGAAAAACACATTTAGCCCTCTTAATTGTTCATTGAAAGAAGAAAAAATACCTGCTTTTGGCTGGTTTACTTTCTCAACATACTGCTACTTTGCTTCGGTCTCTGCAAAATGTTATAGATTCAATTCCCCTGCTGAACCAAGAGTTGAATAATAAAAGCCAATCAGTCTTGTTGAGTTTAAGAAGGATTAGAAGAAAGGTTTTTGTACAGAAGTAGTTATATATCTTGGTTGTGATATTGTTGGACTAATAGATATTGTACTAGGTCCCACTGGTTATCTGATAAAGGTAGCTGATTTGCAAATAGGATTGTTATCCTGATGACTAACGAGTCTAATATTGGATGGGTTAAAAGAGATTGGGCAGCTGGTGTTCTTGACTCCCTCTTAGAAGACAATTACTTGATTCAGATGGATAGATTGGAAAGGGACCAGGTAAATATAAACTATGAAGAAATGGTTCCCGCTATCATGCTGCAGCTGGAATTTTCAAGCAGAGTAATCTGACTTGGGCACTGAATTCCACTGAGTGTCAGTGTGCCTGTGGTGGGGAGCTGTCCATAATTGTTGAGAGACCTGCCCCAGACATCAGGCTACTCTGTGCTCAAGGCATGTAGCTGCTACAAGGTGGACACAGAAAAGCTCACAAATCCCTTGAGATAGAGGAAGGATTTGCACACAAAATTTTGTGATGCAAAACTCCCTGTCCCTACACAGATCTGCTGTGTAACACTGGAGAGGGGAGAAGGAAGTAGGAGACATGCCTTTGGAGGAAGGAGGGCATCCAAAGTGACAGAGATCTCAATTTTATTTTTTTAAAGGATTCATTGCTAAAGGTACAGTTTAAGGGAAAGACAGTGGATAAAGGTGGCTTGTTTTAGGAACAATGCTTGAGCCTGACGTGAGGTATAAGAAGAAGGCTGCAAGCCCTTCAGCTCAATTAGGTGGAAGTCTGGGGAAGGGAAAAAGAGGATGTGGCTGCCGTGGGCAAGACAGGAATGGATACATCTTTTTAAATATCTGTTCCATAAGAGCTTCTTAGGACTACAGATCCTTGTTAAGAAAAGCATCTTGAGCGATAAATTGTTCTTGTGTGTGGGGAGTTCACTGTCACATTCAAGAGCCACAGCATCTCTGTTTTTCAGCTGTCATTGCGGGAAAACTTGTAAACAGAGGATCTTTGTGAGGTTAAAGACAGTGATATTCAGCCTGCAGGCGACTGGCTGTTACATTTGGGTAGAAATAAAGGCAGCATAGACAGGTGTCCATCTTTTGAAAGGAGAACAATTTTGCTTCCTTCAGTGCAGGACTGGCCAGTGTCCTTGCCTCCAAGCGCCCACTGCCGTAGCGCAGGTAGGAGCTGGAAGAGCTCTGCAGCCATCTGCAGGGCTCTGCTGACAGTGCGCCGGGCTGCACAGGGGGGCTGCAGGGCCAGCCTGGAGAGTAGCCCTCAGACCTTGGTTCTCACAGGCCAGGTCTTTGAAAATGGTCAAATTACTATCTCCTCCTCTAAAAGTACATGTGGGTTTCTCCTGGGCATCTTGGCTCTCAGTACTGCATTAAGAGAGCATTTCCATGTCCGTGGACCTGATGGAGTCTTCAGGGAGACTCTCTGTCATCCCTGCTGTGCACTCCCTTCAGCATCTTACTAGTGTAAGTTTGGATGCCTGAAGGGCGATTCCACAGTCTGTGAAGATCTCATGGTAAGGAAGCTTGATGGGGAAAGAGAAACCTTAGTGTTTTGCATGTGAGTTTCATGCAGACTTTGAGAAATACATTAATCTTCATGACTGCATAATTTGTGTTTATGTACACTTTTTCCACAGGGGAGCTAACTTGCTTTCTCACAGAATCACAGAACTGCAGAGGTTGGAAGGGGCCTTTGGAGGTCATCTGGTCCAACCCTGTGCTCAAGCAGGACCATCTAGGGCTAGTTGCTCAGGACCAGGTCCAGACTGCTCTTGAATATGTCCAAGACAGGGAACACCACAACCTCTCTGAGTAAACTGTGCAAGGGCTTGGTCATCCACAGCAGTCACAAAGTGTTGGCTTATGTTCAGAAACACCCTACTGTATTTCAGTTCATGGCCTCATGTGTCCTTTGAGGGTTTTTATCTCCTACTTGAGTTTTCCCAGTCATTTTATGGTGTCTCAAAACTCTTTCTAGTTTGTCAGTCACTGCCTAATAAAGCACACAGAAATTTTAGATCGTTTTAGGCTAAATGTATGTGGGAGAGAAGTATCCCCTATCTGGATCCTTGGGAATATAACTGTCATTGAGATCATTGAGACTTAATTGTTGGGCTCTGGCAACCTGAGCTAAGAATGACAAGTATGTTGTCTTAAAATTACAACTGGTTCACCAAAAGCATCTATTACGTCTCATGAGGATATACAAGAATTTCTTCTCATCTATTTTAGAATATAGCTTATCCACATCGCAATATGATGAATATCTAGAGGTATTTGTTTTAGATCTCCTCTATCTTTCTTTTATTCAGTAGCTGGTTTATCATCTTATTTATCAGCTACCCAGTCTTGTCTTAACAGGGTAAATGAATAGCAGTGAGCAACTATTAAATGCAGATTTAAGCAGAAACAGTCCATTCATTTGGCGGTTCTCATTACTTTGACTGCTGTTCTCAATCCTCATTGCCTCTGGTTTCTTCTGGAAGAATGCCATCCGAGTGGTCTCATTGTAGCTTTTGTACATCACCGATGTGAGAGTTAGGACATGAATGTAGTCCACTGTTCATAATGTGGGCTACTGAACCAGGGAAAAAACCTTGAATAGCCATAGAGAAAAATCTTGGAGGAGAATGCCATATTAAAATGACTTCTACCATGACAGAAAACCTTCTGCCTGTAATAATGTAGTCAGTACTTGCAGCCTTCTAGAAGTGACTACTGTGCTAACAGGTTCTGTTGCACTTGCAGCAATAGGTAATTTATATCAGGTTACTTCATCTTCCAAGAGTAGCTAACAACCATGAAATGCTGTCACTGCTGTTGAAGAAAGAGGCCAGTGTTGAGGATTTATATGGGAAACTAGATAAGCAGAAACCACAAGATGAAGAAGCCATCTACAACCTTTGAGCATGCTTGGGGACTTTCTTTTTGAAACTGTCTTCCAAGGTACTTTGAATGTGAATCTGTTGTCATTTTTGCTACTGTAAATGACAAGGAACTCTGAAAATGAGATTGGTTACACCAATGTAAAATTGGTACAAGGTTAATATTGGGCCATTCAGTTCAACATCACAGTAGAAGAAGAAATACATGGAAGCCATATGAAAAATCATATTGAAGTGAGAAGGCAGGAATCAACTAAAGCTTTGTATGGGAGTGGCAGAAACAAGCAGTTTTCTTTCCATAAAATTCTGCCAGGTGCTATTGGTGCCTCAGATCACTGGCTGATTCTTTCAGAGTTCAGGTTTCATGCTTCTAATGCATGAAATGATTCTTTCACCCCTTTGGGAATAATTTGGAGTATGCTGGAGAAGGCAGCATAGTGGTAATTGGGGAGCAGTTTGATGCATTGCTAAAATGCACAGAGGACAAAATGCCAAATGAGGTGTGAGAGCAGGTGAAGTGTGAACTCGCTGAAGTTGCAAAGAATATTATCCAGATAAAAACACACCAGACGTGAGTAAAGCAGGACTCCAAAGAAGCATTCTAGCACGTGGAGAATTCCAGAGATCTCCAGAGGAGAATGCCCTTTGCCAAATTTATGAGGATGAAACCCATGGAATATGGATGAACTCATCTCCTGTGCAAAGGAGAAGACTGCAACAGGATGGCTGGGAAGAAGAGACTCAGCTCTGGTTTTAAGCTTCTTTTAAGGTATCTATATATATAATGCTATCAAGTTGAGTAGCAATTGCATCTTTATAGCAATAGATAAAATCAAGATAAAGAAGAAGGCAAATGTAACAAATCGTGCCTCAAGCAAAACCTCCCTGTGGGTAGGAAGTCTTGAGTTTAGTACCATCTGATTCTGTAGTATCCTGAGAACTCTGATGCTGCAAGGAAATGCAAGACACAATGTCAGACAATATTTTACTTCTCTGCATGAGATCTGAAGGGGACTTGATCATTCAGAATGATCTTGAGCATTTTGGATTGTAAACAATATACTTCCACTCAACACTGTTGGAGCTGTGTTTGATTGGAGATGGTGCACTGGTGGAAGGACAAGCAAGGATAGAACCTGTGCCATGGAGCTTGAGGTCAGACTGGGACAGAGAAATGGTGGCCAAAAAGCTAATGGCAAGGTCTGGTCACTGTGGCTGCATTTTGGCTTGTGACTAAGGCTTTTGTGTGAGGTGTGGTAGAAAACAGCTGTTCCTCACACCTTTTCTCATTTAAGTTTCCAGAAAGATCCTCTGAAAACACACAGCCATTACTTCCTGCAAAAAGATGGAATTTGAATACAACAGCTTTAGGAGAAAGAGAGATCGCAGAGGAGGAAGAAAGATTCTGCTAGCACATGCATGGGTTTCTGTTGCTAAAATCGAATGAGAATTGGCTTAAAAACTGGGGTCAAACCTTACAAAACTACTGCTTTGTTTCTCTCCCAGCTTTCTACTTCAGTATGCACCATTCGGCTGTTGCACTGGAAATGGACTTTCCTTCACATCTGCCGACTGTCTTGTTTTGTCTTTGTGCTGCAAGGTGAAAGTAGTGATCAGCATCCTTGTGAGGTGAGGAAGAGGTACACATGAAAAGCTTGCCCACACAAGCACACAGGTCCCTTCTGCCTGATAGCCCTGTCATGACCCTATCACTGGCTGAAAGCACAGCCTACCCCCATGGTGGGGAATCTGAAAGCTGGGTGGTGATGGGAGCAAATTGCCCTGCAGTAAGACATAAAGCAGCAGGATCTTTCAGAAGGAAGAGAGAGGAGCATTGAAATGGAGCTTCTGACATCGGGAAGAGCTGCTGTGTATAATATCACGGGGCCTGAAGAAAGAGAACTGCTCCCTTGGGATGAGGAGATTTATTACAGTGTGTTTAGCACCCCTGCAACTAGAGACAAAAGATATACATTAGCAGCTGGTAGGAGGCCTGTGCTGCACTTCTGCTCCAGTGGAAAAGGTATGAATGACACATTGAGGTGGGATGGGAGTGGAGGTCTACACATCGGCTGGAGCAAATATGCGGAACACTGACTTGGTGTGGATGAAGGAAAATCTTAACTGATGTTTTTCATGGGGGTAGAGATGCTGCAGGATATCCCCCAGAGGAAAAGCTCAGTCAGTGAGCTGGAAAATGAGAGAACCGGGGACCACTAATCATTCTAAAAAATTTTCTGGCATTTTCTACTGGCCACTGCTGGGTATTAATATGGTTTCAAGTCTTCATGCTGTGTTGCAGAATTATGGGTTGCTTACCTTTTGGTTTTTGCAGTATGGTACAAGAGGGGGTTTCACTTTTCCCCAACTTTTACCTGAAGTCCTTCCTGCTGAGTGGGATGGAGGGAACAGAGAACAGCACGTGGCAAACCTCTTCTACTTGAAAAGTTCAGGAGCTGATGGAATTGCTATGTAGTTCCTGTTCTGGCAGCTCTTTACAGTTGTGCAGTGCTTGCTCTAGAAATTGTACACAGAGATGGGGAAGGAATGGAAGGTTCTGTGTTTTACCTGATTTTAAGGAATACTTTACATTGTTATTCATATAAATACTTCATATGCCAATGAACATAAGGACAGTAGCATGCTGTCTGTCTTCTTGGTGTAAATTAATTTGCTACCTCGCCTATGTGCCTTATGCATTCACCATTTGCACATCTCTTGTGTCTCCAGCTATGCCAAAGCAAGCAAGGGTGTCTTCTGTGAAGCTCTGTCTCTCTTTCAGGAGATACTTCTCACTGAACTGAGTCTCAGAGTACCTCCTTGGCTTAAGGAAGGTGCTGTAAGGATGCCTTCTGTAAAGGTAGTACATAAAACAACATAACAGGAGTGTGAACGTATTAAATCCATGAGAGAATTCCAGTAGGAGCTGGAGATTTGGGGCTGGGCTTTTTGAGCAAAGACTTACTTAAAGTGTCATCAGGACTAAAAGGTACTTTGTGGAGGTTAGTTGAACAGCATTTATTCTGAGGAGCTACAGTTTTAATGGACAGGGAGCAATATAGTGCTGGACAAGAGAGTCTACCACCTGAAAAATTAGTTTTGAAAAAGTCAGTTGTAAGATCTTGCCTAAACAGTATTGTTGCCTACCTCCTGCTTTCTGGAAGGATTTAAAGGAGCAAAGTGGAAGAACTTCACAGGAGTAGGAGCTAGGGCCTAGCCATGTTTGCATGCAGTAGTGCTGAGCCTCTATCAGATATGTTCTTTTCATGATGTGCATTCTAACATTTCTTTATCACTTGGGGAGCAAGGATGCATCTTTTGCCTCCAGCAGCCCAGCTACCAGGATAGAGTAAATATTGCTTTGTGGCCAAAGGGTCCTTTTAGCCTCCAGGAGACACAAACCAGCAGCACTCAGAAAAATTAACAGCAGTAAAAGTACATTATACAATTGATCGATCTTTTGTTTTCAACACTGAAGCAATTGCTACGTGGGGCACAGAGGTTACACCAGGGGCAGCACTTTCATTAGGAGAACCCTGGTCCTCCACCCTCACCCCAGCACCCCGGATGGGTGCCTGCAGTAGGTGCAGGCACTTGCCTGGCATGGATGGGTGAGGCTGGGAGCAGCCACTCAGTTCTAGGCAGCATGAAAAATCAGAGGCAGTTAGGTACGAGTGAAAATATTATAAGTTTCCCTGGTGTCAGCACAGGCCAGTTCTGATTTTAAAAATGAAATATGGCAGCTAATTAATCTAGATCACAGCTTAATCGCCTGTGGTGGGTTTTAAAAAAAACATTTTTGTGTGAATTTAGCACTTATGAAAGTGAGAGGCTGGAATTACTGCATAGACCAAAGCACAGCATGGTTAAGCTGTCTCCTGCTGGCTCTGTTCATGCTCCCCTGTGGTGGCCTGCAGTAGCCACTGTTATTTCCTTCAGTCTGCCTTTCATACCCTCCCTTGCAGCAGCATCCGTGCACCCAGTGTGACACACACCTCCCCTGTGCCTCCGCAGCTCCTCGTGGGAGCAGTCACAGAGGTTCAGAGGCACAGAGCAGCAGATCTGCAGGTTCACTCCAGGGCCATACAGGGAATGTCTCCTCCCAGGGCCCAGGCTGCGGTGCACTCCCAGTGTTAGGGGTGTGGTGAAACACGGTACTGCCCTGGAAAGTGTGCTGTGAATAGGGAAAGGAAAGGGATTGGCAGAGAAGGCACCGAGGCAGAGGTCAGAAAGCTCCAAAGATGAAGGTTTTGACAGGTCTGTTCTTTTCCTCAGACCAGCAGCAGACCTGTGCTGGGGAAAAGAAAAACAATCTGTCCAGTTTTATAGACTGAGTGCGTTTATGTTTTGTACAGATTTCAGAAAGATGAAGCATGGCTCCTTCATTGCACATCTCACCCAGCATTAGTGAGTTGCTTTCTGCCAGTGTTTTCAGTAGATGTAGGTCTTGTAGAGAGGCATTGCAGGCACTGTCTGCAAGACAGCATCAGCCAGTTGGTTGAGTGAAGTGAGGGACAGCATGGGGAAGGCAGGTGCATGTTTGAGAAACAAACAAAACAGATGGACCAAGCTGAGTGCATGTGATGGATCACAGAAAGGACCAGGACAATGTGAGACATTAATTGTCTATTAAATTTTGTGGAATGACTAAAATAATCTGCCAGCAAATGGACAATTTTCTACTCTGTTCTGTCAACTTTTTTAGTAAGAGTCTCTGCAGTTAGAAGTAAACCATTTCCTTTTTCCTTCCTCTTTCATTCACACTTGTGCTAAATTGTGATCCTGAGTGTTCTTGAGGGTTAGCAAAGCTGAGCAGGAGCCAAGCAAGCAAATGTGGAAGGGAGGGCAAGAGTTGGTGTTGCTGACCAAAAATTCTTTGCTCTGAGAGCTGACACCTCAGCCTGAGCTCAGGGTTGTCCTGTGTCTCTGGTGCCCATCTTGGCATTGCAGCGTTGATTATTAGGTGGATTCCAATGTTCTGATTAAATTTTGGCTCAGACATTTACATTTTTCCTTATTTTCCATTATAGCTTTAATGGGACAAACAATTCTCTTTTTTGCTTCAGTAGCTCTGGCTATACACAGCAGAAGAGCTGGTGTGTTAGGCTTCAGAGATGGGATGACTGAAATGGTCTCCTAATGTGCATACAATTTTGAGTAGCTTTGTGGGTGATACATACTGCATGTTGCTTCTTATTCACTGTAAATCATAATTTCTAGTGTATTTTTTTACAGTAAACTGAGCAGATAGAAAAGGATCTCTTCCATTTTGTGAAGTAATAACTGTAACCTAGGTGAAATAAAGTACAAAGCCAAAAGCTTTATACAAAAATGGATTGTTAATGTTAATAAAATACAAAAATACTATTTTATACTGTAACCTTCAGCAATTATCCTGACCTAAGTAGGAGCAAATACTTGGTGATTAATTTGAATAAAAATGTTATTTCTTCTTTTGTCATTTAGATGAATTGAGAAGATGAAGCAGTCATATTTGCTGAGGGTGTGGGGATAGTGAGGCCAGAGGATAAGAGAGCTCTGGAGAATACAGTACTCATTCAGTCAATATTTTGACCGGCAAAGAAAGTCCTGTCCTAGCATAGTAAGCAGGGAACAACATGATCTTCAGCTTCAAAATGCAATATTAGTGGATTGGTTTTTGTTGTATAATATTTGATCCACGAGAGCCCTGTGGCTGGAAGCCTGTAAAGCAATAAAGAATGTGTAACAAGGTAAGAAGTAAGAGAAGAGGCAAAGAATTTACAACAGTGTGGAATGGGTTGTAGCAGGGGAAAAAAGGGAGAAATGCACATATCAGAAAGCACTTTAAAAATATTCAAGATAGACACATGTCCACTAGGTCAGAAACAATGAGAATCGGGTTTGTCCTCTTCAATGTAACATCGTTATTACGCAGTACGTACACCCACAACATCTCAAATCTCACAGTTTTGTCTGAGGAAGAGTAACAGATACTTGCGTTTTTGGAATACCTGTGATTTGTTGTTGCAAAACAGGACTTTGAGAAGCCTGTGGGCACGCAATTAACTCACTTTAATTCAGCCCTTGTGGGAAAGGGTTGGGGTCTCTGTCTCTCTGAAATTGTTTGTAGGAGAGATGGTTAGTTAGCATCGACTGAGCATCAGCCATCGAGGCTCAGTGAATAATCCCACTCTGCATTAGAAGAGGAGAGAGAAATCGGACAGGGTGAAACAGCAATGATTAGTTAGCTTTAGTGCAGCCTGGGGATGCATGTGGTCTAGGCAGGATTTATTTGGCTTTTCCAATTTTAATTTCCATGTTTCTCTGTGAGCTAGTCAAGACCAGGCAACCAGCAATCCCAGAGGTAAACGAGCAGAGCTGATATCTCATTTTTCTCTTCCTTATTCTTTGTGGAAATTTCCCCTTCATTTGTGATTTCGGGTCACAGAAAGGTGAGAGCATCCCTGAAGATGGCAGCACAGGCTCCCCAAATCCTGCAGTGCTCACAGACTGTGGAGTTAATGCTTTCTGGCCTGGCAGAGGGAAACTTTCCCTGTTTCCTTCCTTCCTTTCCTTGCAGACAGTCAAGTGGATGTTTCTCCTGCCCAGGACTTTCTTCTGCTGTCTGGTTCATGTTTTCAGTGAGTGGAGATTATTGCTACATTTTGGGGGTTTTTTCCTAACTTCCTTAAGGTAGTGCTAAAATTTTAGCCTGAGAAAATGGATGTATTTTTTTCCTAGCTGTGCTGAAGTGAAACTATGTCTTTGCGTTGTTGTCAGTTCTGAGTGAAAATTATCTTTCTCTGAAAATAACTGAAGGAAAATCAAACATACATCATGAAGGAAAAAAAATGCCTCAAAACTGTTCAAATGTATTTATAATGGAAGTTTTGGAGCAAATCAAAAAGTTTTTGCAGATTTTTTGTTGTTGTTGTTGTTTTTGTTGCTGTTGTTAAAAAGAGATTTTTTTTTTTTCTGAGGTATTATGTCCCTACCAATAAATGAAATACATCGCTCTTGGAAGCCCACAAAGTAAGCACATTTTTTATTTCTGCAAAAACATCATCCTTGATGAGGAGAGCTCTGTGTGTTGCAGTGTATGCGTAAGCACTAATTTCAGAGACCTTTTAATCTTGGCAGCATCTGTATCACACTGCCTGTGTCCTGCGTCTATTCTTACTCTGTGCCAAAGTCATAAATGACAAAATGTTTTTCTTGCTTCTCCTGCTTACCTGTTGGCTTTCTCCTTTTGAGGTGTATCTGCTTCAGTCTGATCCAGATTGCCTTTGACTTAATGTTATGGGAATGTATTTTTCTGTTTCTGACAGATTTTAGAGTTTTCTGAGTTAATTTCTCTTCTACATCCCCTTTGCCCCCATGATTCCCATCTTCTTCTCATTGTCTCTGTCTCACTAGTGAAATTGGCTTCCCAAGACTGCATCACATGCCTGTTAGAGCCACTCAAGGTTCACTTCTCCTCTCATCTCAGCCCGGCCTCCCCCTAATCTGCAGTGTTGCTTTGCCCCAGACTGGATAAGTTAAAGTGTTTGAATTCTACCAGTGTGAATTATATATTCTGCTATATAGTCTGCTATTCTGGGAAGCTTTGTAACCTGAAGAAGCCAATATTGATGGTTTAATTACTTCCCAGGTCAGTAAGGAGGGCAAAGCTACTGCTTAGGTTTATCTCCTGGACTGCAGTATCACCCTTTACTTGTCAAATATAGGACTCCCATGGCCAAAGGCTGTTTTAAAAGGAAGTTCTAATAAGGAAACTTTCCTTGGTACCAGCACCAGAGGAGGTGGCCTGTGGATGGCTGACACTGGAAGTCTCTGTACTGTGAGGCTTCAACAAGTCTCTGTTCACCATCTATTTGCCCTGCTATCATATGGCTCTGTTCAGACCCAAGCAAGGCATAATGGTCTCCACAACAGAAGTATTACTTCCTAGTTCCTTTCTTCCCCACCTAATGGCTGTGATTTAAACACTAACATCGCATCTTCACCTGTCTGGAGACTGCTGGCTCGGCAGCACTTACCTTTTTGTGACAGGGTGCTATTCAGCAGCCTACCCTCAATTTCCCAGGAAAATGGGACCACACATCACTGACCCTGAAGTGCAGCAATGAGAGTATGATGCTTGTTTGGGATTATAGGAGATCCTTTTCCACATGTTGGATTCAGTTCTAGCTGTTCTGAAATATTCACTGGAGCTAAAATGTGACAAACTGTTTCTGTAATGATAGGGGAGGAAATTGCTCTTTAAGAACTGAGACATCACTGAACTTGTCAGATATGAGAATTCTTGTTGTCCCTTCTTGTGCAGAAGTCTAGGTTTCCTTAACTTTCCTGTAGTCAAAAGTTCCAAAGAAATCAATGATTCCTATCCAAAGATTGTCATCTTGTGTAATAGTAGGCTCCAGATTGACCTCCAGGTGAAGTAGATATTACTGGATGTCACACAGAATGTGTGTAGCCCTACATTGTTAGGATGTTAACAATAATTATTTTTTTTCAAAATGTATTTCCATGTGCGTATTCTGTCTCCTGCACTGTTCCTCTGCCTTTGCATATTGAGGTACTGTGGGAGGTTTGTGCTGTTCCATGAGGTCTACATGCAAAGAAAAACTCCCTGTGTAAGGTGCACATGGACAACGCATCTCAAAGCTTCTAAGGCCAGCTGGCTGGCAGCTCTTCTTTCCTTTCTTTATTTTCCAATGAGTGAGTGTACAAAATGGAACTAGAATTTCATGTAGGACATGAAGCCAAGTCCTGAATATATCCTTGCTGTATACTTCTCACACTGGAACACTGAAAACATACACTGGATATTTGAAAAAAATACAGCAACAATTTGTAAAAGACAGTGAGGGAGGTGTGTGAAAATATTGTTTTGTTTTTTAATGCAAATTTTTACCCTTCCTTAGAAGGAAGTTTGGTATCACAGCTTAAGAGCATGAAACAAACACAGAAGACAAAAATTACTTTTTAAATGTACATTATTTTCTGTGTTTAATGCCATTTTAATAATTTTAAGGGTATAATTTAGATTCTAATATTTTGGGTGCTTAAGTTTGGTGACACCCCTGTGGCAGGTTTGAAATTAATGAAGTATGGTGGACTGAGCACTGCAGGGTAAATCTCAGTAGACACTCTTAAAGTCACACGTAAATGTGGGTCTGATTTGTAGTTCTCCTGAAACGTCCATGGGCTGTGTTGGCAGGATGGCTTGATGTAGGACTCAAAGGTACCCATTTCTCCCTCCCTCCACAGGCAGTGTGTGTTTGTGGCCGTATCCCATAATACCAGATTTACATCCCACCCCCTTTTCTGCCCTCACCACTTGTCCAAGTTCAACAGCTAGAAAGGAAGGAGGGGATTCCTAAGTATCAACCCTTAGAGAACAACAATTGTCACCCACTCTTGGGAGGGCTGTTGTGCCTGTCTCTTCCCAGCTGGAGGAAAAACCAGCACAAAAGCTTGAGGCTCCATCCCAGCTGTGGTTCTTTCTAAGTCACAAGGTAGTATCAGCCCTAGAGTGGTCCATATGCTTTCCCATCTAAGGAACTTGCCTCTCTCCCAGTTGTGAGCTTCTGCTGCCCAGGGTGTGTTCCTGGAAGAACGCTGCCTGTGACACAGCAGATCAATGGGCGCAGACCCAAGTCCCTGCTCCCAAGGATCAATATGATGTTGGAGTACAACACTGGGGCTGGCATTGCCTACTCCTTTCAGGTCTGGCATCAATTAGCTGCAGCCTGCAAATAGAAGTGGAGCAGTAACACTCTGCAACCTCGATAACCTGTCCTGAGGAGCCTGCCAGAGTCAAGGGGCTCCTTGCTGCCACTGCAGCCAATAGACCCATTTCATTAGGCTGGAAAGGTTAATTGCATTGAAAACTGGCGTCATCCTCAGCACATGTGGTATGTGACTCCACAGTGGTATGAGTCCTGAAGCTGCCTCAAGGAAGCCCCTCTGAGCTCTGAGAAAATTTTCTCAGCAAGGCTTCTGTGCAGAGCAGTCGAACCCATATCTGTCACGGTTCTCTTGCTGAGGGCCCTTTACTTTGCTTAGAGAAAGCTGGTGAATCTCAATTTTTGCAGTGGTTTTTTTTTGGTGGGTGTTTTTTTTGTTTTGTTTTTTTGTTGGGGTTTTTTTTGGAATACAGGCTTTCTGTTACCTTAGCAAGCATCCTCTTGTCCTTTTGTTAGAAATGGCATCCTAGAAAGCAAGTGTAATTTTGGGGTCTGAGATTTGGCTTTCTAATTTGTTTGAAATGTTTTGAGGTATTTTTACTGAAAATATTAAAACAAAGCAGAAGACTATTCCATGATCTGACACAGAAAACCTGGCATAACCAGAGTATTCAGAGATAGCCTTATTCTCTGGTTAGTGGTGACTGAGCAATAGCTGGTCTATTAAATATTTAGTTGCAGCTTCTTTAATAAACCCTTCTGTCTCCCTTTCATTGTCACCTTCTGTGGGCCATCTTACGCAACATTATTTTTCATGTCAGAATGTTGGTTTCAGAGAAGGAAACCTGCTGCCATAGATGAGAATTTCCACTGCTAAACAGAGAGATGAGGACAGAAGGATGTGAAGATGCTGGGCATGTAGAGCAGCTGCTCTCTGAAAGGAGTCCTTTAGTATACACTTAGTCACATCTTTCTCAGGATGTGGCTGTCGTGGCATCTCAGTTGTATGTGCCCAGCACCAGGTCAGTGCCTAGCATCTTGTATGTAACTGCAGGGCACCTGTGTTGAAGTAGGAACTCTCCTTGAAGCTGGTCAGCTGATTTTTCACCTTGCCCACTTCTTACAGATTCATGTGGCAGGCCTAAAAGGTTCATGTGTTCTCATTATATCTAATTCTTAACATGTATCATGGCTGTGTAGCTCCCCTGTCTCCTCTGCCCTCTGTGCAGGGACCTTCTGCAGCCATTTGACAGGAAGTGAATAAAAGAAGGAATTTAAAGATCTGAAGTAGGAAGAGGAGAGGAGGATGTGAGAGAACATCTCAGGTTCAGGAAAGCTGTTTTGTATTTTGAGGTGCTCTTCCCATGTGCACAGGGTTCTTGGTGGGAAGGGCACAGTGGAGAGCTTTCTCTTTAATACAGTGTGTGTTTTATCTCTGCAGACTTCTTGCAGACTTAGTTTAAAGATCTTAGCTCAATACCATTAGTGTATCTCTGCTGAAGGCCCTTTATAAAATTGATTAGAAAGTGGGCTTTTGCATGTGTGTGTGTGGGCTCTAATCTGATTTGAGTCCGAGATGGTATCTTTAATTCAGTGCATCGCGGCAACTAACTCACGAACTTCACCGAGAGTCAGAGCCCCTAATTTGGTTTGAGAATACATTAGCAAAACGAGCTCAGAAGGCCCCTTTTCGGGGAGAGAAGGAGGGGGTGTCTTGAGGGGGGCCTTGGGGGGAGGATTGGAAGAATTGGCTTGACAGAGAGGAGTCGTGGATTTAAACAAGATGCTGGGCATGATATTCCTGCAGTGGGTCCCAGTGAAAAAAAAAAAAAAGAGGAAAGAGAGAAGATTGATTGATTGATTGATTGATGGCCTTGCACAAACCATGGAGAACAAAGTGAACCTCAAAGCAGGCATAGCCTCTTCTTCCCATGCAAACAGAACTTGACATGCTTTTTATATAGAATTGTCTTTTCCTCTTCTCATTCCTTCATCCTGCTCTGTGGGCTGCTGCTTAAAGCAGACACTAATATTGCAGAAGTAATAGTATGCTTTTGCTCTGGCAGATGATCCATATTATCAAAACTTTTCAGGACTGATCCAACTTGAGGTAAAATATTAAACCATGTGTATCTCCTTCCTTCCTCTTTACTTCCTGAAATAAGGGGAAAAAAAGTTAGAAAGAAAGAAATAGACCAGCACAGCTGGTCTTTGCAGTGGGACAGTGAAGGCAGCTTTTTGCTCCAGGTGATATGTAAAAGCCAGCCCTGGGGACTGTTAGACTAAGTGGAGTAGATATGTACATTCACTTACAGTTTTATATCTAACCTTCATTCTTCAGATCCCATATTCCTGTATGGTATGTAGTGGGGGTTGTGGAGCAACCAGTTGGAGGGGGAACAGGGAGGGGAAGAAACTCTCCAGATTCTCCATGACCCTTTTAAAATAAAGAATTATTTTAATTTAAGAAATTGTTAATATAATTGGAGGAGCAACTCATCTTAGATTCTGTTGGGTGCTATAGAAATACTCAAGATAGGAGTAAATATTTAATTTTAAAATGTAATTAGTAAGCTGTTAAACACAAAATGTTTGCTGTGTTAATTCATTTTTATGGCTGAAGTCTTGCACACACAGATGTCAGAAAACTCCAAGTTCTGCCTCTTTTGGTAGCAGCATTGTGTTCCCCCTGCAGCTGGGTACTATTTCTTGTTGCCAGAAGTATAGTGTTCTAGGAGTTGCTGCCTTAAATTTTTTAACCGGTACAATTCCATTTTTTGCAAGGAAGCTTTACTGGTTATACCCAGTGTAGCCATTGTTATCATGTCTGCCTTTTATTTTCAGTGGAGGCTCTTAATTTGTGTTTGCAAAGTATTTACAAGATGTCCGTTTGATTGCATAGGCAAGGCACTCCTGGACACAAAAATGACTAATATAATTGCACCTACGTGTTTGTGAATGAAGTTGACTGAGCCATTGGCTTTGCAGTAAAAGTGCATGTTTTGTAGTTACAATTCAGTATTTGTGTTTGTGACCCCCTCTGTGCAAGGGTCTGTTAAGGTTGGTTAGGCAGAGTAACAGCAGATCTCCTGACTTCAGTATATTGCAAAATGTTCAGTAGAGAGGTCCTTTATGATACATGTTTCAGTTGCATTCCTTGAGTATAAAATCAGCCTCAACCACAGCTACACAGAGGACACAACATATCCAGAGACTGTTTGAGACCCTTCCTCTCAAGAACTGCCTTTTTGGAGAGAGAGCGAGCTGACTGTGCTTTCAGGAATGAAGAATCACAAAACCAGATACCTCCGAAATGGAAGACTTTGGCAGTGGGTCTTGCTGCTCTTATTTGGATATACAACTGGATTGATTCAATGCCTGATCTCAGCTGTTGAGCCACCTTCGAGTAATTATTTTAGTTAGTCTTCATGCTCTATAGATCGTCTACCATATGCATAGTTGAGAGTCCCTTTTCCACCTTCTTTGATGAACTGCTGAGGTCAGCAATTTTATTTCAGTAGCTTGCACTGATGAACTTTACTTCTATACCAGCCTTCCTATCCAGATGACACTGCAGTGCAGAGAAATAATCCAATTTTACTTGATTATTAATAATTACTCTCAGCTACTATTTTTTCAGTTGATTGATTAGAATAAACACTGCTCTGATGGGATACACCAGAATCCATAACTCCTCTCCCTTTTTTACTGATACTTTAGCTCAGGCTTCTTCAGGCAGAGAGTGAAGCCGGGGATTGTAATACCAAGTGGCATTTTAAAACGAGCCTTCTTGCTGTTTTTTAACTAGGTGTGACCAAAATTCTTTCTGGATGGATGGAAGACTACAGGCCCTTAATAATGGCTCTGGTTTGCGAGCCATTGCTAAACCCATGTTTTTCCCTGTTCAATGTGAAGCTGGACAAAACAACTCCTATTTTTGTTTTAGACTTCCAAACTGATCAAAGACTATAGGTTTGCAGGAAATGTGCTTCCTACTTATGATCTGGTCCCTTATCCAACAGGTTGTGTATGCCTCCAGGAGGGTTTCAGGCCATAAGTCTCTTTGGAGGGATCTCACCTTGTAGTTGAGTGAGGTTTTTGCTGTACCAAATTTAACAGTTTATTATTTTTTTATTTGGAAGGAGCATATTACAAGGCACTCTCTCAACAACTCGTGGCCTGAAACCCCATCCAGCAGTTCTGCAGGGACAGAGGAACTTTAAAGTGTTTGCAGATTTGTCAAGAACTTAAACACCTCAGCTAAATTATGCACAAAAAAAAGAAGACAAACATTGAAGTTCATGTTTTCACCAGCTTAGTGCACAGTCAGGAGCAACCTCTCCTAGCACTGCAATCCAGTTGCTGTGGCTCCCTTGCTGATTCAGCCTGTTTTGTACCATATGCTGTGAATGCCAAGGGGTGAACAGCACTGCATCCAGTACCTCAGAAAGTCAGAACAGGCAGCTCAGGTGTAGCTAGGAAGAGCAGTGATTTTCCTACAGAGTAACTGCTATTAACCCTGTGGACTGGCGTTCTCTCTGTGAAGGTGGTTGGTACAGCATGGGAGACAGTTTAGCTACTTGTAACTGTTTTGATTTGCATCTTGGGTTCCTTAAATTCATTCTGGTTTGAGAATAATGCTATTTCCAGGTTGGAAAAGTGGGAAGTGAGAAGATTGTTTTAACATGAACAGAATTTGCCTCCTCTTTTCAAGCAGGAAAGTTGTTAGAGGCATTTAGAGTTTTTATTTATCAGCCTAGGATGAATCCAAGGAAATAAACTAATCCATATTAGATGTTTTTAAGAAATCTGTTGTTGTTGAATTTCCTCTCTGAAGTGAACTGATCAGAGTGGAGAAGCCTGTTAGAACTGGCAGCACATGACTTCCAAGAGATGCTCAGGCCAATGAAAGTCACCTGGAGATGGAGATGTATGAATGGATGCACTGTACCCTGTGATTTGCAATGTGTGGATAGGGCCATCAATCCGTGCAGTGTGACTGACAGGAGAAGAGTGTTTGTTAGTGTAAGTGGGAATTTCTGAGAAAGTCCTCTATTGGGAAAAGTTTGCCTTCCTTTCCTTCCCAGGAACATTTGAAATAAAAGTGTGTTTGGAGAAGGGGTAGTTAAACACTAGAAACCAAGGCTCCAGAAATGCAGTAAAGGTCATGGGATAGCTGCAGGGTTGGACATTCAGATGGCTTTTCAGATCCTGAGGTCCGGTTCGTGTTCAGATCAATAGGAATTACAATTTGATTTCAATAGGAGTTGGATCAAGGCTTAAATGAAGAGCCAGGATACTGTAACAACTACTTCTGATTTATTTCCCCTGTAGCTAGAAAATTCTGGGTGAGGTTTAGGTGTCAGGTAAGATAGTTATACTCAATTCCAACATTTTTTCCTCAGCGAGCTGTACAAGAAAGCATTTTTTGTGGGTCACAGAGATACTAAGTAGCACTCCTTACCAGGAGTGAATGAGAAAGAAGTTTCATTCAGGCTCTCATCAAAGTGGATAGAATGTCCAGGTCAATTTTTGTAAACTGATAGGCAGCCAGGGTTTCAGAGCTTCTGATCCCATGCCAGCAGTGATTTCATTGTGATGCAGAAGGAATGGGGTAAAGCTTAAATGGCACCAGATGGAAAAGTGGAACTGTGTTTCTCCAACAGCACTCAGCTTTCAAATCAGAGGGATTGATTTTTGGCTGCAGGATAACCACGTGTCAAGGAGCAATCTCTGAGTAATACAGGGTAACCATTTTATATGAATTGATGGCACAGATTTTTTGGTACTCTTGAATTTCCAGAACTTCTATGTAGAATTCCACCTTTTCAGATGATTTAGATGCAGTTTGTTTCCCAGTCTCAATCTCTCTATGTTGCCTGGCTAAAGAAGATAGCATGAAGTGTCAAAACATTTCTGTGTACATTAGAACATAGATATTTCTGAATGCATATAAGTAGAGAAAAGAGACTTACTGAGTGAAGCACAAGCAGGGTTCTGTGGAAAACACAGGGAGGGGAGCTGCATGGACATTAGAATCTTGGTTCAAGAATATTTGTAGCTTGACAATGTTATTTCATCACAAATCTGACTGCAACCTAAACTTTTAGACAAAGTAGAAATTCCAATAAAATTTATTTCGAAGAAAGTTACAATATTTTGTTTCATTATGTTCCTGTGATTAGTTCATCAACGAGAAAACACATGACAGGCTAAACAAAGTGCTAGGAGCAAAGCAAAGTTAATCATCTAATTTTTTAGAGTTGTTTTGAAAATTCTACAGTAAAAACTTTGCCAAAATTGACTTAGTTCTGCAATGAAACAGAACAGCATTTTTAAACAAAAATAGATTTTTGATGAAAAACTTGAAATATAATTGCAAAGGTGAATAGAAAAATGGGTTGAATGGAGGTGTGATCAGGAGGCAGCTGGTGTGTGAAATAGCATGTGGGGAGATGGAGATAGGATTAGGCAGTATTAGAGATTAGGTTATTGTGTAGACTGGGTCACAGGGGTCTGGGCTTAAAGTATGGTGAAGTGTAGGAGGGGGTTGGAATTGGTGTGTATTATAGAAACAGATTTGCAAAGCCAGTGTTTTCTTCCTGTGGCTAGCTTGCATGCAGGAAAACACTAGCTACTCACACTGCTTAACACAGGCAAACTGGAGAGCTGTGGTGCTGCAGAAAGAGGTTCAAATTCTGCTGATAACCTGAAGCAGAGGACGTCATGTGAGCATAGAATTTGTCTGTCCATCGTTCTGGTTACGACACTCATCTGCACACTCCATTCTTTCAATCATAGTTGCTGTTTGACTCTCAAGGTGTTCCTGAGAGGTAGGTCCTTCAGGACCATGTCAGCTGGGGGAAGCAGTGTCCTGGAGAGCTGCAGTGATTTGCTGAAGTCTATAAGAAGATCAGCGTTGAGGTTGGAATTAGACTTTGAGACATTTTGGCTGCATTTTAAGGGCTGAGTACACTGTACTTCCCTGCCCCACATCGTAAGCACAGAGCCAGTGACTAGGAGTCACAACATGTGTGTGGTTCCTTGGGCTTGTACCTAGTGCTGATCAACATGTAGAATGATTCCCAAAACTCTGCTCCTAAGAGTGGGCACAGAGGCAGATCTGGGAGGGTAAGGCCTACAGTATAGACTGGTTAGAGAGTGGGACACTGACTGAGTTTGCCAAGGGCAGAGGGAACTGGAAGGCTGGGCACACAGAGCAGATGAAGTGTGAGTGTGTGGAGTTATAGATCCTGTCTTTATGCATCACATTGATCTCATTCAGTGTGTTATACTTAGCATTTTGTTTATATAATCTCAGGGTGTTACAGGGGTTTGTTTATTTTTAACTCCTGGATGACTGGCAGTTTCAGTCTGAATCCTGTCTGTTTATAAATGGGAGAAGTTTGTCCAGGCCTGGCAAACAATCTTCGACAAAGGCTTTCTGGAAATTGAGAGAAATGCATTTACTTGACTTAGATTATCTTGTCAGCTGGGAGCAAGATCCAGACAGGCAATCTGTGCATGGGGTGGTGAAAGCCCTGACCACTATTTGCATGCAATGGTAAATTATTGTGTTACTTTGTTACATTTCCTTTAGGAGTTTAGTTAGGAAAAAGAAAGAGGGATAAGGTACATTCTGCATCATGCAGGAGTCTGGTGCAAAACCAGCTACCTGGTGAAGTACGTCACATGACCAGAAGAGTTTGGGACTAGAAGCTGTCTCATAACCATGTGGTCATGCCTGATCTCACTGCTGGTGGCTGCTCACTGACTTAGTATTTGTGTTGTGTTTCTAATTGTAGACAGGGTTTGAGTGAAACCAGTCTGTGAATTTGGCACAGGATTCCCTGATGTAAACAAAGTGCTGAATTAATAGAGATCAACACCTACCAGAGATTTTAGCAACAGCTCTGAATGACCCTTTCTTCCTGTATCACCACCAGATTCTCCAGAAGCAGTCAGATTTCCCAGAAGAATCCAGCAAGGATTAAGAGGGTTTCTTCCCTGCAAGTTTAGATACAGAATGTTGTGTGTATCTCTAGGGCCTACTGAACCCTAGTGGAGCTAGGCTCCAGAACTTGCTTTAGAATTGACCCTGTTTGCCCTGATGGGTTGCAGTGCTCACTGCTGGCTGGTCACCAGACATTGATTTCTATTTCCCATTGCTCTGAACTCTTGCATGGCTCACACACAGAGAGCTCAGTCTATCTGCTTTGAGCTGCTGGGGTTGTTCACTGGAGAGAAAGTCTTTAGCTTTCAAGATCTCTCACTGTCAAAATATCTGGTAGAGCTGTCTTGTTGCCTCACTCTACCCCTTGGCCAGGTTGCTCACACCTTCTGTCCTGCGTGTCTGTTCCCCTTCAGCCCACTACTGCCTGTTCATCATCTTCTCTCTCTGTGCATCTAATGGAGGTTGGTAATCCCGTTAGGTGCTTGCAGCGGGTGCTGCCGAATTTGCTTGCAAACGCCTGTGCCAGGTCGAGTGTCATTGCCAGCAGCACTCTTGGCGGGATGAAGGTTGCATTAGCGAACAGTAATTGAAATGCAAAATAACATTTTGATCGAGCGAGCAGGCTGTTTATTTATCAGATCAATAGCCAAAATGCCCCATCTGGAGAAGTCAGCGTGATAACAAGTGATAGCATTCCAAGGGCAAAGGGAACAAGCACAGCGGGGAGGACATGCCGTCAGGGTGGGCTGGTTTCAGTTGGGTCACACCAGGCCGTCAGTCGCTGAAATTTGCTTCTTTTTGCGTCCCTACTTGGAAGAGGGCGGGCCCCCTCCTAGTTGCATCAGCGAAGGTTTCCTGACCTCTGGAGAGAGAACAAGTTTAAATATGGGCTAGGACAGATTGCAGACATGTGTAAAACCATGTGAGGTCTTCTTTCTCCCATGCTCTGATAGACAGAGGAGTGTGCCTCAAGGTGCAGACTGCAGATGATATGGCTTAGTTAGGCAGTGGGTTTTGATTGTTTGTTTTTGCTTTACTGCATTATGTTTGCTATAAAGGTCTGACCACTCACAGTGATGATCAGGAAGTATGAAGTCATAGTTTGGCTCCTATAGCAAAGCTACTGGAATGGTATCTAGGTGCATGCACATGATGAGGAAAGGAGAGATGTGAGAGAAGGGAATTGTGTGTATTTGCATAATAAATGTATGCATACACAGATACCCTCCAGAATGAAGCTATGTAACATTTAAAGCTATCTCAGAAAGGTACTATATGAAAGTGTAGAAGCAGCTGTATAGCTTCTTTGCTGGTGTCTGACTGCCTGTCTGTCTGCTTTGCTATGTCTGTGTGTTAGCTTCTGCTTAGCCATTAGAAGAGATGCTAAAGAATGGAAGAAGAGGAGAAACCGAGGTTAAGGAGATTGAATGCTTGCGTTCCTTTCTTTCATATCCAGACACAGTAACAGAGAAAAGTAAAAACTTCATGGGATGAGAAAATAATCTGTTCATGATGACAAAAGGATTATTTTTGTGGGGTTTTTGTAATCACATTTAGTTAAATTTTCCTACAGTGATGCCAATTTTTGGGGAAAATCTAAGTAATTTTAAAAAAAAAAGCTTCAGAATTTGTTTTGGCTGCACTGACATTTTTAGGGGGTTTTTGTTTGGTTGGGTTTTTTTTTTAATCTAGAGAAAGGAACATGCAAGTTTTGCAGAGTATTGGGGAAACTGATGTGTTTATTCTACTACATTTTCTGTCTAGTGAGCAGTCTGTTGATCTCATCTCTTGGTTCAGGCAAGTAAGAATGCAGGACACTGTGGGGCCTCAGGTAGGGTCGGACTTGAGTGGACAGGAAGCTGCTGTGTCAGTCAAAGAAAATGGGGACAGTCAGCAAGATGGATGAATGAAACAGATTTACAATAAGTTCTAGGGGTTAGAAGCTGGAATTTGGGTCAGATACAGCTGCCTACTTAATATATGCAGTGTGTGCTAAGAGATCTGCTAAATACTTACCAAAGGTGGGAGTTTAGAGACTCAGCAAAACTGAACCATGAGGTTATTCTAAATAGGTAGCTAAGGATAATCCTGTATGTTACAGCAGTGTAAGGTGTGCAGAAGGAAACCACTGTTTCCATATGTGACCTATTCTCCTTACACCTGCGGTATTCATTAGCAGAAAAGGAGCCTGGTCTACGGTTACTCACAGTCACCTTGCTTTGCCACTGTATAATCTTAGAAATCCTTTCTGGAGAGTCAGGGTTAAAAAAGAAATCAAATTAAAAAGCACTAATTTCCCTTTGTTATTTCCCATGCTGTAATTTATGGGGAACTAATTTCAGTTAGTTTTTCAGGATCTGTCATGTTTTGAGCAATGTTCTAGTGATGAGGCACTTAGTTATACATTTCTCTCAGAGCTACAGGTGGAATCTAGGCAAAGCCCATCTGATCTGTCTGGATCGCCTTAGCCAGGGTGGGAGAAGGAGGCAGAATCCCACTACAACTGTGTTGCTGAAGCGTAAGAAATAGAAATCTTCCCCAAAAGTATTACCAGATCAAACACAGAGAATTTCTAAATGCATCCAGGTTGAATAACATTCAAGTTCATATTTCGTCTTGATAAACCCAAAGTCCTCCTTTTCAGTAAGCTAGTACTCCTAAAGAAATGTCAATTACTAAGTCTCTTTGCACATTTGTTTCTAGGTTGATGTCTTTGATGTGTATCTCCCATCCTAACTCCTTCCTCAAACACTTAGAAAAATTAAGCAATACCTCTGGGTCGCTCTTTTTTCATGCCACTGTTCACCATGAATTGTAGACAGGGTTGAAGGGACATGTCTTCAATTAATATCTTGAAAGGTGAGAAAGTGCAGGCTGACAAATTTGTACTGGTGGCAGTTTTCTCTCAGAAATGCTGAGAGGATACTGAGTCAAAGGTCCCTGAGAGATGAGATGTTGGATCAGGCTGCAATGCAAAAGTGAGTATGATATGAATGGCAGTGCTAGAAGTTCTCCTTTCCTTGCTCATCTGAGAAGGTGGAAGGAAAATTCTGATGTATAAGTGTTTGAAATGTGCTCTACTGAGCTCCCGTGTATGGATCTCATTCACAAGTGTCTGAAGGACACTGAAGGTGCTTAGAGAGATACAGATTATAAGTGCTCTAGATAGGCAGAGTATAAAGAAAGACACTCAAGAAGAAATGAAGGTCTAGCTGAGCATTTCAACAGGGATTGAGTTGCAGCTTTGCTGTGTGCAGGCAAAATCCTTGAACTGCTGTGAATGTAGAAATAGTGGGGTAAGTGGAAATGTGAAACACAGAATGATAATGCTGGGGGGAAAGGGTGGTGGTAGAACTTGGATAAATAGTGAACAGCAAGTCAACCCTGTCCTTGTTTTGCTGTGGTATCAGCAGTAAGTATAAGCAAGAGGCATTAGCTCAAGCACTAAAGCACTTCTGGAGGAAGTGCCATTTAGTACACCAGAGGGCAAGGTACCTTCAAAAGGCAGTGTGTTAATAAGAGAGTGAACTGATAATATGTGCCACACCTCCAGATTAATTGTCACTTCATCTGTGTAATACTTTTTACCATTTACTAACAAGACCGTTGTCGTAAGGGTGAAGAGAAATTACAGTAATGAGGAGAGGGATGAAGGCTAGTGAGAAATCCATAATGTCTTCTGCCCACAAGAGCCTTTTTTATTTATTAAGCAGCCTCCAGACATTTTGCTGTGGCAGCTTTTTTCAGCATGAGCTAACTTGGGCTAGAGAAGATCTACTGATATGTAACTGGGCTCTGGTTATGCAATGGGTCAAAGGGATAAAATATCTACTGAGCATTAGACAAGCAAGTACTATTTGTGTAATAGCCAGAATGTGAGCACTAGCTTGTCCGAAGACAAGTATGTAGTATTGGGGGCAGGGCATATTATGGACAAATGCCTTGAAAACTGGCTGTCTGGGGTTTGCCACACTCTACAGAATAGGAGCATAACCCATGCAAGCCAAAGGGAGCCATCACTAGGAAACATGGCAAAACTCTTAGAAATCAGATCTACACTCCAGAGAAAAATAGTTGAATTGAGCTGAGTTCTGACTCCTGTCCTTTATAGCAATGCAAAATACTGTGATTGAAACAAAAAATCTGTAAAGCGCATGCACTGGTGTGTTTATATTTATGATCATGCCCATCATGCTGGTACTACCCAAGCTCTTGCCTATGCTCAGAGAGAAATTAAGTTTGTCCTGGGAACAGAATATGTTCCTGTATGATAGAATAAGCCTAGGAAAGATTCCTGATATGACTGAGTTACCCACAGTTATGCACTGTACAGGAGTAAAGTGGCACATTGGCAGATCCCATTATTCTTGGACTGTTGAATGGAGAAAAGCTGTCAGTATAGATAGTCTCTAAATGATGGCTCTCTCATTTGAAGTCCATATGGAGTAGAAGAGCGTGAGAATCTAGTGTGGATGCTGATCCCTTTCTTCTCTAGCACTTTGGTGGGTGTTCTCAGTGAGGCAAGGGTGGGAGCATGTCTGTGAGCTGTCCATGGTAAAAGCAGGTCGACCAACAGGTGTGGCTCAGCTCTGTGACATTAACTCTTTGCATAAGTGGCCTAAAATTACACTGACTGTTATTGCAGCTGTCACATCTAGCCTGACACTTGGAAAACGTTATTTATTTCTGTCTTCTGTATCTAAAAAAACACCTGACAAAATTTGGCTTGGAGTTGCAGCCAGTGTTTGAGAAGCTGACCTACATTGTTTGTCAGTCCACTGTGGATTGCAAAGCTCTCTCATGTGGCTCACAAAAGACACAGAATCTATGTTGCCCATGATGTGCACATCCCATTTACATGCAGTGCATTGCATTAATTGCATTGCATGTAATGCAAGTTTCTGTCATCTGAACTGACAAGTACCGATAGCAGAAATAGGTCTGTACCAGAGAAGAGAATGGATATTTTATCTCTCTTATCATTGGTCTTTCTGAGGATTAAAGCTACTTTTGTCTTCCATGACTGGTTAAAAAATTTCTGTGCAATCCAAAGTGTGCTTTTGTCACAAGCTGGTGCCTGAAATGAGCAGCTTTATACTGGCAGATTTCTCGGCTTTTGTCAGTATAACTTAAATCTACTGTGAGGACTTCAGGACTGAAGTACAGTTCCACAAGTACAGCCATATGGCTTCTGGAAGTTACAAGCTCTACAGGCATCTTACCTGCAGGGTTTTCCAGTTTATGGAACTTGAGAAAATCAAGATTTCATTCTCTCTGGAACTCATATCCAGTGTGAGAGCCACCCAGAGAAAAGCCCATTTCTGATCTTTTATGTTTCTCCTTGTGCTCAGAATAGGGAAGATTTTTCCTGAGGAGGGCCTGAGTGTTTTCTCTTTCTCCCCTCCATAAGCTGATACTAGTTCTACAGCTGTATTTCAGTCCCCATTTTAATAATAATTTCAGTCTTGCTGTTGGAAATCTCCAATATGCCGAGTTGGTGACTTAATGACTAATCCAGAAAATACTGGTGAAGGGACTGGACTACATGGCAGAACGTAGGCCCATTCCTTACCTTTCTTCAGGAAACTGGAGTATAGAACTGATCTATCCTTGCATTTCCTGTTGTAGATGAGATTTCAGCCACTAAGGAAGCTCAGCAGTGTTGTCACTAAACTTTTTTTTGATCCAGTTTTGGAATAGCGAGTGGTACTTGGAGAATGTAGAAGGTCAAATACTTAGGTTTGCATGAGCACTTCAATGCTCAGATGGTATTAAGTTACTGAATTGTGTATGCCTTTAGCTGATAAAAGGTTTCTCTGGGGGAAAGAAGTTACCTTTTGTTACAAAGCTGGGTGTTCTGGCTGTCCTGCTAAGCAGGTGTGAGTGATGGACATTTTTTTTCTCACTTATACATAATGACTACTGAATTATTGTGATTTCTGAATCCATAAGTGGAGTAAAGAGCTGAATGTAGCTACAAATTACTATTTCAGGCAAAAATAACCCAGAAGGATGTGCAATAAAATAGCCTTACCTGCATCAATCCCAAACTTGTAATCCTTGATGTATAAAAGAATGAAAATTGGGGCACTACTGCCTTAATTTTACAACTCTAGTCTTCTGTCCCTTTCTGTTCCTCCCCATCTAGCAATCTTTCCCTCTCTTATTATTGCTGTTGTTCTCAAAAGATCATTGAACTCATAAGCCCTTAATGGCTAAATACCAGCCATTGCAGAGAAATAGCAAAAGATGAAAGGCTGGAGAAGACTTGAGGAAACTTATAATATTAACCAACATTGTTGCCCAAAGGAGAGAACACTAATGGATAAAAACCTAAAGCACAACCTTGACTTGGTCTAAACCTGAGTATTTAGATCCAGAATCACTGAGGTCAGAGCACGCTTGTCTGAGGGCAGTTACAAGTGCATAAAGGCTAACAACACTGTTAGTGATAAACAGCAGTGGGTTTATGAAACAGGAATACAGCAGACAATAACCTCTCTTGATGCAATTAGATAATTAGTGGGCAAAAGGAATGCAGTGAATAGACTGACTCTGGACCATGCATAGGCTTTTGACACAAAGCTGTGCAAAATCTTATTAGGGAAATTAGATCAAATTGGTTTTGATACAAATCCTGTGAAATGAATCATGGATTAAATGACAGAGTGTATACAGAAGGGTTAGAGATATTCTTTATCCTTCTGCAAAGAAGATGTCCAAAAGGACAGTGCCTTGACTGTAAACACTCATTAGTGACCTGGAAGAAATGTAAAAGTGATCACTCTCACATTTACAGTTGACAGAACCAAAAGATACAAAAAAAATCAGCGTAGAGAAAAGAAGAGCTAGGCTGAAAAAATGAGCATTGTGAATGGGCTTTGGTCAAACAAGCGATAATTAGCACTGTGTAGTTCAAAGATGATACTGGATCTACTTCGGAACAAGGAGAATCTCCAAATTTCTTGTTGTGCAGAGCACGGTGGCCAAAGCAGCTTATGTTCAGTGAGGTCCCAATGAGACAGGCTATCAAATTGTGTGAGCTGATGTGCAGCCTGATGTCTGGCAAAGCTACTGCTCAGTTGGTCCATATGTCTTCCTGGCTGTGTGCTTTCCAGAGTGACTCTCCCCTGTAGTGCCGCAGCATTGCACTGTGCAGTTCAGGGCACCTTGCTGCAACAGAGACCCAGGGAAGTTGGAACAAATCCAGAGAAGGACCACAAAGATGCTAAAGGGATTAGAAGGAATGACCTATGATGAGGAAAGGTGAAAAGAACGAAATGTTTAGAACCTCTAAGCCTGTTACATGGGCACAGAAATAGTAACGGAGTTTCCTGTGCCAGCACGGAGGAGAGTTGGATCAAGTCTCTCTCCTTTTATATTCCTATTAAGGTAACTAGAGCCAAGCAAAATGGCTGCTCATCACTTTGAACTCTTTGCAAAAAACATTTAGCTGTTCTTCTTGAAGTTCAAGATGTTGTATCTCATTGCCAGGGGACACTCTGACTGCTTAAAAATCAGCACGGGATCTCCATGAGACTTGCAGAAAGTCAGAAGCCAGAAAAGAAAAGCACATGCTCTGGAATGGCTGGAGTCACCTTAGCTGTAGTCTTTGATCTATCTTGGTGTTAAGGGCTTTAGCTCTCAAGCATACATTCACATCCAATCAAAAATTGCTATGTACTGCTGCCTGCTGGAGGGGAACAGGAAGGTCCTCAGCTGTAAGGATGCAGGGGGCTTGTTTCTTGATTCACCATCAAACACTCACTGTTTGCATGCCTTGGGGGAAGAAGGCTCCTTATTTCCCCAGGTTCTTTTTCTTTTTCTCTTTTAAAATTCATTTTATTTTTATTTTTTGTTTTTTCTCCACTGAAGGAAAGTACCTCGGTAAGTGCTCTTGAGGTCATCTGTGCATGTTGCGCTATTTAAGTAACAGAAGTTGGGATTTGGGTTCCGCTGATGAAATCGGCCAGTACAGCTCATCTCCCTGTCATTCCTGTTTCACAGTGTTTTCCTCTGTCTGCCTTGAAAATTACAACTCCAGCTCCTCTTACAGTGGAGTTCCACAGTGCAGAACAGTGTTTTATGGTTATTTTGCCTTCCATTTTAACCTTAATCTCATGTTGCTGTGTCCAGTGATCTTCATTTCTTTATGACAGATGCACTTCTCAGGTCGGGAGAGGTTCCAGAACCCACACAGCAGGTTTCAGCTTTGCTGTGAGATGCTAAGATCTAGTCTCAGCTAGCAAAGTTTCATCTTCCTTCACATGGCCAGCTGCATTACACCAGATCTGCAATATGTCTAGGTGCCCTGTGGGAATAGAGAAGGATGCACCTGCAGCGATTTCTGTAACTGCTCCATGACCTCTAGTTCATTGTGGCCCTCTGGGCAAAGCATGGGCATTTATCAACTCATCACACTGTCTCTGAGAGGGCCCAAACCCTGGATTCCTCTCAAGTAACACCAGGCAAAGCAGCTGAGGAACGTGAGATGCCTGCCCATATTCTCAAGGTCAACAGTCTTGCCAAAAAACAAACTTGGCTGATCGATCCCAGAGATAGGAGATGAGGTCAAACTTTGAGGATGAAACAGAGAAGGGAAAATTAGGAGATACTTAGGTCAAATGAGATCATAAGGATGCAGGACTGTGAATTTGCTGCATATCAAACATCAATATTCCTATCATCAGACTCACAGATGTGATACATAAAAGTGTGCACTCCAGCCTTGCTGATTCACAGAATGTTTTGTCCTGTCCCCTGACGGATTTGACCCCTTGGCAGAAAGAGTTGTCACAAATACCAGGTAAATAGGCTGAAACTGAAATAGAAATTACTCACATGACCGTGGTATGGTAACTTTTAACAAGCAGAGGCTCCAAGAAGAAAAGTCAAGCATCTCTACTCAGTCAGAATTCTTTGCCATGTCATCAGGAAAATGCATGTTTAGTATTTCTTAAAGCCTTTGACAAATTGTCTTGCTGAAGGGAAAATTTAACCTCTCAGGTTAATACTATTATCAATTAAAAGGTGTCAAAGACCCTACTCAGAAAAGAAAGAGAAGTCAATTTTCAGCATGATAAAGGTTAACATGCATTACCCACAAAGATCAGTATTGTGCTGTTTGATCCATGTGTTAATGATCTGGGAAGTGGGTGAACAATGAGACTGCAGATGAAATCAAATTACCAAGGAAGAGTGAAGAGCTCCAGAGGATCCTAATAAAGCTGGGTGTGTGGACCACACAGCATAGTAGCAGATGAAATACACTGTTGACTATTGCAAAACATTGCACACCAGAAGGACTAATTTAATTTTTCATACATCTTAATGGATTCTAAATTAACTGTGGCAACTCAGGAATAAGATCGAGTGTTGCAGTAAGTAACTTCCTGATACTGTTTGTTGAAGAAATGATAACAATTTAGATTTTCATTTAAAGAGGGGAAAAAAAGCAAACAGTACAAAGAGTTACATAATATGTAGACTGAAAATAACATTGAAAATATTGTAACGTCACTAGGTAATTGATGGCGTGCCTTTGCCTTGACTACTGTCCAGACCTTCAGCTGGAGAAGTGATGGAGCAGTGCCAGTTTCATGCTGCTGAGGAGCTGGCTCATTGAGCTCTGTTCTGGACTGAACAGAAATAGCCAGACTAGAGGAAGTTCAGAGATGGATGATAAAGCAGATAAGAGATCTGCAAAAACTTCTGCATGGAGAGCAATCATATAGATCATGAAGAGCTGATTGAGGAGAACATGGCAAAACTACGTTTCCTGAGAAGGAAAGTCAGGAGATGTTCAGGGAGCATGACAGGCTGCGAATATATTATAGACAAATAAAACTGGGATTTGTTCATACACCACACAAGTAATGCCTGAAACTCATCAGTCTTCCAAAAAAGGACTGAACACTTTTATAAGGAATAAGACTATCGGTGACTAAAATAAATACAAAGTACTTGAAAAGTTCTTTCCTGAACTGAAATGGTGAAGTTCTTTCCATAGAGTATAACCCCTCTTTAAGAAGCGGGAATTTGTGTGTCCATGTAAAAGCTCAATACTAGTAAATAGAAGAACTATTAAGATTTAAGACTGAGACAGAAGAAACTTTTGATCAGATGATTTTTCCTTCTGTTTCTAAGCTCCTCTTTTAGTGATGATAGTGCAGCAGGGCAAGGTAAAGGGTGAGGTGGGGTGAAAGAAGCAGTCAAACTTGAAAATTAATCAAAGCCTTCTGTATTACAAATAAAAAAATGAAAATCCAATCTGAGCAGGACCTTTCTGCAGAGTATGCTACTGAACCTTTTGCTTAAAGCTAGGACAGCCCATTCTCTATTAACCAACATCTTTTTCACCTGGTCTCCCACTGGCAAGCTTGTTTCTTTCTGCTGTCTTGGGGTAGATGGTGCTCTGGGTAGATCATGCCCCTCATATGGTCATGCCCCTTCCCAGCACTGCAACCTGTGAAGAGTCTGAAATTATGATCTACATGAAGACCTTTGTCTTTGCTCTAGTATGAGTCTGTGGGGAGCAGGTGGGCTGGTCTTAGTCAATTGTACTGATATTCCTCAAGAAGAACCTGCATGGGGTTGAACCTGCATGAGCTAGCTGGAGTTGGACTGAGGTAGCAAAAGGAGGGCTCTCTTTGACTAAACCTGGAACCGGGTTTGGCCAGGCGGTTGCTGAGTGCCTTTGCTCTCTCCCTGCAGGCTGCTTGGCAGAATGGCCACAGAGGAGCGGCACCTCTCCTCCAGCTGTGGGTCCTTCATCAAGACTGAGCCCTCCAGCCCATCTTCTGGCATCGACGCCATCAGCCACCACAGCCCAAGCGGCTCCTCCGACGCTAGCGGTGGCTACGGCATCGCCATGGGTGGCCACCCCAATGGCCTAGACTCGCCACCCATGTTCAATGGCACGGGGATTGGCAGTGGGTCCTGCCGTAAGCGTTACGATGACTGCACTAGCGCCATCATGGAGGACTCGCCCACCAAGTGCGAGTACATGCTCAATGCAATCCCCAAGCGGCTGTGCCTGGTGTGTGGGGACATTGCTTCTGGGTACCACTACGGCGTGGCTTCCTGTGAGGCATGTAAAGCCTTCTTCAAGAGGACTATTCAAGGTATGGTGGGAAGGAATGCAAACTGAGGCATTCACTCCATAGAAATAAAGGGACATGGCCCCAGACATTGCCGAGACTGTGGTGTCATATAAAAGGGGGAGAGGGAGAATGAATGTAATGCACCTAACTCTCCATCCTTTTGTATGCTTCCTCTCTCCTCCTGCTCAGTTCTGGTCCTTCCAAATCAACATGGACATGGCGTTAGGCTATGTGATGGTAGGAGCCTTTGCCAAGTTCCATGCCTGACTGGCTACCAGATTTGGGTATCTGGACTAGTGGATCTTTCTGCCTCTGCTAGTGGCACTGATACTATGAGAATGTGGCAGCTAGTGGAGTAAGGCCTGAAAAGGAAATTCTTTGCCTTCTAATGGTGTTTTAAGGCCCATTTGAATGCTTCTGCCAAGAGATGGAATTTATGTAGACATATCTGCACCTTGAGGTGAAAGCTCCAGCATTACAAGAGTAGAGAAATTCTACTGTCCTACCAGTCCTGATACGTAGCAATGAGCTCCATACAAACCTCAGCACAAATCTGGACAGAGAACTTTTGTGATAGTCAGTCTTTTTCTCCTTTTCCAGTTTCACCAACCTTTTTCATTAAGATGCAGATTCTTTGAAGATAAAAAATCTAGGCACTGAAGAAGATGAAGTTTTTGTCAGTCTCACTAAGGATGAGCAATTCCTTAGGAGATTTTGAAAACCTCAATGCACGCACATGTAGATGAATTGCAGTGTGTTGCTCCTTCGTGTACAATTCACATATGAGGAGTTTGGCTGTGTCCTGACTGCCAGAAGTGTGCTTGCAGATGTGCACATGTGCAGCTACAATATAATCAAAAGCAGGAGTGCATCCAAACAACTTCCAATATCCGTGGATACTTGGGTATACTCATATACACATGCCCCATGTGAGCAAACATGCCTGGACATACAGATACTCCCTTTATTTCCTCCACTAACTGGAAAAAGGACAGGATCATTCATCTGCCAGTGGGAAGTGTATTGGGTTTGCCCAAGTATGGAATGCTGACTGAAGGCAGGTCTACAGTTAGCAGGCGGCTGTGCATGTACTTGGCTGTTGGCTGGGGTTAGTCCACCACATCAATACTTCCTTGCCTCCTGTGAAATGAAAGAAATGCACATGTGGAGAGACCGCTCACTTTGTTAATTGAATGGATGATTACAGTCTGTTGCTGGAGATGTTCAACTCTTGAACAGTACAGGGTGCAATTTATCCCAGATCTCCACAAAAGTCACTATATCTATCTTGTTTCCATAGATTTCAGATATCTCTCCTTAATGTGGAAATCCAGCTGTGGAAATAATTTCTCTGCCCCACTGATACTTCCTTATTTATTATGCCATGGCCATTTCTAGGGCATTGGCCTGTTCCCTGGCAGGGTTTCTGTGATTTGTCATTGCTGAATCTCTGTGATTGAATGTGAACTTCTACTTGCATTTCTGTCAGCACTGACTCCATCCCTTCTCCAGCCCTTGGACAGTGCCAAGTGTTTCTTTTAGGCACATTCAGGTGCTAAAGCAGGGACAGGGTAGCACTCTGAAGCAAAGTCCTGGTGTCTCCTAATACAGGAAAAGACCAGATAATTAACCCTTCATGGAAGTGATACTGGAGGACCTCTGTGGCAGAGCAGAAGAGATCTCGAGAAGGAGAAAAAGACATAGGAACTTCTGAGGAGTTTTCAGAGAGAATCAAAAGAAAATTATACATGGTAGCAGAACATGGAGCCTGTATCAGCCAGGTGATATGCCAGCTGACTGAATCCCAAGAGGGGAGAATGCTTCCCTCCATCTTCCTTTCCCTAGCAAAGCCATATTCTTTCTCCCTGTGGTTCCCTAATGGATTGCCTGTTAACATGTAACAGATGGGGGGGAAAGGAGTAAGTGGAAATTTCTCTCACCCTATCATCAGCTTGGACTGGCAACTGAGGTACCAAAATGCTTTTATTCCTAAGAGTGTGAGAGTCAAATGTGCTGTGTCTGAGGGTGAGCAATTTCAGCTATGGAGCTGAAGGCTGAGCCCAGAGAAGCAGGCAGCAAATAGGTCTGCAGAGTTTGGCTGAGTCAAGAAAACACACCGTTCCCAGGGCTCTGCTGCTGTGGGCATGATATCCAAGTATAGCCCTGGGTGTGCAGGGGAAAAGGATTTAAGGATCATATAAAAGAGAAGGCAAGTGGCAAGAGCATTTCCAAAAGGTGTTTATCCTGCAACTCTATTATATTCAGTAGCTGTTTTAAGCATCTAAGAGACAAAGTGAAAACACCTTCATCCAGGCTGCCTAACACCGATGTAGGCTTTGCAGAAAGCATGCAGATGTGTATGTTGTATAACTGCTTTCCCAGTATCCTAGTACCAAAATCTTGCCATGATTCAGTATGTGGGAGCGCATTCACTCAATGGTTTCAGCACTGAGATGGAGCAATGACCCCAGGATTTCCCAGATGCTCAAGAGATGAAGTAGGTAAATTCATCATCAGGCTTTTGTGGTCTTGGACAAGCCACTTCACTTCTCTGTGCTTGAGTATTGACAGGTGAAAAACTAATGAAGACTATGACAGTACTTACTCTGCTGGCCTTCCATGTGCATGCTGCTATAAAATGGGTCTAAATCTGTGCTGAGTTACTAAACTACTGCAGCCCTATCTAGACACCCCTGATCATGAAGCAGAGCTTCACATAAGTCCCACTTCCAGCTAGCCCCCCCCCCACCCCGCTACAAATTACCCCGTGCCTATTAGGGTTTTTTAAGCTACATTAACTCACATAAAACCTGCATATCTTGAGGCAAGAGTATCTTGCAATGGCCTTTCGACTCCCTCTGCTCTCTAGCAGCAGCAGGAAGAAGGGACATCGAAGCTGCAGACCTTCTTTAAGCATGACGAATTTTTTGCAGCTCACTTTCACTTGGCCAGGTGAGGCCAGGTTGTCATGGACAACACAAGAGCTGCTGCTTTTCAAATGATGGGGAGAAGATAGACTGAGAGCCAGCATGGACATGGCTGATTATCTCTGAGGTTGCTAATATTGCTGTGTGGGAGTTTTCTGTCAGTAGGATTTTTCCAAAGAAAAGTAGAATTTTTATCAAGTCAGATTTCCTCAAGAAAAGTTTTGATGTTAGGAGAAAAAAAAGAAGGCAGGAAAATCCAAACCATTGATTCCTTTATAGCTGAAATGGAGTGTTTGGTTTTCCTGAGCTAGGACAGGAAGACAGGATCACCCAACACACCCTTAACCTGTCCCACAGATTATGGGGGAGTGTCACACCTCTGTCCTTTCTTATGTTGTGTTACATTGCCCAAGGATCAAGGCCTGGAAACCTGTGTGTCATTTCCACTTTGGAGTGTTGGCAGTGCTTGAGACAGAAAAGTGAAAACCTGAAGTGACATGAGAGAACACACCCCTGGGCTGCAGGTCTTTCTCTCTGATGATGATATTTTGAACCCCAGGATTGTACTTCCCATGCTTTGAAGCAGTCAGAAATCCTAAACTTGCCTGAAGCATTTCCAGTCAGCTAGGCTGTCTGACAAAATTTTAGTCCTGTTTCTCTATCGTTGTACTGTTTTATGGGATTATATTCTAGTAGCAGTTTGCATTTACCTCACCTGACTGTGAATATTGTGGAATGTGCAATCTAGTGCAGATAGGAGAGAATCTGAATTTCAGATATATTTAAGTGTGCTGCTATTGGTGCTCAAGAGAGGTCTGATTTGAAACAAGTATTTCATATTAGCTGAATGGAAAGGAATGGGTCTGTTACATAAATAAAAGCTTTTAAAATTTCTGTTCCATGGAAATCCTAACTAATCCTTTCATCCAAATTTAGACAAAGGCAAATACTGGATTGTTTACAGGATAGAAATTCTCAATCGAAGTCTATTCCTTAATAGTTTGCTCAGTAGGTAGAGCATTATGTATTAGTCAAATATATTGTCATTCTCTTTTGTTCATTAATTCTTACAACTAGTAGGTAGTTTTGCCTACTTTGAATATTAACTAATAACAGTGCTGTGTAATGATATGAGTCCTTTATTATTCAATATACTCATGATTATGATTACCTTACATCTATTTTTCATCTTCAAATGGTGAAAATAAAGGCTATTTCTAAAATGTCCCATTATTATAAAATAAAAGCTCAAAGCTCAGGAAAACATTGGAGATTCAGAGAAAAGAGACACATTTACCATCATCTTCTGGATAGGAAAGTCCTGTGTTAGGCAAAGTGCTTGCATCTGTGGATTTCCAGCTTGAGTCTAGCAAGTTTCAAACTCAGTGAGTGTAGCAACAGAATTGCTGTGTTGGGATGCATTTACAACAATAAGGGGCTTAAAAGGTGGATAATGCAGCTCAGAAGACTTGTAGGGATTTATAAAAAGCTTGTAATAAAGTCTTCTAGGGCTTTCTGGTTGTTGTTGTTGTGGTGCTTGGAGTGGCTCCTCGGAAGAGGAGCAGTTGACAGAGGTTTTCCTGAGCAGAAGAGCATTACAATCCCCACGCACAAAGGAGGTTTTGTGTCCCTACAGTAGCAGCCACATCAGCTGGGCACTGTCCCATCCTTCTGTCCTTCTCAGAAATGTGCCCGCTACTTTTCAGGTGGGAGTTCACAGCTTTCCAAAAACTTTTAAACCCAAGTTTAAAAAGAAAGTGCAGTATTTCATTATCTAGTGCTTGACTGCTGCTTACTATTCACAGATCTATCACTTGAATTTAAAAAACCATCTTCAGTGCAACCTCAGCTCTATTAATCTAGTGTTTTCTGTTTGCCTCAGTACATCTGTACAGCGAGCTCTTTGCAGAAGGATCTTTTCTGTGGAAGTTCTGTAAAATATTTCTGTGTCTGAAACCCTATAGACAAATTTGCTGCCAATAGGGAGGCCCAGAACCCCTATCCTGCATGCTTGTGCAAGCAGGAGGCTGATTTGAGTGAGGTTTTGTGAAATGTCCAAGCCTTCTTCAGTGAGCAGGAGCCAGGTGTGCCACCCTGAGGAGGCAAACTGAGCTGGTGTTACACCTATATGCATCCCATTTTCCTTTTAGCATCATTTGAATCCTTTTCTTTGAAAGCTGAGGCTTAAAAAATAACTCTTCTTATCTCATGCAAATCACTGAGAGGTTTTCCTCTGATTTTCACAAAGTACCTCTCCTCACACCAGGGCTTGAGCTATGATGCCTCAGCTAGAAGGACTAATTGAAGTGTATAGCAATGAAGAAAAAATGAGAAAAAGCAAGATGGGCTTTTTTAGCAATCAGAAGCTGAAAATTATTTAAGGACTTTCTTGGCTATTTTTATCTAGTCTTTCCTGAGTTGCCTTGCAGAAAGGCTTTCTAGAAAGGTAGAATCAGTAAGCAGAGAGTAGCTTGTGTCCCCAGTCCTGTACTGATTTCAAGTTCTGTTCCCCTGAGGACCCTATCCCTATTCCCACATGGGTGGGATTTTTCTGTGCTCCCCAAGCTCAGGGAGGCATTCTTGTCTTCCCAGTCCATCCTGTTCCAGAGAGGTAGGGTGAATATAGGTTCTCTTGAATGACCAAGTTTTGGTGTACAATTTTGGTACACCAAATAGGTGCTCCTATTATATGTGCACTAGAAATTATGTTCCAAATTGTTTAACAGTCAGATGTCTATTTTTGCAGAAAATAGGGTAGTTTTGCAGTTCTCCAGCTTAAAAAAACCATGATCTATCACTTTAATAGTCCTTTGCTGTTTTGTAGCATCTCTCATCTAAGGGCTTTAAAGTACAGTTACACCTTAATGAATAAAGGCTTGCAATCTCTCCAGAAGGTGGGTTTGGTGTTCATTTCATTTTGCAGATGAGCAAACTAGGACATGGCAGGGAAGTGATTTGACCTCCAAGGTGATATATGAAGGCTTAGAAGAAATCCAAACTCTGATCTGTTCACCTACCACTTGATTTTTGAAGCCATTTTTAAGGTAAATCTTGTGCCATGGCATCTGTGAGGTTCTACCATTTTTTTCAGATCAAATGTAAATATTTTCTAAGTAAAGGAAATCTCTCTAATAAGCAACAGCTCAAAGCAAGGCCTTGTCTATTGAATTATCCCTTTTTTTGCCCCTTCCTTTTGGGGCACATAATCTACAGTTCATGACACACAGAGACTTGACTCACATTTTGTTGTTGCATACAGAGTTGTCCCATGTCTGTGTGCACCTTTGTGTGCTGACACTCTTCTGCAGGACTTTGCAGCATCCCCAGCTGCTGCAGTGAAGGGAAGCTCTCTCTGAGGCCCCTGTGCTGGCAGCTGGGCTGGTGGTGTGACTGCCAGCCACTAGGAGGCTGTTGGAATTTCGATGAGTTAATCTCATCACTTTATCACAGGGCACTTACAGAAATTACAGGGAGCTGTGAGCAACTCACTGTGCTGGCAGCCAGCCCCAGGACCCATAAAAGANAAAAAAAAAAAAAAATCAGAGAACTCTGATAAACTTTTGGAAATGATATTTTTTTCTGCTTGAGTAATGTTGATTATGCCTTCACTAGTGATGCCCCTGCTTTCTGTAGTAATGGCAGGCATTACCCCCAGCTGTGGCTCTCAATCTCTGCAGTGCACAGCATCTTTTTAGGCCTGATATAAAACTCCAGTGCTTAGCCTCCTCTGAGGCTCCTTTAGGAATCATGATCCCAGTACAGACGTGTGTTTGAGAACTGCTTATTTGAGCTGCATATAGAGTGTGTATATGAAAACTAGTACCTACACATCTCTGACACTCTCCTATTTAGTTGTGATGTAGGATTTTTAGACTCTTTCCAGTACTGTGCTTGTCAAAAGATCCAGGGAGTAGAGGCATGGGGAAGCTTGGGGATCTGCTTGACACTGTGGAGGGACCTTGAGCATCCAGATGAGAGCTGTTACTGTCTCCCACTGCTATAAAGGCTCAGTGCCCTTACTGTAGTGTCTCTGTGTTAGGGGGCAAATTTTTGGCTTTTGGGCCACAAAACATGAAATCTAGCATCTCTCCAGAGCTCTGATCCGGTCTTTGGTGAGAAAGGTTGGCATTCAAACAAAGGCAAAACCTCCCAAAGTGAGTGTCTGAGTTTTTTCCCAGGTTTGCTGCTGCTCTGTTCCTTCCTGTGTGGGGCACAGCAAGTATCTGATCATGACATCAAGGCCACCATACTCATGAGTCTGTAATGTGCTGGAGCTCTGCGTCTAGAACAGGAATTGGTTTATTACCTTGAGATCTAGCTTGAATCTCAATTTCCAGCTCTCTGAGAATGTTGATACATGGCTGGCTATTGAAATTCAGATGCTGCACAATGACGAAATACAGCCTGAATGGAAGCAACTTGTGCAGCACACTGCACTTGCTGACAAACTGCATTTGGGGGCAGATGAGCGGTGGTGAGAGGAATGGTGTGGCTGGGCTGAAGCTTAGGGGGAAGTTGCAAGTGTTATGACAAAACAAGAAGCAGGAGAAGGAATGTTTATAGCTAGTCGGCTGACCACCTTTAGGCTTTGGGGGTTGTGTGTTCCTGGGGTTTCACTCAGCATGGGCCAAGAATAATGAGATAAATCAAATGGTGCTTTCTTTATTTTGATTCTATGCTCTGTTTTTCCACTCAGAAATCCAGGGGGCTTTCCAATAGCTTAGTGAACCCCAAGATCTATTTACCACCCCCAGAGATTGATATGTATCAGATTGTTGATCTTTATTTAGTGGAGGGAATGGTCTTGCACAAAACACAAAAATCCATTACAAAAGTAGGAATGAAAATCAAGTCCTGTCCCAGTATTACTAATCTGATGCTATACGAAGTCCATACTGTGTGTTCTCTCACCTCTTACCTACACTTCTCCGTACAGGTCTTATTGAAATATCAAACCTCAGTTTCCTACTCTAAATCATTAAACCAGCTTTTCCATTGTTCCACTGATGTAGAGCTTAGATACCTTTTTCAGTGCTGCCTGATTTACCAGTAACTAGACTGCCTTAAATGTAGTCAATGTCAATGCATCAGTACCAAGTTTAGATTTCCAGTCCAGCTCCACGGCAAACATTGCATAGCCCTCTTCAGAAACATCAGCTCAAAGTGAATGGCAGGATTGAGACAGCCATTTCTGTTTGTTGTCAACTAAATAATTGTTGCCTTACACTGTGATCCAGCATAATTCCACTTACATCCTTTTATCAGACCCTTGCATCCATGTTTTGGTTATATTCTTGGCTTATAATAAAATGTGATGTGATTAGAAATAAATTTGGTATGCTTCTTTCTTGTTTTGTCTTATAGGCAGTGTTGAGGGGTGATCATAAATAAAAGGGAATGAGGAGAGTGGGAAGAGGGAAAGAATCCTGTGCAGAGGATGAGAGCAGGTGCACAAGGACTAATAAAGTAAAAATGTAAAGAATTGCACAGAGAACCCATGTTCATTTTTTAGGACGTGTTACCCACCTTTCTCAAATGCAGACCTATTGCTTCCCTGCTACCTGTAGTATGCCAGCTGGCAGGAGGAAGCAAAGGAGGAAATGCTGTCTCTGAGCTCCCTGGTTGCCCAAGCAGTACGAGAAACTTGGGCAGGTAACATCCATTCCACTGACATGGAGCAAGACTGGCAGCAAAGGAAATTCTAGTAATGTCTGAACTGCTCCCACTCTCATCCCTGGACTTCAGGGAACAGGGCAGGTTTCAAGGGGTGCAGCACAAGGGATGATGACATGCCTGGAGGACACATGCCTGAAAGCCCAGCACTGCAGTCATCCCCTTGGCTAGGTCAGCACAGTAAAGTCTCCGAGGATGTGTGTGTAAGTGAATGAGCAAACATGCAACATTTACAGACTGATGGTGGTGGAAATGTCTGGGCACTGCAGCCTGTCCCTGGATCCATGGGGAGAACATGATTCCTGGGTGACCATCTCTGTGTTTGCTTGCAGGGAATATTGAATACAGCTGCCCGGCCACCAATGAGTGTGAGATCACAAAACGAAGGCGCAAGTCCTGTCAGGCCTGTCGCTTCATGAAATGCCTCAAAGTGGGGATGCTAAAAGAAGGTAAGATAGAGTCAGAATGAAAATTTTTCTCTGTCCTAACAGTGCCTGGGATTCCAGACCTTGCAGAATCTCCCAGGCTAACTACATGCTTGCCCTCTTTGTGTTTCTGAATGTATCTTTCTGCAGGCTTTGTAAGAGAGTCAGGATGGGCAGTGACCAAGAGAGCAGTCCAGAGAGGAAAGTAGTTCTAGTCAGTGCTCTCATACTCAGTTATTAAATAAGTGGAAACTGGTGGTGCCAGACTCTTTCCTTTCCCAAAGGAACCCTGGGCTGGAGGGTGTTTCTCTTCTTGCATTCTAGTAATTTTTTGATGTTGAGGAGGAGAGGCTCTTTTGTGATCATTACTAGGTTGGCAGCTCTTCATAAGGGAAGGATGGAGTTAATGCAGAGCTGTGGCACAGTGTGCAATGAAAGTCTGCCTGTATTACCACTCAGGAGACTTTCTGAAGATGGTTGGTAGCATAGGTTTGTCTGGGAGCTGTGGGTCCCCTGCCCTGCATACTCAGCCTGTGTTTTGCTCAGCCTATTGATCTGTTCAGCGCTCTTTGAGCAGTGTTCAGCTTCTCTCCTGTGCTGTTTTTCCTCCCACACCCCCCTTTTCAATCCTTGTCCATTCAAGAGGAACCACAGGGAATTCAGTGGCAATTAAACACATTCTTATGGATTGACTTTAAAGGTTTGTTTCCCTTGGGTCCCTCTGGGAAAGGCAGTGAGGGGAGGAGGGGAAGGAAGGAAGGAGAAGCACTGCACATAGCCTTCTGCATCGCTATACCAGCAGAGCGAGGTCCTCTCAGCTTAACCACAAGAAACAGCCGCTGGCTGTGGTTATGCACGAGTCCTGTGTGCTGGAGCCAAGATGCCAGCATTCAACTTTCTTCCAGGTCATAACATCACAGCAGCTGGTAATAAATTGTACAATGTCAGTTGAGTGTGTATTGTATTGCTTCTCACTAGAGCTCTCTCATTTCTTGAGAGGCAGGTTGATGGCAGCCAGTGTTGTTAAGAATGTAGATTAGACATTAAACCCATTTTGTTCTTTGATGGATGTGTAGTTTCTGTGGTTAAATATCTTTCTTCTAGAGCATACCAGTTACCACGGGGAGGAGATGCAAGCTTCTGCAGTTCGACCCTTCCTGACCTAGGTGTAGAGGTGGTAGACTCAGAGGATCTTGATCTCCTACTGGGAGGGAGGCACCTACTTTGCAGTTAGAGACCACTGGAAACCTGCTTCTCTTCATGTGGTAGTTCAGGGAGGGGATGTATCCCATTACCCACTAAAGCAAATATATACTGGTGACACTGGCTTTAGTGGGAGTGCAGGTTGTTAATGCACTGTAGTCTGTTCATATGAGTCCCACAAAACAACCGTAAATGCCTGTAGTGGCTCCAGACATTCTGTAGAGCAGCAGCACAAGTTCAGGCTTGCTGGCTGCCAGTGTCTGTGCTGTCCTGCTTCTGAGCAGTTGAGCCTTTTGGAGCTGGCAGCCGGGGGAAGAGTCACAGGAGCCAGTGCTGGTGTGCTGGCTGTGTAGTCAGGGCGTCTCTGCTTCCAGTTCTGGGAGTTCAGCACTGTTCAGAGCAGGGTCCTGTCAAGGGTTTTATTGTCTTAGCCTCCAAATTCTGTGAAAACAGTTAACTCTTTCCAGACCAGAGTTAGTCTGGAAAGCACTGTAAATTCACTCACACCATGCTGTGCCTGATGTCCCAAACCCTGTGGGATACTACTCGTGGCAAACTGAAATTTGACTCTATGCCTGCTTTTGTGTTGAAGTGTATTTAGTTATTCATATAGGGATTGATCAGGCATCATTAAAGTCACTGGGGAAGAGTGGTTTGCTATTGATGTTAGTGTATCTATGATCCTGCCCATAATATTTAGAGCTGTGGAAAATACAGCATAAAGATTTATTGATAGCAATGGGATACAAGAGCACATGATAATATCAAGAAGAGCAGAGGAGACCCTAGCAATCTGCAGATAGGGGTCCTGTGTCCTAACAGAGAGTGGTCAAGTGATGTTGGGCAGGCATCTTTTTTTCTTTCTTTTGCTCAGTATCCCAAGCTGAGAAATAAGGGTCATACTGCTTTGCTTTGCAAAATTATTGTGAGGACTAATTAGTTAACTTCATGTGAAGCTTGGTGGAAGCACAAAGTATTAGTATACAGAATTCAATCAATACACATTTTTAAAAGCCATATCCAAGAACGGAAAAAAATTGTGTCACACAATTTGGTCTCCACAGAGCCAAGAGTTTCTAGAAAGAACAAATCCATAGTTGTTTGAATTGCTCAAAATGCAGAATTGTTAAGGGATTTCAGATTAGAAAAGGTTCATTGGTCTTTTCCATCTCTGATCTGTCATCCTATTAGCTCATCCATCCCTTTGCTCTGCCAAGGCATGAGTGTTCCCAACTGTACCATTCTAGTAGTTTAACTGTTTTTATAAATCCCTGATGTTTTGGTTTCCCCAGAGAGCCTATTCTGCAGTCTCCAAACTCTCATTAGGACAAGATGTCTCTTGATATTTCGGTTATGATTATTTTTCCTTTTAATAGATCCCCTTCCTACTTTGTCTTGGTGTACCTCTCTTATCATCATTCCTGGGTTTGTGCATGGCAGAAGGTTGCTAAGCCACGTTCTTTGTCCTGCTTGATTATCAAAAGTTTGGAGAAAATCAGTCTTTTGGTTAAAGGCAAGATCTAGAAATCAGTTCTTGTCTTTACAGTTTTCTCTTTGATGTCCTTGGGCAAGCCACTGGGCTTGTAACTCGGTGGAGATGTTTCTGGATAAAGAAACTATCCTTTTGCTCAAGAAGAATATGATATTCCATTAGTAACTAGTTAAGGCCTCTATGATTTCTTCTCATTTTCCTGATTATTGTTGACATACATGATGTACGTGCCACCTCCTGCCTGCTGGGTGTGTGGTGTTACCTTGTTCTTGAAGCAGAAGGCATCAGTGCTCAAAGACGGTAACAAACAAATAACCATGACTTCAAGGTCTGCTTTGCACCTGAAATGCTCAGCTTGATGCTGCAGGAGACTTGGATCCTTCCCTTAGGGACTACATGTAAGGGTTACCAGACATCTCTTTTCCCTGCATAGGCTGCAGCTAGGCAGAAAGCCGTGAATGTAGCCCTTTAAGATCCGGGGAGACTGGCCCTGACACAGACGTGCAGGTTATTCAGGCAATGCCGAGTGAATGAGGATCAGGGCAGGAAGAGAGCCAATGGAGCAATCAATAGGTGTCTCAGATATCCAGGCCACTTTCTTTAAGAGAGCTCTGATCAATGTATTGCAGCAAGGGAACTGCACGGACACCAGAGCTTTGCTGTCTCGGGTTCTCCTGGTGTGGTGCTGCAGAGCAGGCAAGACTCACTGGGGAAAGTGGCAAGTAGAAAGCTCTGCCCATGGAGCCCAGCTGGCTCAGATGTCTGAAGAGTTGGCCTGTCTGGCAGTCTGTCTCTCACTTTCCCCTTCCATCTGGAGTGTGGCCCCAGGGAGCATTAATTAGCCCTAGCAGGCTTGTATAGGAATCTGCTGAATCTCAAGTCCAGCATTCCAGCAGACTCCAGTCCCAGTGTTCATGTAGGGATGCACTGTCCCCAGAAAATCTGTGCTCTGCTGCTCTTTGCCTTGCTGCACCACCAGCCTGCAGGCAGTGGAGCTGGGCATCTTCACAGCTTTGTCCAGTAGAATTGCATGCCCCTCTGCTCTGCAAAAATCAGGGAAACCTGAGCAACCAGTGGTACTGCTCACCCCAAATGGAGAAGATTCTATGTCTGGTGTGGGGGGATGGCCAGTGCAGGAAAAGTGTGCCCTGCAACTTGCAGTGGAGAGACATTGTTCAGAGCTGGGAATCCCGGGGTTTGTCCACTCCATTGCCTCTCTTTGCTCCCATCACTGTCTCCAATTGTGCCTCCAATGACTACGTGTCGTTCTTTAACTGTGGGCTCTACAGAGTAGATCTAGATCTTCATGGATTTCTGGAATGATAGACAGAGAAATTTCAGCAGTTTGGCTGCTCAAAACTCTTTTAAAAACTCAGTATACCTTGTCAGTTTTAGAAAGAATATACCCTTGCCATTCAGGCTCTAGCCACCCATAACCTTTCTGTTCTACAGCAATTTGTTTGTCTTCAAGAGGCAGATGTAATTTCACATGACACGATGCTTGTGTCTGTGGGCTCAGAGGTTTCGTTTTGGACATTGGTTGGCTGGTTAAACATGACCTTACAACTTTGCCCTCCACACCTCTGCTGCCTCTCTGAACCTGGGGCACCCCAGGTCCTCCAGAACCTGGGGCACCTCCTCTTCTCTGACCTTGGTATCTGTAGGGCTGTTCTGTATTTTCTCATGCCTCTCTCTCAGCTGCTTTTTCCCCTTCTTGAATTTGTTATCACAGAGGCACCACCAACATTTCTGAGCTTTGGGCAGTGGTGGGTCCATTTTGGAGCTGTCTGGAGTGGACATAGGGGCAGTTTCTGATGTGTTCTCACAGAAACCACCCCTGCAGTCTCCTGCTACCAATACCTTGTCACATAAATGCAGTACTGCCCATGAAAGGGAAATGTTCTGAGATAATCAGAAGATGGATGGGGATAACAGGTGAATTGCAAGGAAACATCAGGGCCTCTCATTACAGAACTCATCTTTGGCTGGAGATGACAGGCAATGGAGGAGAGGCAGTATCAGACATATCAAACCATGCCACACCAAAGAGAACAGACTGGCTGTTGTCTGGCTATTTTGTCCTTTCTCTTGTGGAAGCCCTGCAGAACTTTTTCTTCAAAGAATTTTATTGTTTCTAAAGCTGTTTTGTTCCCTGTTCTGTGCTGGCACATCTGCAGAGACCCAAATGGAGCATAAACAGTTCTGAAAAGGAAGCAAAGCTGGGTCATGAAATGCTTTTCATGAAGTGCATGCACATGCAATTGTGTCACATCACAGCAGAAAACTACACAGCAAAGAAAATGTCTGTAAAAAAATCTCATCCAGGCATTGAAATGCCATTGATTATTCCCCCAGCCTTCAAGTCTTATTTTCCTTCTTAATGGAAGTAATGTGTATTATGTTGCTGAAGTTGTCCTCTGCTCCGTGCCAGTGCTGAGACTTGTCTCCTCAGAGTCCTGCTCATGACTGAGTCCTAAGTGCAACTTTCTGGGATGTATGAGTGGCTTCTGCCCAGTTTCTTGCAGATATCACTGGCTGGCTTCCAAGAAAGAGGGCAAAGACTGAAAGGACCCTGGGATGTGTCCTGTGACAGACCAGGTATACCTTATTTCAGAAAGTAGAAGATAGGAGTTTGCCGGAGTACACGCACTGCATGTGCTAAAAGCAGGAGTGGGGATTCCTTGGATAGGAAACCTGCCCTGTATGAGGTGTTTTACCCCACTCTGAATATCTTTGAAGGTAAGTTGTCCTCAGGCCTAGCCTCCTGGCTCTCAAGAATCACCCTTGTGTGGTGAGGGTGAAGTCTACAAATAAAAGGAAGGAAGGTAGAAGGATATATAATCTTGATCTGAATGCAGAAAAGGGAGGCTTTTTAACAGCAAGAGAGAAGTTAGGCAATTATCCAGTAAAGAAGTGATTTATCTGCATGACTCTCTTTGTTCCCAAAACTGTTATGCTGTAGTAAGCTCAGCATGGTACAACCATTGCTTGCCCATGTTTTGTTCCTTTGCTCCTAATGCATTTCAATAAGAAATGCTAGAGAACATACTAAAATTCAACAGGGAACCCAAATTCTTTGCTACAAATCTCCCAAGCTCTTTGACTCCTATCTCTCTAATATTATTTCTGATGTAAAGTTTGCTGGAATGTGTGATACTGACACTGCAGCACCAGGCAGTGAAACAGGCAAGAGAAGTTTACAGAAGAGAGCCACAAAGTTCTTTCAGTTCATCTTCCTGTTAATTGTTCCCCTTTCTTTCCTCTCCCTGGTGTCTTTGGGAATACCCTGCCTCCCAGAAACTTACAATAACCTGGTAACTCTTGTGTTATCTAAGTGCCTGCATCTCTGTGAATGCTGGAGATGATCCCCAGTTCCGAGATGGTGAGACTGTAATCTCCAGATTTCAGAAGCAGCTATCTCTTAAATCCATTTCCTCTTCAAGACCATGGCTGATTAGGAAACCCTGTACACAGTAGAATTGCCCTGGTGTTTATTCCTAACTCTTCAGTTTCCCTTACCAGCTGCTGATGTCATAAATTTTTCACAAGGAATCAAATCTGTCATGCTGGACAGACTTGGCTGTGTGATGTTGTAAATTTGATGCAGTCATCTAGTATCTGAGCAAGGGATTCCAAGCACTGGTGATTTCAAACCACTTCCACTTACAACTTTGCCTTCATCTTCTACTAAAATCCAGATAACTGAATCAACAGCAGAGCTCCTTTTCAGCTACGTAACCAAATGGAGGGTGTTTAATTTCTGTTGTCAAGTGAAAGAATCTCTCAATGGAGCAAAGTGCTTCCAGCAGCCGAGAGGCTCCCTCCTGTCCCCATTCCCGCTTCCAGACCATGTGTTCTCAAAAAGATATTTGATTTCAGTGAAAGCTCAGCTGACATCCCTGCAATATGCTTGGGCTCTTGCTTTGTGCTTCCTGGGAAGGATGAGGGCTCCTCCGGGGACCCTGGGTAATTGGGTTAGTGGCCAGCTCATGTCAGGAAATTAAAAGGTAGCCCCGATCAGGTTGCTGCTGTGTGCAATTTAATGGCTTTGTATTTATAGAGTATTCTGCCTCCAGCTGCTGCCAGATATATCACTATTGGAGGTATCCAAATGAAAAAAGAGAATGAAAAAATGATTTTTCTTTCTCTAAAATATCCTTGTGTTTAAAAACAGACAGGCAACCCCCTGTCCTTTGAAATGGGATCTCTGGGAGCAGTGAGTGGCATCTTGATGACTCTATCTTCCACACCCAACTATTTTCCAAGGCATAAATTGAGCATTTGCAATGTGGCTGGAGCTGAGTTGTGACAGACAGCATGTGCTGCCTTTGGCAGGTTGATAATAATTCTCCAAAGAGGAGGCTTCCAGCAGATGGACTGTTCACAAATTGTACATTGGAGTGTACAACTGTGAGTGCACTTGGTGTCTGTTTTCTGGACATAAGAATGGCACATGCAGGACCATCCCTACACCTTCTCTCTTATCTAATGGATTATGAATCTGTTTAATTTGGTTCCTCTCGTTCATTTTGAATTTTGTGGTTCTTACCACACCTAACTAGATCTCCATTCTTTCAAACATTGAAGTCCAGGTTCCATCAATATACATCTAGATGGGTTCAGAGAGGCATCACCTCTACATAGGTTTATAATAAATACTTTGTGTATTCTGTCACCAAAACTGTGCTTAGTGCTCTTATAATATATACAGAAAAGAGGAAGCAGATAAAAACTGCAACAACCATCCTGGGATTTTTAGAACCCGGCCATTGTCCTAGAAGCTTTTAGGCAGTTTTGACAACACAGCAGGTAAGATTCTTCAAGGTAAGCAAGAATGGGATGGGACTGAATATATGTCCCCACTGCTCTACAGTAACTTTAGGCATGTGCCTCTGATAACCTGTGTGCACCAGTGACTCAGCTCTGCCGAGATTCTCAATCCCTTTCCCTGACTCACCTTTGAACACTGTGCCAGCTCTTGACCTGCAGGGTATCCTGAGAGGATCTTTATTCAGAACTTCCTGGCACAACTGTGCCAATCTAAGAATTCAATAAGAAGTGGACAGTAGTTCTTAGCATTAGAAAAGCCACTGCTGATGAGGACTTGAGGAGATGCTTCAGGGCTCAAGCAGAGTTGCTGTTAGAGGCTTGACAAAGCAGAGCATGCTGTGTAGGTGGGTCTAACTCCTTCTCCTCTGTGGACCTCCATCACAAGTAGACCTCTTTCCATGTAGTGGTGAGGGCCTCTCCATTGTGTCACGTACCAAAAATTGTTGTTCTTGATCCATACTTATGCTCCTCTACCTGTTCCAAAATCTGCTCCACTGAAATACACTGAGACAGAAAACTGGACTAGAGATAGCATTGGTTTCACCCCACAGGGGTTGTCTTGGTAGTCAGTGCAGAGAAGTATCTGTCATGATGCCTCCTCAGGTAATTGTCTGGCCAGTGAGCTGAATGTGGAGGTACCTTTTTCTCTGTTGTGAGTCAAGGGAGCCCAGATGCACAGAAGGGAGCTATCAAAGTCTAAAGTAAGGTGAGTTAAATCACACCTAGGGTTGCAGACACTGCTTTGGGGCTTTATTTCTGAGTTCTACCTATTGGAAAGTCAGTGGGGCTGAGGCTTTGTCATATTTTAGGTCCTGTTGTGAAAGGCAACCTTGGTATTTTTCTAGCAGACCTGTGCCCGCATCTGTTCCTTTTGCACAGTGCCCCTCAGCTCTGCTGGGCAGGTATTGTGGCTGTGTGTGACATAACCAATATAGCTGCTGACCTGCTTCAGACTGTTTGGAGGGCTGGGAGGGAAGCAATCAGAGGAGAACATTTGCATGGACCATGGACACAGGGTGAACATGTGGGTGTGAGGCTTGTTACAGAGAGTTGTTGCAGAGAACAAGGTACTGAGGTATTCTTTATTCCCATTAGCCCTTGAAGCCCTTGTTAATTCCTGAGTTTCCAGAGGGAGCAAAGTGGGGGGAGCGAAGTGAGAGGGGCTCAGCATGGGAAGAAAGATGTACATTTGAGAGACAGCAGTGGCTAGCGCTGCAGACAGCCCTGCAGAGCTGGCAGCCATGCAGCTGGCACTGGCAGAGGAGAAGGACTGGTTTGCAAGCTGTGTGGGTTCCACCTGACTCCGTATGCTTTGGACCAACCATTTGGGACATGCTGCTTGTGTTTCTGTGTGTGAGGAGCTGACACCTTGTGCCAGCTCCAAGGCATTTGAGAGCCTCTGGGACCAGGTATCATCAGGTATCACAGGGCTAACCTGTCTCTCTGAGTCCAGGGACTCTTCAGTCAGCCTGACAGTGAAGAAACTTTGCTACCTGACTAACATAACCCTGAAACCATCAAAGGTGGAAGAGGCTGCAGCATCCTACTTGAACTGATCTAATTTCTCTGTAGGCTCTTGTAACACAGGAGATGGATTTTCATCTCCACTTCCCCTCATTAGGATAGTTCTTCACCCTCTCTTTCCAAGTGCAATTTCCAAGCTTGGTCATCTGCACCAGCCTAGTCACTGGGTTCTTCTGGCGGTGCTGATTTGTGACCCTCAAGTTGCTTTCCTGTATTTCAGATGATTGGGTAATCGCATCAGTCACCGACCAGAAGACTCTCTAGGGGCTGGCCTCTTTTTGCCACAGCTTTAGAGCCTAAGAGTATAAAGGGATCTTTTCTCATTCCCAAGCTGGAATCTGAGCAAAAAAAGAGAGCCTAGTCAGTTTCCAGCCTCTCCATTCCTGTTAGGCAGAGATGCTTTTCCCTATAGTCTCTTTCTTTCTCCATCTTGGCAGGCCTGACTTTTAATGGTCATCTCTGCTTGCTGTTTATTTTGATAGGCTTTCTCCTGGCTCACTCATCCCATTACCACATGCTGTTGTCTCTCCTGAAGTTCAGAGCAGAAAGGAAGAGGGAAATTTTGTAGGAGACACTTTGGATACAACCCTTCTCCCTTCCTTTCTTCTCTGCTTTTAGCCTATACATTCCAGCTTCCTTGGCCAGTACCAATCCACGTACTTTAGACTGCAGCTCCTGGACACAGGTGCTCTGCTAGCTACAGAGCACCACCCCAGCTGAGACCCTGAGAGAGCAGTGTGGAAACTGCAGCTCAAGGATTAGGTGGGCAGTGGACACAGGACCTGGCTAGTATATCAGGGAAGCTCAGCAAAAGCAGCCTTTTTGCTTCCTGGCCAGCACTTGCCCTGTGTTGCCTTTGGTTGTGTCCTTCTTGGTCTAGACGCATATTGTACCATGCAAACCCTCTAGCTTGGCTCCTCCGTTAGCTCTTTGGCAAGATAGATCTTTCTGTTCCTATCAATCCATGGGCATGTGATAGGACTCAATGGAAAGTGAGGTGAGGCTGGTAATTTGACACGACAGCCAATATTGGGCCTTGACTGTATTTCCCACTGGCCAGGGCTTAGCCTCGCAGAGCTTTTAAGGGTATTTTTAGTCCCTAGAAAATAAAAGAGAAACTAAGCCTGACTCTGTGTGCTGTCGCCTCTGCATACTCGGCTATTTTTACTTCCAACAGTCTCGGCCTGGGTCCAGCATTTAAAAAAAGACGGAATTATTTTACTTCCATTAAGAAAAAAACCCCAAGGCCTGATGTTATCAAGTCGGTAAGGGGACATCTGATCCCAAAGTTGTCGGGCAGATGTCTCTCCAAGGGGCATGTCAGAGAAGTGCAGGGAGCTTGAACAATCAGCAGATGAGCTCTCCCACTGCAGAGGCTTGGTGCTGGCACAGAGCTCTCTGCAAGAGTGCTTGGAACACGAGTGGCACCCACAGGACACTTAGAAAACTGACATCCCTGCCCGGGCAAGATGCTGAGCTGAGAAGTCCTGCACAAGTCCTGTCCCTGCCCTCCTCCCTGCAAGGTCAGAGGGGCTTGGGCAGGCAGGGGAGCTGAGAACAAGCTGTGGGGGAGCTGGAACTCAATCCCTGTGGCATACGCCAGGGTCAGCTCTGCAGCTAGGTCAGATGAGGAGGACTTTTATACAGGGTCTCTCAAAAGGTAACAAAATTGAATGAACAGCAGCAGTTTCTTGCCATACAGGGGAATGGGAGGAGAGGGCATGTTTCCAGAATAGACAGCCTTAATTTGAAGGAACTGCCAGCAAGATAAGTTATCAAGGGGTGATGCTTTCCAAACTTTGTCCTATACTGTTGATCTCAACTCCTTGCTGACACAAAGAGGGGGTCCAGGAGTGCCTGTGGTAGTGACATTTTTGTAGGATGAGTATCTTCTTTCCTTTGAACTGGCCAGTTGTGATTCATGTGAGCATAGGGTTTGTGCAGGAGCTTTATTTTACTGCTTTCTTGTTGTCAGGCTGCAGTACCAAATCCTATGTAAGTCTTCAGTATGAACAGCTGCATCTCATGCATGGCTGCTGCACCTTGCAGTTAATGCTCAGGTGGCTGCACATGTGGTCTTTAACCTGCCCTTGTGATTACAGCCTACATGCCCCTCAGCTTTGCTCCAGCCCTCTCTCTTTTGTCTTCCTTTTCCTTACATTCTTTCACTTCCATTCATATCCCAGCTTACATTCCCCTCCATTTCTCCTCTGCTTCGTGTTTTCCTTCATGCTGCTTCTCTGAGCTCACCCACCACACCTCCCCACTCCATTTTAATGTCTGTCCTTTAGTGTCCCTCTCAGATCTGCACTGTAACCAGCCTGCCTGTCTTAAAATCAACCACAGAGGAAATCAAGCAGAGCAGCAGGCATTAACCTGAGTACCTGGATACCACAGGTACTGATTTTTGGCCATGCCCTTTCCTTCCATCTAGATATGACCCATTAGGCTGTCAGATTTTTAGAAAAAGGATTTTACCATGATGTTTATGTCTGGAGTGTCACAGTCAGGGACTTGGAGGGTTGAAATGCTTTTGTTTACTGTAGCACCTGTGGGTCACTGCACTCAGCAGCTGGAGCTGGCATGTGCTGTGTGGGGCTCAGCCTGTTCACCAGCTCTGCGGCTGGAGCGATGATGACAGGGTAGAATTGTGGCTCTGCAAGTGCTGATTGAAAACGTTTGCCTCAAGGAGTGTCACAAGGGAAGGGGAACAAGAGGAGGACAAACAGTTGTTCAAAATTAACAAGCTGAAGTCCTTGGGCAAACAGACCTCTATCTGCTCAGTGGGGGAAGGAGGGATGGAGGGTAAATCTCTCTGCATCTTTCTTATCTTTTTTTAATGCACTTAAGTCCCTTGTGTCCTTATAATCTGATTGAGGGTCCCTAATACTGCTGCAACCTGTGCATCCATCCCTCTGCCAAGCACTGGAGGATGGCATTCTCCTTGGGAGGAGGAAACAGGCTCCTTCCCCCATTTCCTCCCTACTTCTCCTAATTCCCCCTCCCGCTGCTTAGCAAACTGCACAGCAAAAGCATCCTGGAGGGCTGTGTGTTGGTTTCTGCCAGTGGAGAATGGCATCTCTCTCTTTCCGTCCCCCTGACCACTGGTGTGAGGGAATGCACCCAGCTATGATCCTTATCTGGCTGGGTCCTGGGAAGATGTGATTCATTCCCAAGTCTTGGCAGCCTGTTCTGAATTCCTCTATAATCTTCCAACAGTGTATTCCTGATCCTTTTATTTTTCATACCTGGTTGTTTGGTTTACTGGCAGTTACAGAAATTTGTGTCCCTCCCTTCTCTCCTGGCTTATAGGTAGCTGTCATTCATTCAGGAAAGAATGGAATAGAGTCTTATTTCTTAAGAAACAAGGGCACATTTATAGAGGGAAAGAAATCATGGATAGAAGTGAAAATTTCCTGCTTCATCCAGGATTTTATTACTGCTATTCCTTAGGGATCTCCCTAGATAACCTCAGGTTTGGGATTCCCTGGCTGTCCTTTTTGAAATTGCTCTCTGAAGTGTGTTTGGGCTCCCAGGAAGGAGTCTTGCTCACAGGCTACCTGCCACTGGAAATGGAAGTAAAAGAAGCAATAGGCATCATTTTCAGAAACAATACCATGTAATGGAAGAGAAAGGTGGTACTTAGGGAAGTCCATGATTTCTCCATGTAGAGTAAGAAATAGAAAATGGGGCTGGGGAAAGAAATTACTCAGTGTGACCTGAGTTCACCTATATCAGCTTCATACCTTTCTCTCCATCTTCTCCAACATCTGCTGTCCTCCTATAGCAGCCACCCACAGCAGTGGCTCCCTTGCTCTGCAGAGCTCCACACCTGCTCATTCCTGCTTCTCCTGCTCAGTGGGAGATCCTGCTGCCAGACTGAGTGTTGTCGGCCTGGTATTCTTGTTGCTTAGGGGGCAATTGGTAGTCAAATGGTTTTGGTGCTCTAGCCACGAAGAGTATCGAGATCTAGATGTTGTTGCAAGTAGCAGTTTCAGGTGGTGCAGGTGTGGCTGGTGTGAGCATCACAGTAAAAGCTTTATCTTTTCCCTGACAGAGTAAGCAAACATGGCATTGAAATGCAGTGTGACAGACATGCCTCCTTCTAGGGTAGAATATTTGCCAGCCAACTGCAGATTTTTTCAGGTGTACCGGTTGTTCAAAAAGTGTCACTTCAAAACTGATGTGGAGTGTTTGCTTTTAGTTGTTTGTGTTTATGTAGCGGTATGATTGCAAAATATTAATGACTTAATGTGATTAAGTTAGTGTATCACATAATTGGTTCCCATGATCAGACTAGATAAACTCCTGTGTGTTTCTAAGGAAGTACTTGTATAGTGTAAATTCAAAATTTTATTGTAATCAAATGCTCCTACATTTACCTTGAAAGCTTTTTTTCCCAAAGCTGTTTCTCCCAGCAAGACTGAGTTACCCCAATTTCACAGACTGATTATCAGAGTCCATATGGCTGCTCAGAAAAAAACAGACAACTGCACAAATATCTGTAGGGTTTTTTTCACAGTTTCTTTTTAACATCGTATTTTGTACTAATATGACAACTTAGTCGCTGTTCCTGGTCTATTGATGATGCTATGGTTTTTTGCATGGTGACCAGCACTGGTACTTCCCAGTCACTAGGAATTTTTTCATTGTACTTTGAAAGAGCTGCAACAAATTCTTCAGTGTCTCCCTACTTTGTCTTTATCATTGCTTTATTGTAGTCAAGGTTGTTTCTAGTTATTTGGATTCTACTTTTATTACTTGTTGCCTTACAAGTTGCCTTACTTGATCAAGGCTGAAACATCTTTGTTGAATTCACAGTTCATTATCTCTTGCTATATGTTAAAAATAGTTTAGAAACGGTTGTAAAATAGTTGATAATTGTTAAGCATGTACTGTTAGTTTGGTTATGGTAAAAGGGGTTAAAAGGGTAGTTATAAGAAATATGGTACTCAACATACCACAATACACCTAAGTAAAGTGCACCACCCCCCCCAGCGAAACCAGAACTATAATGGGCCAATCAAGCGCCTTAAACCTTCATGCAAATGAAAGGATCCAAAAAAAAACCAATCCAAAGGGACAAAAAACAGGATAAAAAGGGGCATCTGACCCACTGAAGGTGTGCTGCTCCACCTGGAACATCGGGGACATCGCTGCTCAGAAGACCCAGCGATGCAGCATCCTCCACAGGAACGCTCCTCCTCGGCCCGCGAGCCCCCCTTGCTTTAGGCCTTTCTTTTTATTATAATAAATGCTGAAATCACTTTTAGTACCGGGAGTGTGGTCCCGTTTATAACACTATAGGTCACTTTTTTCAAATATAAACAGTGACAGGTCACAGAACATTTAACTTCTCATTTTTAAGAACAATCTAAAAGCTTATTTTTATAACTTCTAGCTTGATTGACATTTAAAGTCTTTCTTTTTAAAAGCAGGATCATGTAGAGGGCATTGAGTTCTGAAGCTTTTCATTTGCCCATCAGATTTATAGTGATTCAAGAGTTTGAATGGGTTCATTTCTGTGTTTATTAATGTTTTGAATAAAAGTAAAGCTCAGAGCAGCATGCTTAGAGCTGGAGGCAGTCTAGCTGGTATTGAGGTTTATGGGTTCAGCTGAGATCTTAAGTGAGATCTCTGAGATCTTCCCTCAAGGGAGAGGGAAGCTCCCTGGAGTATGGGGAACATCTTGCTTAGCAAATTTTAGTATTTGCATTCAAGGTTCTGTAAGGCACTAAGGAATCATGAGGACTTTTTGGTTTTACCTGCAGGTGTTCGTCTGGATCGAGTCCGTGGAGGCCGTCAGAAATACAAAAGGAGACTGGATTCTGAGAGCAGCACTTACCTGAGCTTACAGATCCCTCCCCCAGCTAAAAAGCCATGTATGTATTGGTCTTGAATTGTGGTCCTCTGAGCTGCCACTATATTTCTTTTCACTGGTCTCCCAAAAGTACAGTGTAGCAATTGTCACTTCCAATTCCTGTATCAGTCAACAGTACTGGAATTTTTTCTTACGATTGTAGTGTAGAGGTAATTAGACAGGCCTAGGTACAGCTCAGGTACTGTATTCATTGTACCTAAGGTTAAATACCAGACCTTTGCTAGGAGATTATGTAAATCCATTTAGTGATATTCTGATCTTTTCCTTTACCCAAGCCATGTTAACAAAACCAGTCCCATGCTGATTACTCTCTTCAGTTCTACCCATAGCTCCTTAAACTTTTCCACATCTCACCAACTTTTTGTTTATACCTCCTTCTCCCCTCAGTGGACCTACCTGAGATAATGACTGACAGCATTACAGCAGCTTCCTGCTTTTGTCATCCCTGTGCAGAGCTGGTTTGTCATAGGCAGATCACTACAGCTTGTGTAGCTGCAGTGTGGTTTTCTGTTGTGACCAAAACCATTACTGAGGTCCTAGGGGCTCTATAGTCATGTCTTATCCCAGGGGGGTTCACCTTATGTCACAAGAGATACAACAACTTCTCCTTTGAAATGTGCAGTGACTAAGATCGTCTCCCACTTGCTGGTGGCTGAGCCAGAGAAGATTTATGCCATGCCTGATCCAACCATGCCGGAGAGTGACATCAAAGCCCTGACAACCCTCTGTGACCTGGCAGACAGGGAACTGGTGGTGATCATTGGCTGGGCAAAGCACATCCCAGGTAAATGGGGAATTACACAGGTGTAAGCATGAACAGCAAGGGGAGCTATTATTTATCTATGTGCTTATCAGTTTTGGTCTCAGGGAGGACTTTTTCCTATAGTGATGGGTGGAAAGTACTGTTACAAAATACTGCTAGAGATGGGTTCTCATTGGTAACAAACTCCAGTGCAGCCTATGATGGAGGTGCATAAATTGATCACTGTACATGTGTGTGCTCTGGGATTAGGCAGAAGGCTTTGATATGATACAATGAAGCTCTCTGTTGTATCTAGCATTGCGTGCCCCAGTGAAAGCACTTGGGAAACAGCCTTAGGGATGGTATGGTGGACTTCCATAGTTTTGCACTACATCAACATGACCTAGGTCTGTTGTGTTTATAGCTGAATAACTATTATGGCAGTGACTGGACTTTATTGCTAATAACAAGGCAGATACACACCCTCTCAGCAGTGGGCATTCTTGTCCAGACTCAGGAAAGCTTGTCATAAAGGATTTGTCATAGAACAAATCCCCTTGCGATGGATGATGTGCTATTGCCAGTGAATCTCAAGACTTCTTTGTTGACAAATAATGAGGACAACTTATTGGCAGTGTGACTGGCCTTGGAAGGCTCACTGACTATATGCAGTGTGTGTCTGTGTGACTAAGTGACATAGCAAGTGTCCCACACCTGCAGGTAGGGTGGACCGAGGCTGGAGAAGCAGATACGGTCCTCAATGTTGCATTCTGGGTTCTTCCCAGATATGGATTGGGAAGGGAAAATGCTCCTCTCTCTCTAGTCTCTCTCCAGCCCCACCAGAAACAGATAGGTTGGATTTGTGTGTGGAGAAAGCTAGCCAGGGAACTTAGAGGATATCCTTGGGATTTACAAGGCTGCTTTCCAAAGATTGCTTCAGAAACTCACTATGAACAGCTCACTAAAGCTGTTTATAAACAGCTCAGTTCAGCTATCTCCTGCCTTCTCTTCCCCTTCCTTTTGTCAGGAGAATATATGAGGCTCTGATATGGGATCACAGGATTTACTGCATGCTGTCTATGTCTTCCACTGCATGGGTCTGTGTTGTTTTGCTTTGCTTCTTGGCTTTCTTAAATTTTTTTTTGATGAAGCACCCTAACATATGTGATTAGACAGTTTAGTTTTCACATGTATTTTGTTTCTTTCTGTTGCTCCTCTTTTGGCTTTTTGGTAGCTGCTTCTCTTTTTCTGTAGAGTGTTTCTCCTGGCACCCAAGAGTTAATGGTTTTCTGGGCTATATGGAATATGGATTGTTATGAGATGGGACTCTGAAGTCTGAAGAAACATTTTCAGGACAGTATTTCTGAGAAGAGGTTAATCTTGGTGGTGCCCTTCTTACATGAGATCTGCCATATCTGCAGGGATTATACCCATCACTAGTGCTGGAATCCATCTGGGGCTGATTCATCACAAGTGGGGTTACAGTGGTGATTAGGGAACTCAGCCTGGATTGCTCTACTAACCCAATACCTGGCCTGTTAACAGGAATGGTTTTAATGCAATGCAATTAGCTGCTGTGGCTGTCCAGTGAGGTGCTGTTGTACATCCCTCTAACCTTGGCTATATCTGTTCACACAGAGTGCCCTACTGTAGTTCCCTAATTTGTGGCTGTTGGAAGAGCTGAATTCCTACAGAGTTTTCCATCGTGGCAATACTGTTCCAGAACAGGTGTATAGTAGAGATTGCTCCTGCACTGTGAAAGGGGCTCTTCCTCTCCTTTCTGAAATCAGGACATGCCTGCCATCATCTCAAATTTCTCTGTGTATTTTGCTCTCCTATCAAAGGCCCTACAACACAATAACAGCCACAATAATCAGCCTGGCACAGTTCAGACCAGCAACAGTGTTTTATAACAGGACTGTGCACAGGCGAGAGCTCAAGAATTGTTACATAAGAGAGCAGTGCTGAGAAAAAAGATAATAAAAGACAGTTCACAATAATGGAACAAAAACTCTGTAGTTCTGCAACAAGTATGAAACATACTGAGTTATGCAGCAAGGGGGCAGAGCAGGGCAGGGCCAGGAGTCTGCCAGGTGTCTAAATTATCTATGCCCTGTATTTCTGCCTTCCAAGAATTTTGAGCAAAACATGACATTGCTTCCATTGTGCATAAACCCTTCGTCAGAAAAGGATGGAGAAAGGAGAAGAAGTCACATACTCATGCCTTGTATTCATGCTGGAATTAGTAAAGAAAGATGTGACATTAAAGTCATACTAACCCTGAAGGATTCCAGGTGTCAACACAAAATTCTACCCCACAGTATTAGCAAATAAAATCAGTAAAACTTAAACACACTTTCCTATGATAACAATAAAACATGTTTAATCATGTTTAGCAAATGTTATTAGCTCAATAGCCTTATTAGCCATGAGTTCAAAAGCCACACTTAGCCAATGTGGGGTTGTTCCCTCCCCACTACTCACTCTCCCCCCATGGAAATTGTCTTGGAAAAACATCCTCCTTTTCTTCTTGCTTTGATGCAGGGTGACAGGACTTCTCTTGAGGGGTGATGATGAAGGCTCTCCCAGGGTAGCTGTTGTGCTGTTCTCACCAGGAAGACATTAGTACTAGCACAGAATGAAATATGGCTAGTGGAGTGACAGCAGCTGTGTCTGGAGTGGCCTCAGATCCTATAATTACATCTCCTTTTATTACCTCTGCTAATGGCCCTCCAGGATGACAGAAATGATAATAAATTAACAGATTATGAACTCCACTTGCCACAAATTATGTGATTTTTTTTTTTTTTAATTCTGGGAGCTCCCACTGCCAAACCACTGAAATAATAATAAAAAAATTAAAATTAAAAAAAAACCCAACCTGAATATCACATCAACTGTTGCAAATAAAGCAGCTTTTCTCAAGGTGCACCGGGGAAGGAGGGAAACATGCATGCAGCTCTGTGCTGGAGCCAGGGGCTCTCTTTTAGAGCAGTGGTGGATTAGGCACCTTTCAGTGTCAGACTTGAGAAAAGCAGCAAGAAACAGATCACTGAGGGGATTTTCTGGATGCTGGGCCATCAACAGGCAATGAAAGAATGCAAAACAGTTGTGTTCTAGCAATTCCTGAGAGCAGTAAAATGACAGAAAAATTCACTAGAGGTTCCCCAGTGTTATAATTCTATAATAAATAGCAAGCCTGTGATTTTGGCCAGGGCAAATTAACATTTACTTTCCCTGATCTCAACTCTTACAGCATGAGGAGAGTTACATGATTTCCTCTTTACTGCAGTGATTCAGGGACAGTCCTTTAGCCTTTGCACTCCACATGTGTGAACACTGGAGGAAAAGGGTCCCAATTCTGTCAGACATTTCAAGTCCAGGCTTGACACCATAGCACTCCCTCTTCCCACTCGCCTGCTGGAGCTGGAGTTGTTGGCTGCCTGGGAGTGCTTCTGGCCAGGGGCTTTCCCAGGTGGGTGGGGCAATTGCAGCTGGCTCTTCTGTTCTTCTTGGCAAAGGGTAAAATATGGTATCTCCTGTTCTCACCTGCCTCAACAGCCTCTGGGAAAGGGCAGTTAATAGAGATGCTGTGTGTACAGGCTACTGCTAGAGTTAAATCAATTTTTCTACTTTATTCTGTAGCAGAAAAGCACGAGCCATGACTGTCCTGGATCCTCTCACTCTACTATGTGACCGTTTCTCAATCTTTAAGAAATGTTGTTGGCAGACTGCGGTGAGGCAATGGCCTAATGCCTTCTGTAATGCAGATGGGGAATGAAGATGCAGAAAGGCCATATGTCCAATCCAGAAAATGGAGTTAAGGCAGCAGCCCAAAGGCTGGACTTATCTCCATGGTCAGAGCTAGGAGAGGGATGACCAAAGGAGAGATCTCAGGTTCTAAAGAATGGAACAGTGGCTGTGCACCTTTACTCTCAGGGCTACTCTCATCAGTTCCCTGTGCAGTAGGCAGAGATGTTGAGACAGGATCCCAAGCATTGGAGCTGCAGCAACCTGCACTTGGACTGAGTCAGGAGGGCTGCATTCCAGAGCAGCACAGTTCTGAGTACAGGGCAGAAAGGTGAGGTAGAGGACAAGGCACCCACCTCCCAACACAAGCAAAAGGTGGGATTCATCAGGGCTATGTGGAACACAGGCTGTGCTGTACAGGAATCACTCTCACAGTCATGGAGCTGGATTTGCAGCTCTTCTTCCCAGTAGCCTGGACTCCTCTTTAGCTGTTCCCTCTGGCACTCCTCCCCAATGGTTTATTGATTCTTCCCTCCCACCCACTGCTCCCCTCAGACCTTGCACACACAGCACGTGACAGCTGATTGGTATCTGTTAATTAATGTGGCCTGGGGCCTCTTTTCTATTCAGTGGCCTGATAAGGGAAATTGGATGTCCAAGGGCTGCCAGGCCATTATCACCCTTTGCTTCCCCTGGCAACACAAACACAAAACATGGCGTAGAGATAAATAAATACCACTAACCCAACCTTCTGCCTTCCCTTCCCCAGCTGAGATAGTGCAGATAGAAAAAGAGATCCCACAGTCAGTCAATATAGCAATCATCAGCTCTTTTGTTAATTGCCAACTTGATAACATGAGAAATCAAAGGATCATCATGGTGGCTGTCTACATAAGCCCCAGTGTGGGGCCAAGAGCTGTGAGCAGGGTGGGGTGTGGGATAAAGAAGTCCAGCTGAGCCTTGCATGCAGCCAGTGGAGCTCTTCTGCATAGAGGCTCATGAGTTCACAGGTCTCTTGGTGATGCCCAAGGCTTCATATGCATCTGGGGGCCTGGGGAGGCTGGTAGAGCATCACCCTTCCAGCTGAGGCATGCCTGGGTGTCCCATTCTTTCACAGCCCTAGGAACCATTAGAAGCAAGGGGCTGCCAAAAAAAGTGCAATTTCTGCCTGTCCATGGTGAGCAAAAGCTGCCTAGAGAGGACCAAGAGACTGTGCTTGAAATTCCTGTTTGTAATGACTGTTAGAGTGTCCATCTCTGAGGATCTTTCATGGTCTGGCCTTCAGGGCTACCAGGTATGGAGGGCATAACAGACAGTTTTCCTTCCCATGCACTTTTTTCCCCACCTTGAGGTGGACATTGCCTCTGTTTTTCGTCCTTTGCACTCTCTCAAGTGGACTCTAGGGCTGTCAGGGTCAGGCTGTCAGGGCTGTCAGGCTCTTTCTGTATTTGGCGAGAATATTTGGCTCACTGTGGGAGCTTGTTCCATTGCTACCATGTTTGGCTATGATTTAGGTACTTGAGTGTCACCATAAAGGTATTTTTATCTCTTGGGATTGGGTTGTAGGCAGAGCTGCTGATATGGAGATCAGAGTGTGATGAGGAATAGAAGAGGATTCTGTTCACAAATGTATTCATTTTTGAACACATTTTGTGTGCTTTGTTGTGGCAGGACTTTTTCTCATCTTTGCCAAAATGTGTGATTGTAATATACTTGTAATTCAGGCCTGTGTCATTCCCTCCTATCCCATCAGAAGCCCTCTTTTCTGCCATCTGGAGCTCTTCTCTGCTCATTTTTCAGCTGGGACAGACTAAATGGGCTTCAACACAGACCTACAGAGGAAGAGAGGGAAGGCAACATGGTACAAAAGAGTTGCTGCTATGAAAGAAGCAGTGGTTATTGAAAAGAGGTTGTCACCAACTTTGGGCTCCCATAAATGTAATCAGAGCATCAGAACTCCTGTTTGAGGCTGTGGGTGGGCAGAAGAGCAAGGAGAAGGGTAAGGTCCATGTGTGCTGATTGCTACCGAGACACGGTCACTTTAGTGAGTTGTTTGGGGTTTTTTTAAGGCAGCAGGTCAGTAGGGAAGAGTGCATGGTTTGAATCTCAGGGAAACTAAGGACCCTAGTCTCCTAGAGGCTTTGCTGCACACCCGTTTGACCCTGCTTGTCTTTTGCCCTTTTAGGGTTCTCCAACCTGTCCCTTGGAGACCAGATGAGCCTTCTGCAGAGTGCCTGGATGGAAATTCTCATCCTGGGCATTGTGTACCGCTCCCTGCCATACGAGGACAAGCTGGTCTATGCTGAGGACTACATAATGGATGAAGAGCACTCTCGTCTGACAGGGCTGCTGGAGCTCTACCTGGCCATCCTACAACTGGTGCGCCGCTATAAGAAGCTCAAGGTGGAAAAGGAGGAGTTTGTCACACTCAAAGCTCTGGCCCTCGCCAACTCAGGTACAGCCCTGGCCCAGCCAGTCTCGCAACCAGCCAGTCAAGGCTCATGCTGTTATTTTACCTGGGAGGAGACTAGAGCCTACTGCCTTAAGAATCTCTGCCTGTGTCATGCAACATTCTCAAATCTCCACTCTAAGCTGGAAAGCAGGGAGAAATGAGGCTTACTGCTGCTAGAGCCCCAGCTGTGCTCTGACCCTGTAGTAGTGAGTAGAACAGACAGGGATGGACAGGTTGCTGGTTTCAGGCAGTAAAAGGGTCTGTGGAGGCCTTTTCCACTAGCAAGCTAACTCCAGTGCTATGAGCTCAGAAAAGGGAGCCACACTTGCATCCAACTCCATAGTGTTGGTGAGATACAGCAAACAGGAAAACTCTCATCCCAATTTCAAAAAGCTGTGGGGTTGGGGCTGCCTGGCCCTGTCCTGGAGAAGTTGAGGTACCAGAGACACTGAATCCCCCTTTAACTGGCAGACAGTGTGGATGTAGATTGCAGCCCTCAATCCAGCAAGGCTGCATTGTATCAAAGCCAGCCAGCCGGAGATTTGCTCAGGAGTCCCATCTGAAAGGGAAACTGCTAAAGCTACTGCGTAACAAGGGCTCCCTCTACATCCCCTGAGTCTCATTGTTTCACATCAGATCTCTTTGCCAAATTTTCATCATGCAGGTCACAGAATTCACCCTTGCAGCCCAGCCCTGAAACTGTGTTTGGCTGTATCTGTGTTTGGCTAAAGCCACTTTACAGAAAAACACCCAGTGTGAAGCTAGAAGGATTAAAAGAGGGGGAATCTTCATCTTGCTTGACAGCTGACTGTAATAATTAATCATTCTCTCAGTTAAAAAAAAAGAAAAGGCACCATATCTTAATGTCTGTTTGCCTGAGTTCAGCCTCAAAAGAATGATCTTTGTTGAGCTGGGTCCTATGACTCCTGGTCTCTTTATACCTGACAGCTTGACATGATAAACTTCCTGTTCCATAGTTGTGTTCCTTGGCTATATATTACTTCAAGTGTAAGGACGTGGTCCAGGATTTTGTGAGACTGCCTCACTATTTTACACCATTCTGTCCCTGTTTGCCATCCATCCACTCCTTAGCAGTAGCAATTTAAAAGAAAAAAATTTCCTTACAGCTCATTGATAAAAAAGTTGAGTAGCAGCTGATTTTTCTACTGATCCCTGTGGATTTCCATGAGAAAACTCCTTCTTCAGGGATGATTCATCACTGATAGCTACTGTGAGATCTGTCATCTATCCAGTTACTAATAAATTGAAAGTGTTCTTTATTGATATTGCATAGTGCTAATTTTTAATGAGAATATCCTGTGGTCCTAAGCCAAGTGCTTTATAAAAACCTAAGTCTATTATATCTGTGCAGTTAACTTTATCAACCAAACTTGTAATCTCTTCAGAGAATGAAATCAAGTTTGTTTGACAAGACCTCTCTTCTCCAGTATCATGTTGACTGGCAGTAAAATCACAGAATCATTTATGATGGAAAAAACCTTTAAGATCATCACTTCCAACTGTTAACCCAGCACTGCCAAGTCCAACACAAAACTATGTCCCTAAGTGCCACATTTACATGTCTTATAAATGCCATCTTATTAGTCTTAATTGAATGTCACCTTTATTTTTTCCTTTCTTTGCCCTGGTTCACACCAGGCTAGCATAGAAATTAGCAGATAAGACCTAGGAAAATATGTGCATCATTAGAACATTTCCAGTCATCTTGCATTTCTTAAAAATACCAGGATTTACTAATCATTAATCTGCCCTGGATGACCCTCAGCCAGCAATTTTAAAACTCTCAAAGCCAAGTTATCTAGCTCTGCTGATTTCTGTGAAGTTTGTCCTGATAGTTCTAATATCTTCTTGCATAAACAACAGACTACGAAGTCTTCCTCATCTTCATATAACACAGGTATATAAAGCTTCTCTTTTCCAAATAAGACAGAAATACCCACAGAGGACTTCTGTCTACTCTGCACTGCTATTAATAGGTTAATCATCTCTAGTTGAAAAGAGCCCCCCTACAAATGATCATTTTTCTTCTATTCCTTAAATATTTATAAAACTTCTTTACTGTCCCTAGCCCTTCTAGACATGGCTTTTCCTCCTTTGTCCTTCATTTCCCTTATGGTTTTTCTGCACTTCATACATAACTTTGTTCCCTTTTTCAATTTCTCATATAGTGCTTTTTTATTTTTAATTGCTGCCTTCACTTTGCCAGTGAACCAGGATGGGCAGATGGCCAAGGCTAGCCTCTCTCCTCTGTGCAGTTGTGGTATATGGGTGACATAATCAACTCGTTAAAGAACCTGTCTACCAGGAGGGTCACAGGACTAAACAGGGGGAAGGGCTGCTCAGAGAGGCTGAAGTGCTAAGGTAGCAGTTGTGACAGGAGAAGTGCCACACTGGGACATTTACCTGGTCCGTGCTCTGGACACTGCTGTCAAGTTCTTCACAGTGCAACAGAAGCACTCCCTGCTGTTGTTGCTCACTGTGCTTTCAGGACTAAGCCCAGAGTAAACCTTATGAGACAGTCTCCACAGGAGTGGAGTAACACTGAAAAAAAAGCAGAACAACCAACACTTATCAGATGCTTTGGGGTTCCACTTCCAGTACTGTGGAGTAAAGAATCCAAGGTAAGGGTCAGGAGGCACAGGCCAAAGCATGTTCTCAGTTGGATGGAAAAAATCACTCTGGACTTCACTGGTTTCTCCTAGTGCAGCTAGAAGTGTAACTATGTAGAAGCATAATCCACAGAAGTCCTGCTTTGTTATTTGTATTGAAACATAGGAAAGTGAAACATGGGATTTTGTTTTTCATGTAATTAAAACTTCTCGTGACACACAGGTAAGGAAGCTGGAATAGGGCAAGTGTATTTTTCTGTTGTAACTTAAACTGAACCTTCACATTCTTTTAATGCCAGTCACTTTTCTTAGTGTATTTTTGACAGGGATAAACTTACAGAGCCTGCATGTGTGTGCTTGCATGCAAACAGCCAATTCCTAAAATGGGAGGAAAGTAGTCTGGGCCAGGCTTCAGCTCCCTTGGATCAGAGATAGGGCTTAAAGATGAGCACCAGATTCATCTTTAAAATTACCACCTGTGCTGCCTAAAACTGCTTTCTGCCTTCCCTCCCACAAAGATAAATTCTGGGTGTAATTGCTCACACAACCCAAGTTCTAGGGACTTATGCAGTCCTGTGTATACTTGACCCTTTGGTTCTAGGAATTCAAACAAATGAAAACAGAAGTGGGAGCTCACTCACTCTTTACTAAAGAACAAGTTGACAGCAGGCTGATCTCTGCATCCTTGGTGTAATGCACCAGCAACACACCTGCTGGGATTGGCAAAGATAATGCATGGGATCTCTGTTTAGTAAGTGCATTCAAGAGAGCTGAGGGATGAATTCTTAATTCCCAGAGGAGCAGGCAAGTCCCAGACAATATGATCACCCATTTTTTGACAGAGTAGAGGTGACGTATGGTTAATTTGTTACCCTTCAGAGTCAGCAGTCCATTTTTAAGCGTTCCTAGGTCCTCTTTCCTTAGGAAAAAAAATTGATCAACCTATGTATTGAGGAGCCCCTCTAGGTTAGCATACAGCACACATTCATTTTAGGACATCCCAGAGTGGCCAAAATTTATTTCCCCCTTTTTTTCTGCAATGCATTTTAATGCTAAGACGGAGTGAGCAATGTCTGGACCTGGCAAAGGGATGCATGGCAAATTCTGTACTAATGGATCCTGTGAGGTTCCTATTCCTGTCAGAAGCTGCAAGAACAGAGTTAGGTGAGGAAGCAGTGGGCCTTGTCCATTCTTACACCTGCCCTGTACCCCATGCCAGCAGTGCTGAAGAAGGGCTCCTGGTATGAAGCCCAGCTTCTAGGCCAGCTGACCCTCAGGGACATGGTCAGGCAGCCTGCCCCCACCTCAGTGCTCTGATAGCTGTAAAAATTCATAGCTATTGATTTCGTAATTAACAGTTTATCAATGCCATTGACACCAGTTCACTGATGGATTGCAAGGAAATTAATCCTGCAATGTTTTTTTATTTTTTGCAGTCAGCTGCCAATTTTGAGCTTCTTTCAGCAGAGTGTGGTGGGGGTGGGGCAGGCTTTGATCTTTATTTCCCCAGTTTCTCTCACTGTATACACTTAGTTATTTACTGCTGTTAAGTCTTGTCACCTTACAGAAGCTAGATGTTGGAAGGGCAGTTTTGGGATTCTGACTAGTGTATAGCAGCATCAGTACCCAAAAGCAGAACACCCACTTTACCCTGAAGCATGGCTCATTGCATGGTAATTCTAGCACCTGCTGGGATCTGCAAACTCTGACAGGCTGTGATTACTTCTCCCCCTTGTGCCCCTAGCCAGAAGGACATTAAACAGAAAGGATAGAGGACATTCCAGCTTTCAATACTTCCAGTCTTCAAAATGACCTCTGCAACTTGGCAGGAAACAGATCCCACTCACTTCTCTTGGATTGTGTATGGAGATTTTTCAGAGGTGCTACCTGGCTGGGAGAAGTTGCCAGACTGACTTGGCAACATGCTTATTCCTCCTACTTTTCAGAATCAACCTCTGTGTCTAGCTCAGGTCACTGTGATGACCTAGCAGCCCTCTTCTGAGCTTCTTTGCCTGGTCTCTTGGATAAAAAGTGTAAAGGTATCAAGAATCGTTCTTCAGTAGGCTTCTTGGGAATGCTTCCCTTTAATACTTTCTTAATTATTGCATTCCTTGTGAACAGCTTCTTAAACGGCTTTCTTGCTAGACATAATATTTTCCCAACTGTTGTAATACTTTATAAATCATGCATCATAAATAGCATTTTTACCATAAATGTATCATAAAAAATTCACAGTCTCTAATTTGTGTTGTGCTCTCCATAAAGATGACACATGTTTCTACAGAGATTTTGGCACTTCAGTCAGCTTTCCTCCTCTTCACTGCTGTCACTCTGGGGAACCCATGTCCTCACATTTGTGTTTGTGTGTAGGCTGAGACAGAGCACTGCGACACTGCAAAGCCCAGGCTGTGATGGTAGGCGGTGCAATTACATGTGTGCATGTGTGCTTGCCATACTGTCCCTTTGCCATTGCTTCTGGATTTGTTGCCTTGTGGCAGGAACCTTTATCAATAGGTTCAGTATTGATTAAAAGTCTCTGAACAATGAAGACAAGCCATCGGTGTCTCCAGCTCTGTCATGATTGTAAGAAAGAAGCACGTATCAGCAAGATGAAAAAGGAGAAAACCTTTGGTGATGCTGTGCCTCTCTGCTCTTCGGTGCCGCCCTCTGACACCATAACTTACCCACAAGTTTAGCAGTCTGTGTTCAGTCTGGTTCCCTATCTCAGCCTTGGACTGGGTCCTTACCAGCTAGCTACCTTCACTTCACAGACACACCAAGGAGCCTTGCAAAACCTGCTAGCCCCTCCAACAGCTCATAGAAATCTAACTGGCAGCTTAAGGAAAGAGGCCTTGCAGGAGGCATGGGTTTCCTTTATTTAAGCAGGAAGCTCCTTGAGCAGCTGCTGACAGTCTCTGAAAACAGGGACATCTGCACAAAGGTGGGTCTGGCAACACCCCTGGGCACACTGGTTGTGACCTACTGGGGCTTTTCTGTCTTGCTGACACCCTTTGCAGCTGCACGGCAATTAGGCAGTTTAGACAGATGAAGCATTGTAGCAGCGTTAATTATTCTTAATGAGATTGCTCCCAAGCGGCAGCACAGCAGCTGCTGCCCCTTGCAGGGTGACTCTCCCCATAAGGAGCATGGAGGGCAAGTGAAAGTGCAAATCACAAAGGCCCCTGCCTGACCCCTGCATTGCATTGGGGTGGCTGCCTAAACGGGCAGCACACAGGGCATGTGTGTCACCCACCTACTCCTGGCAACCCTACTGTCCCTGCACTGCTACGGCAACACACTGGGCTGCTGCCAGACTTCATGCAGCAGCAGCACACCTGCCAGCTAGCTGTTTTTTTCTGCTTAAGAAACAAACCAAACAACAACCCTCACCCCCTGCTGGGACGGGAACAAAAACAACCCAAAACCCCCCACAAGAACAGATAAGAAGGAAAGAAAACATCATTAGCTTCAGAACCATAAAGGATTTCCTTTCTCATGTCTGACTTGTCTGTTTGCTGTCTTTTCTCCCTCACCCCAGACTCCATGCACATAGAGGACATGGATGCAGTGCAGAAGCTCCAGGACCTTCTCCATGAAGCCCTGCAGGACTACGAGCTGAGTCAGCGCAATGAGGAGCCCCGGCGAGCAGGCAAGCTGCTCCTGACCTTGCCCCTCCTGCGGCAGACGGCTGCTAAAGCTGTGCAGCACTTCTACAGCATCAAACTGCAGGGCAAGGTTCCCATGCATAAACTCTTCCTAGAAATGCTAGAGGCAAAGGTCTGACAGCCCCAGCACCAGCCGACAGTTGCCGGGGAACAAACTAGAAACAAAGATGCAGACAACGGAGCAATCCAAACAGCAGCAGCAGCAGCCACCGCCGGCTTTTATCTCCAATCATTTATTATGGAAGAATTATTTAATGTCTATCTGTCGGCGTGACTGCAGAATCTTGTGTACAGGAGGGGGGAAACTTTTAATCAGTCACCTGTTTCTCTTTTTTTTTGTTGTTTTCTCTGTGGGAAATACCAGATTATGCTCTTGCACTTGTTGAGGCATCATGAGGGCTCAGTCCCTCTGATCAGTGATGCTCTCAGCGCTGTCCAGGCTGCCTGTTCCCCATCTCCCTCTGCCAGTTCTGGAGGGGGAGTGGGGACAGAAGCAGGAAGAGAGGAAGAATAGAGTCAATATAAACTTTATCTGCTGGTGTTATGAGGGGTCAGTTAGAAAGGGAAGCAGCCACGGTCCTTCTTTTTGTCACCTTTCTGCCTCTTACCATAGAGTAGATGCTCCTTTGGAGAACAATGCTGCTGGACCTCTCCTGAACAAAAAGGCTGCCTCCCAGACTCCTCTAACACTTGTACATACAGGCCCCACTTCTTACTGGGAAAGATGCTCCTAACTGTGTAAGATATTCTGCAACCTTGTACAGTGTGTCATTACGCCTGGCTAGTCCTCCCATGTACAATCCCCGCAGGCCCCTGAAGAGGTAGGATGTATGTCCCTGAGAAAATGCAAGTCTTTCCCAAATGGCAAGAGAAAAGAGCCTGGTGTTATGCTTCAGTGCTGGGTTGACTTGATAATCTCTGCATCCTCTCCTATGTGGTGCTAACTACAGTTCTTCCACACTTTTCACCCCATAGTGTTTCACACCTGCCTCTTCAGCTCAGCTGAGTGCCATTCCCTACCTGTTCCTTGTGGCAGAGAACACAAGGCTTTGTCTGCATGGTTACTGCCCAAGTATAAATACACCCCAAACCAGATCTTTCCTAGACTTCATTAGAGCTCTTTGGCTCCACAGAGACTTTAGGCTTATTGCCAAATTCTAGTTAGGAATCAAGGGCACTGCTTTTCAGAGGAGGCAGCTCTAGAGCCTGAGAGATTGCTTTCTTGTGGCAGCCTAGGGAAATAAATTAGAGGATGGCATGAAACCCCTGATACTCCAACTACTGTCTTCCCCTGCCTCATCCCATTATCCTCAACAGCAGGAAGAGCTAGCATAGATTATACCTGGGGCTGGTAAGAGGTTCTCTTGCTGATCGGAAAGCAAATACCTGACCTTGAGGTGGTGGGAGAAAAACAGGGGGAATGTTTATTTATTCTTATGTAATCAGGTTCCTGCTGTCTCCAAGACCTGGTTTAGATCTGCTGCCTAAGCCATAACTGCTGCATTCGCAGTAGCCAGAGGGGAATGTAGGTGACTGACAAAACTGACTGTTGGTGTTCTCTGAAACTTTATTTTCTAGGTCACTTAGTTTTAAGCCATCCTGAGCTGACAAAACCTGAGTGTATTCTCTGTTTTTGTGGTCAGCAGCATGGCACTAGCAGTGAGAAAAAACCTCTGATCTACATTTGAGACACCACTAACTCTCTTGCGTCTGTTCTCCTAAAGCTTCCACCCCTTCCTGGCTTCCCCAGCAGAAAGGTGGTGTGTCAGAGGAGTAAATTGCCCTCAGGAGGAAGTCTTCCAAACCAGGGTTGAAGTGTGTGATCAGAGACACTCGGTGCTTGTTTTCTGCTGGAGCAGAATGTGTCCCAGCAGGGCTGTCAGTACTGCAGAACACTGCCCTGGCATGGGTTCAGACACAGGGCTGCTGGCATGGTGACCTCTCAGCTCTCATAGCTAGCCCACACCTTGTACTTAAGCTAGTTCCATTCCATCTCCCTTGAGTTCTTCCTATGCTACACAGTCACTCATTTTGTACTCACTTCATAAAGGAATTGTCTTGCTTCAGGCATATTAGTAAACCACCAGAGACCCTAGGGGCAGAAGGCACATTGGAATTGGGACTCCTTCTGTGCACACAGCAGTAGCAATTACACAGTAGCCTTATGCTTCGACCGGATACTTGTGCTTCTCTCCCCCACTCTCTCCCAGAGGCAGCTAGGGAGAAAATGAGAGGCTTTTGGTTGCACTCATGATCCCTGTACCCATCTGTGATTGAGGGACCAAAGTGAAATGCATGCCACCATTACAGAGCCAGCTTGCCATGTGCTGCACTCCGGCAACTTTTTCTGGCTGTGGTATGATTGCTTTCACAGATGTGCTGGGTTGCACTATCACCTGTAAGTTTGACTCACTCAAGCACTGCTGCAATGCTGCGAAGTCCCACCCAGCTGAGCCGCAGCACATTGTGTCCCGGCCTGCTGTGCAAAGGTAGCTGTCCCAAAATGGGTTGAAAAGATCCTAAGAAGCAATTCTTACTCTGTTGGGCCCTGCCAGAAAGGTCACTTACTCAGAAAGGTCACACACCAACACACCTGCCTAATCTCCCCTGCCCAAAAAAACCCAAAACTATCCCAAAACAACCCCAAAAGGCTCTTTTAGCTTTGTTGTATTTGAACTCAGGTCTGCTGTCCATAACAGGAAACTATCTACAAAACATGATTATGGAGAGCTGCCGAGTTAGCTTCCAGCTCACAGAGACTGCTGGCTATTTAGATTAGGGCTATGGGATGGAGGTAACTCCTGCCTTGGCACAGCATTATGAAGATACCAAATACATTTTTTTCCAGGAACTTCTTTCTCCATTAAAGCTGCATAATGTTGGAGCCCATCCAAATATTCCCCATTGCTTGAAGATAATAGACAGGGAAATGTTTGCATTTCTTCTGAAATAGGATGGGAAGTGAAGCAGACAGTACTTAGGATATATTAAACTCTCTAACCAAGGAATGCAAACTCTTCCCCAGGAACTGGGACACAAACACCTGTCTAGATTTAACCCTTAAAAGGCTTGTACCATCCTAAATTGGGAAGCAGGTCAGGTCTCTTGAGCCCTTCAAACAAGTGCAAGAATCACAATCATCTCTTCCCAGTTACTCTGATCAGCTGTGCATCACTAGTACTATCACACTGAAACAGCTGAGGAGCATTTCCAGCTACACAATGGGCTGGGATTGCAGAAGAGTGTAACAGTGTAGTCCCCCCAATGCACTTTGAAGTAGGAAATGAAGCTTCAGCAACTGCTTAGGTCTTTGAATGCTCACAGTCTCTTACAGAAAGGTCTGGGGATGTGGAAGGTGAGACATGAACTAGGAGATGGGTTTTGAGTCAGTACTCTTTATGCTGCTTATTTGTAATATAGGATTCACAGAGTCAGTGTCATACAGCTGCCCTTCCTCATGGGGCAAAAGATGATGGAGCTTGAGCCTTGGGACACAGATGGGCTCTATGACTTAAAGAAAAGAGAAGCAGTAGAGGTAAGTGTATAAGTGACAGTGAATAAACCCACATCAGCAACTATGGTAAAAGCAGCTCCAGCCCCTGATTTGCATGTGTGGATAACAGAAACCATGTACCTGTCAGCTACTACAAAAGGCAGTTCTTCCCAAGTGACCAGCTCTTCTGTTTTGGGCACATTCTTCTCTGGGAACAGCAGTGTCTGACCTGTAATGCAAAACAAATTTCATGGGGATCAATTAAAAGGTAAATTACCACTCTGAATTTAGGTTTCTGGGGAAACTTGGGCATTACACCTCGCAGCAAAACTGTGAAGCTGCAAGAAATGTCCCCACAACAATCAGAACCTTGCAGTATTGCTCATGCTAAGGGGGCATTATTTTTCTCTTTGTAAGCTATGCCATCTTTTTTTTTTTTTAACTATTATATAAAATAAAACATGCTTCACCAGAAACATGTAAGCAGCTATTAGAGGGGCAAGTAATTGAGAAAGACCCTAGAATGTAACATGTTGAGCTTTTATTACCAATTGGAGCTAAGAAAACAGAGCTTCCACTTTGTATCCACAAGCTATAATCAATTGTATGGCCAAAGGCTTCTCTGTTGTTCTTGTGGCTGTGGAGAAGCCAGAGAGAGACAGAGGCTGTGAGAATGATGCAGGGAGTCATAGACAGTCAGTGAAATAAACAGTATCTACTTAACTATTATCTGCTCCTAAAAAAAATAACAACCTGTTAAGTAAATTGTATTCCTGTGGTACAGGTCATTTCAAACAAAACAAGAAATAAAACAAAGAAATGTAAAAACTAATGCAGACAGAGTAATGTTTATTGTGTTAGGAGCTGCTCTGTTCTGTCCCTCGGGATGCACATGGCTCCACAGAAAAGGCCAGCGGGGGGGAAAGCATGATCTGTCTGTATTTGCTGCAGAAGAGCAGGAAAACCCAAGCCCTCTCACTTAGAAATGCTCATTTCATGTTTTCCCATATAAAAAAAATTCTCAGCAAGCTTCTGAGTTTTTGTGAGATGAGCTTTGCTGAGAACTTTTAAGACAGGCACTGTTGCCAGTCTCTGCCACAGACCAGTTTATTTCTCCCCTTCACTCCTTTTCTTTCCATGTTCTACACTTCAGTGATACAAGGGACAAACAGGAGCTAGTGATGAAAAAATCTTGAAGTTGTTCCAGTGAAGAAAAACCTCTAATCATAAAATAGACCACTGGCTTAAACCCAGCAGTGACATCATGAGTGTTGCAAGCATTACAGCAGCTGTCCAGTGCTTATGAAGTGGATGCAAGTGCTAAAGTTGTGGCATTCACATTGATCTGGTGGTCAGGCGGTGCAAGAGGGAAAGCTCATAGCTGCTTGAGAAAGCAGAGGGAAATGCACTCTGCTAATTGGGGCAGAGATGTGAGAAACAAGGACCCCAGGTTTTTGTTCTACCTCTGATTCTATCAGGTACCAGACACCATCCCACCCTGTTTAAGCACCTCCAACACACTTCAGCCAACACTGCTAATGTCCTAGTGATGCATCAAACCAGGCAATTAAGAGGTTGCTCGGCCTGCCCTCTGAAGAGGAGCTGGTGGCTGAATTAGTGATGGCCAGTGGGAAAGGCCATGGGATAAACATGAGCCTGAATGAAAAAACAAGATGAGCACAGAGCTGTAGTGGGACGTGAAGTGTGACAAGCTTCTTTCTACATTGGAAACAGCTACCCCCAACCCCACAGTCAGCTGCATCCTGACTGTGACAGATGCAGTCTCGGAACCAACACAATCCCCTTCCAAGTTCACATAGCAGCTCACAGCCACACACGGACCTCCTACACTGCATGCATAAGTCCTCTGATGTTGTAGCCATTCGCGGAAGGTTTGGATTTGGCCACCTCAGTAGGACTTTAAAAGGACCCTACTTCAGATTAAATATAGCAAAGGGATGTAAATGTGTGGCTTTTGGGGTTCTGAAAAGTTTGTGTGGCACTGGAGCTGGCGGTGTCAAGAGATTGGTAAGGACAGCTGGCAGACTACAGAGAGCTTGAGCACTACTCTTCAAACACCATTTAAGGGCTGTTAGCATTCTTCAGTCCCTTACTTTAAAGTTGTGGCTGCCTTACTGGCATTTCCTGGGCATCCTTCTTTGTCTAGGTTTGTTTGAGGCTTTCCTTGCTTTGCTTACTAGTGTTCACTCACACTGGAATTAAAGAAAGAAAGAGAAGGGGGTTTGTCTTCATAGTAAGCCCGTGAGAGAAACTGAGGCCAACCCTGATATTTCCTCTTACAGATGAGCTTCACAGAAAATACCAGGAAAATATTCTAATTTCTCTGATTAGCTGGGGAGGGAAACAGGTTTCTTTACTAATCAGTGTTGAGTTCTCTAAACAAAGTTTAAACAAAATTTCTCTCACCAAAGTTAAGGGCATGCTTAACTTAACATGCTCTTAAATTGCAAATATTAAAACATGAGTGCAGTAGTTTCTTGTGGCTACCTACACACAAACTAAAAGGAAAACCAGCAAGATAACTGTCCTTTCCAACTCAGGCCATTCTATCATTCTATGATGATTTTTCTCTTACAGGCCAAGGTATTATATAGGAAATCAAAGGAAACATTGGCTGAGGTGCAGAAAACTTTAATGTTCAACTTCCAGTAATGGAAAGCTGGAGAGCTTACACTGTGTGCCTGGCTTTCTTTAGAAAGACATTTTCTCCCAATGCAGCATTTTTGAAACAACACCATGGGAAAAGCAGAACACCTGTGCCTGGGGAGCAGGAGGACTAACCTAGCAGTGTGCTGAGAGCAGCAGCATCCAAATAATTATAAGTAGAAGTGAAGTCACAGGAAAGATCAGAACTGGCTAGAGGCTCAAAGCTTCTTGTGCAAGAAAAACAGAAGAAAGAAAACAGCTATCAGTGACATATCACAGATTTGCTAAAGACTTCAGTGCTTCACAGAGTCCTTCCTAAATATAATGAGTCACATGCCTACTGCAACCATCTCTTGGCATCACACACAGCATATGCAGGAACATCTGGGTTAGTTCAGACCACAGACCCATTTATCCCACCACCCCTCTCTGCTAACATGGCCAGCAGCAGATGACCAGAGAAGAACGTAAAAACATGGCAAAGAGGTAAAATTAAGTCTCCCAGCAATTTAAGGATCAAAGGTCCTTAAACTGAAGGATCAAAGATCCTGCTCAATTTTCCTTACTATTCACAATCTTCTAGGTGTCTTGATTTCACCCACAGTCATTCTCTCTCAAGGAGGAAGTATGGCTGCCAGCCTTAGCCCTTCCCTGGGTACATTCAGCACCAATTAAGTTAGGAAAATGTGACAATGAGAAAGGCAAATGGCTGCCTTCCATCACTTGATCTTGATGCTTTAAAGACAAGTACAAAAATCTAATCCCTACCTGAGATACACAGACATACAGAGACCCCTCTTGCTGTAGCCAGCTACATGCAAATGTACACACTCGTTGCATTATTTAGTTATGTTTTCATTCACAGCACTACTGGAGCTCACAATTGCCTTCAAAGTAACTTAGAAACAAGATTAGCCTAATTAAATCACGTTTTCCTAATAGTAACAGGTTGGAATCCTTCCTTCTTTATATGGATGCAGTCTTTTCCTCAGTCTTTTTCTCTTTTTCATCCACCTGAAAAACACAGGAAACTAATAAGGCACCTTTTCTGATGTAATAATTTTATTATAATACAAATGAATGTTTTAAACCCTACATGTTTTAAGGCATTCCTTGGCATATTGAACAAAATAATTTTTCAATGTATTTCTTTCTATTGCACAGTAAGAAGTTGATTTCTGTTTAGAAGTCCCAGCTTGCTTAATTCAGAAATACCAACCTCTTACTTCTTTAAGTGCTTAAAATCAGCATATTGATCATTCTATAAAAAGGCTCAGAAACAAGTTCATTATTTTGATGAATGAAATTATTATATATTTTTTCTCTGATTTTAAGAAACTGGCATTATATTTTTAATAAGCTTTATCATATATCCCTGACATAACTGCAATTGTTAAATTATAAAAAGCAGGGCAGTGATCAGATAAAGAGAAGCCAGGACAGTGTAAACTCAAATAACTTTGCCTAAATTGGCAAGAATCAACATAAAACAAAGCTGCATTTAATAGATCAGTTAGAACAAAGCATATAAATCATGTTTTTGAGAGAGGTTAATTTGCACCATATGCCAATTAATTCAAGTGCAATACATAAGTTATAAATAATCTCATTGGAGTGGAGAGTGTTATACTTGGAATGAAAATTATTTAACTGAAGCCAAAATTATAATCACCTTCAATAATTGCATTTCCAGCATTACAAATTCTTTTCCATCACAGCACTGAAAGCAGTCAATGCTGCAAATAATTTTCTATTACTATTTACATTATTAAACTCAAACACATCAACCAAACCATTGTATTAGTTTTGTCAGTAGTTAATGCTACTACAAATCAGTGATCCTCTGGGTCAGTCTTAGGGAGTATGATTTCATCAGATATTTTTTGATCTAATGAACCCTTGTAACCAAGACTTGGGTAATCACTAATGTCCCCCACTGGTTTTGTGATTACACCACAAAAATTCAGCAGGGTCCTAAGGGAGTGATGCTTCCAGCATTGGCACAGACATCAGCTTTGAGGGGTACTATCCCCAGCTCTTCCTCTGTCTTGAGCTCTTCTAGCTCAGACTCACTTTTTCTAGCTGCAGAAAACCCTACATCACTCTTTCTGCACATTTCTTCTTTTCATCACAGCTCTAAGATTTCTCATCACAAAGTTCCTGCTCTGATCCAGCCTGTTTCCCTGGCTATCTTAGATATATTTTTGGTTTTTACACTACTAGACAGTCTCTTTTTCTCCTGGCTCCCTCCTCCTGTCCTGTTTCTGGCACACTGCCAGAAACATGTGGATGAGGAGGCACAAGTGGCATCCCCTGTGGCTGCCAATCACACTGAACTTCTCCAGATCTCTGGTGGGATAGACTGTTCCAGCTTCCTTAAAAACAAGGCCCCTGTGGCTGGCAGCCAGATCACTGTTCTGGACACCCTCCACTTGGAAAGAGAGTCACCCCAGCTAACAGTGTTTATTGTTCCCCATTGCTGAAGCTTTCCTCAGATGTCCTGGTTTTCCAGTGCTGCAAGAAATGCAAGAAATGCACCTAAACAACATTCTCCAAACCAAAGGAAGGGCTACAGGAATATATTTGTAAAATTATACCTTTGATGCCCTTTAGGTCATGTTATCCTTTCCTATCATCCTCAAACTTATGTCCACAGCCAGATTAGATCACAGCAGCTACTGCAGCAGCTCTAGTTAATTGGACAAACTATGCCAAATCAGAGAAATACCACATTCACCTCAGGCTCTACTGCACAACTCAAGAGAACCTCAAAATCCTGCCAGCATAAGCCAGTGAGGCCATGCAGCAGGACAGCACACAGCCACATGTGGTGTTGCCAGTGCTTTAACTAGAAGAGTTGCATTCCCATGATGCTGTCTTTCCTTTGCAAATAGTTATTAATCCAAACTGAGTTATAGCAATTATAGAAACACTATGAAATTCACCCTAAATGATCACAGAGAATAAAAACCTTTTATAAATAAATCATAGACACCTTCTAAATGTGCCTAGAAATGTAAACATAAGAGAAACAACCAGTGAAAAAGAACAAAGCCTGCCTGGACATACATTAGGCTCTGTTTCTCAATTTGCTTGAATCAAGAGGCCACTCCACCTTTTTAAAAGAAAAAGAAAATGCCTAGACTACCTTAGGACTGGGTACCAGCATCTAAAAATGAGTAAAGGATAAACAAAACCTCCGAGGACAGGCAAATAAAATGTTTTGAGTTTACCAAAATGATAATGTTATTATCATAACTATAAAAATACTATGTAGAATTTTAATTGATAGATAAGCAAATGTGACACCACTTTGCAGATCTCCTCTGATCCCACCAGCCTGTGCTGCAAACAGAGTAAAAGTGTGTGAGAAGAATACACCCTGAGTGTATTGTGAACACTGTAAGAGAGATTGCAGCTGGATAACACCTCTGCCCAGCCATTATAGCTCAGCACTTCCTTCTGCCATCCATTCCCTATTGCAAGCATTTTGGGCAGGGTCCTTTTCATTCCATGGCTGCTCACTGCACACACAGCAGGCCCCTGGCTCACCTCTTCTTCCCCAGGGAATGGGGCTTGCAAATAAGTAAAAAGTGACTGAAAACCTAATATTGAAGATGCCTGGGACCTCTCAAATTCTGGGAAACCTAATCACTTTGTTGGCTAAATTAGCTTGGACTGGGACTTGACAATTGTCTTTGCGTATTGCTTTCATGTGGCGCACATTCACAAAAGAGTGCAACAATGACTCATTCTGGAGCTTGTGATTGCTGTGTCCTAGAGCATGTTGCTAAGCTGCTCCTGTCAATCCTCTGCACATTTTCACAAGCTAAGGTATCTCCACAAGCACCTACAGCCGCCTGCTGTGTGTGTTATTTGTTCCAATACAAGGAATAAATAACTTACCCCCAGATTGTCAGTGACATCATGCTAAGTGCTGATGCTGTCACCTCCTTGGTAGCAGGTCCCATACTCTGCTGGTTACATTAATTCTCACACAGGTCATCACAGCAAATGTCCTTTTCACTGAATCTGGCTCTGCACCCTCCACGGCACAAATTGTTCATCTGGCAGACTCAAAAAAGTCAAAGAACAGAAACTGCAACAGAAACTGTCTGGGATATGTCTATGAATAGTTGCAATTCACCGTTTAGATGCCAAGGGAGAGCAAGTAATCTGCACTGGGACAATGCTTCACAAGGTGAGCAGAGCTGGCTAGATGTCCTTCATAAAAGTATCTGCATGACCTCCTATCCATGATGGAGAAATGAAATAATCATCTCTTCCAGGAGCACTCATCAGGTAACTAGCTACCCAGCAAGTCAGGAACACATAGTACCTCTGAAACAAAGAGGAGAAAAAAAAATATATAATAATAACACAAAGGGAACATTTAGCAGTACCATGGCCTCTCAGTGCTTCAGACTTTGCTGAGGAATCAATCATCCTTTGCAGATAGCTTTATGCTTCACAGCTATTGCTGCTAAGCAGGTTAAATAAATAAATAATCAATTCCTCTTCTGTTACTTTTCCCCTTCACAGTCCCCAGCCTCCACCTTAATGGGAGTAGGGAGACATGGGCACAATATTATTTTCTGTTGGATCATAGAATCGTAGAATGGTTTGAGTTGGAAGGGGACTGTGAAGATAATCTAGTCCAAACCCCTCTGCCATGTGCGGGGACATCTTCTACCAGACCAGGTTGCCACAGCTTCTCTGGGCAGCCTGGTCCAGTGTTTCATCACCCGCACGGTAAAGAATTTCTTCTTAATATCTAATCTTCCAAATATCTAATCATCTCTTTGTCTAAAAAACAGAATTTAACCTATTACCCCAAATCTGTGTTTTGATACCCAGGAGCAAAGAATCCAAAAAAGAGGGAGTGAGGAGTGTTAGAAGTTCTGGGGCTACTTCTCAGCAGCAAAAATTGCAGCTGCTGAAATGCAGCTCAACTCATATACATTTATGTGAGACACAGGGTGTCTTCTGCTCCCATATCCATGTGGTTCCTAGTGCTCTTTTCTGTGGAGAAGAGATGACTGTGTCTTTGCAGCACACAAGAAAGAGAAGCAGGCCTTAAAGACAAGTACTTGCCCAGACATCAAAAGATGGTGCTTATCTGTGCCAGACTGCACCAGAGAGAGACCCACTGGAGAGACATCTCTCCTCGAATTACCCTTTCCAAGTAATGAAGATGAGACACCTTCTGAGTCCAAAGTGTCAGGAATGTTGGAACAACCTGCTAAATAACAGATAAATCACCAGCACAGTGTATCATCTACATCCAAGAGATCTGTAGGAGTTTTGAATGGAAGTGGCTGGGCTGCTGAAGACATGAATTCTCTCATTAAAGTCATCTGTTATACTGGAGTAATGAAGGGTAGCAAATGCTGTAAGTTGTTCTAAAAAAGGCATTTGGGATGATCTGGAAAGTTACAGACCACTGAACTTTATTCTGAATCAGGTAAATTGGTTGAATTATCAAGTAAAATTAGAATCACAGGGAAGGATTATCAAAAAGAATTCATTTCATTTTGCTCCAGTGTCCTTGCCCTCTTTCTCACTACTTTAAAAATCCTGTTGATTCTTCTGAATTCTCCTGCTTAGGTTATTCCTCTTCACTTTTTGTGCATTTGGCTATGTCCTGCAGAAATAAAAGTCTTTTCATCTTCCTTCTTTCCACCCAGTTCTGTCCTGGGGAAAACTACATGAGGAAATATTTGTATTTATTCATGTCATAACTCTATTGCCATTGTGGGTACTACAGAGAAATAGCAATAGAAATAGGCAATAGCAGAAATCCTACCTCATGTCCCAGCGATCCATCATCAGTTTCTCACTTGTCCCAGTCTTAACAGACAAAAACTATATATTCTAGGAGGACAATTGCTTAAACCACTGCAAACTGTGCTTTACCGTGTTAAGACCATGCAACCACCTGTAAGAACATTCTAGCAAAGAGTTTCTACACAAACCCTTATATGATTCCTGATCCAGATGGAGTCTTAAGATGAAACAAAAGGCCAGATCACCTCTGATACACTGAAGAGAAGATACACTGAAGAGAATGATCCAGCAGGTGTCTCAGTTCTGTGCCTGACTCAGGATTTGCTTTTATATTGCAGCACAACACCTTTTACTGAACAAGTCGTGGGAGGTAGCAGTGACCTATGAAAGATGCTGGCCAAGCTATGGCCAGGCTGTTGAGGGCACAGCCAGGAGGTGATGAGTCAGGAGCAGAGCATGTGATAGATACAGAGGATGCTCCACTCGAGGAACTGGGAGCAGGGGAGCTTGAAGCAGAAGACAGAAACCAGCATGGCTTTCTTCTGGGACAGCCAGGCAATATGCTAGGTTCTTACCCATGGGGAAACATCAGAGGCTAGAGGCAGAGTAGTAGAAGATCCCAATCAGAAAACTCAAGAGCACAGGTATGTGTCCTGCAAAATCCTAAGATGGAGGCACGTAGGCACGCAGCCTGCACAGACAGGCACTATTACACTTTCACATCTTTTGTTTAGATCTTTGCACCATGAGTATTTGCAAACCTACCCCATCTTGAGTAGCCATTGTTGATTTAGATTAATTTAAGATTACATACATGTAGCCTAATAAACACTCATTAATTTGGCAGGTTTGCTTCTGGTACTGCAATTGCTACATAAAATCACATTTACTTAAGTAGAAATGAAAGGAGCTACCAGTTTTAACAGCTTTAATTGTTCAAGCAGAGCAGATAGGATTTTCCCTAACACCTCTTCATGGAGTTCTGTGTCTGGAAATACCACCCTGAAGAAGACATAATAGAATCATGTTGCTCCCGTGCCACTTTAGCTATTTTGCATATTCATTTTCTAATTACTAATGTTTCTAACACCTAATTCTGTAAGCCCCAAATGTCACTAAGCAATGACATTAATGAACATGTTAGACTCTAATTCATACTAATAACCCGTATTACTTGGGTCAAACTAACTTCAGTGTTTACTCGGACAGTACTGCAGTTAAATTGTCATTATAATTTCATTCCACATTTTGATAAGCATTCTGACTTAACAACTTTCATAACTATCATGACTTTGTTTTTATTTCTAACTAATAAACGAGGGTTCCAGAATTTTTCTGACTAGACGTTAGCTTCCGTGCATCCACATGATGGCAATGCAATTCACTTTCAAACTCCTAAGGTCTAAATTTCTCTGTTTGGATTTATGGAAAATTAGAATGCTCTCTGCAAGGTCACTGCAATGCTTCCTTTTCACTGAAGTCCAAAGTCTAAGTGGATATCAGGATTTCTAAAGATTACGACCATTATGGCTTGGGACCTGGAGCATCTCTGTTCTTGCCTCTCAGTCATCATGCACCTGATGCCTCACTAATCCCCAAGAGGTTTGGTGTACCACGGCACACAACAGCTATAATTACTCCTGGAAGCCAGCTGCCACTCAAGTGACAAAGAAGTCTGCAGAGCTGTTCCCTCAGTCCACGTCGCTGAGCACTTGGACCATTTGAATACAATATTAAATAGAACACGACATGGGCAATATGTTATTTTTGCAAAGCTGAGCTTGTCACATTTACAAAATTAATATGGTGTGGCAGGAGATGAAAGGGCCACCCTCACCGTGGAGCTCCCATGTCTACAGAGCCAGACAGCGTGAGCCCAATGGTAAAGTGCCTGGTTTTGCACAACCATGAAGTTTTCAGACATGAAATGGGCAATTAGCAACACATGGCAAGTCCTTTAAGATAAGCACAAAGATGAGAAAGTAATGACAGGAATGAGTGAAAACAGGTATTTCCTACTAAACCTTATCAAAACTCTCCTGGGCCTCACTGGAATACTGTGCCAGCAGGCCTCTGAGTTTTGTTGAAGGTGTTAAACCCTCACAGTGCAGCAGGCAATCTGCAAGGCAAAGAGCACTGAGCCTCTAGAGCCATTCTTTCTGGGAACACTAGGTAGTGGATGGAAGTGATATTGTTTTATTTAGCCTCCATAGTGATCCCTGCACCCCAGGGACAAAGGGAAGGACTGAGTGCCTGCTCCAGGGGACTCACAGCCTCAACTACAGATAAGTCCCTGCTGCTGTTCAAAGGGGGTTACTTTCCAGGCAAATTTCGTTCTGTTTTGAAAGAAGGGAAACACTTAGGATATAATAAAGAAGATAAAACAACTGCCACTTTGCAAAGCAATCTGTGATACCAGCAGTATCACCACAGATTTTTTTTTTTGTTCCTTTTGTCCTTCCTTCAAACAGAAGTTAAACACACCCATTTCCTCCCTTGTACACTTTCCTCTTCAGAGACGTGGCTTAGGACGCCTCCCTCCAAATCAGAATTTCACATGGACACACCCTGCTAAAAAATCCACAGTAGAAGCTGTAATAAAGTATGGCACCTGTTGCTTCTTTGGACAATTTGCAAGATGGATTTTTTCATATACATATATATGGGGGGGAGGGGTGTACATGTATAATATGTACATATAATACATACATATAATATGAAAAATGCTTGTGGATAACACACACATTCATTCAGTGCTCCATGGTGCAGTCAGCTCATGTATTCCCAAGACAGAGGACAGTGGTGAATATGGTGGGAGCCTACTCTGAGCTTGAAATCTGACAAGGAAAGACTGAAGGAAACTCAGGAGGCTTCAGGCCATGTGCCCCACCTGAGCTTGACCTTCTTGGTGAAAGCCTACCAACAGTGTGACACTGACCACATAGCCCAGAACTCTCCACAAGCCACTTCACAAGACAGGACACATAATAGGTTTTAGTGTCATGCCCTCAAACATAAGGTGGGGTCACTGACCTTCTCCTCATCCTGCTGCAGTGTCCTCTGAGAAGGAGAGGCCATTTCAAGAAAGGGTAGGTACTTCCTATGCTGGTACTGGGAATCCCACAGAGCGACAGAGAGCAGCTCTACAGCAATTGCTTTGTTTAAAATGCAAAATGTGGATGTGTTTAGAGGAGGTACCAGCATCAATCACTGTATGCAAACACAGCCTGTGGAGAAGAGCTTCCCCTGTAAGTCACTCCTCACTGCCCTAATCGAGAGCACGAGTGACTGAGGGCATGTTGAACGCTGATGGGCCACTGATAGTGCTGTCCCAGGAGAAGATTAATAAAAGGCAGCAGGAATACTTAGCCCTAGTTGGGCACAAAGTCAGGGAGGGAGGTGAGGGGGGAGAACAAGGGTGTCTTTCAGTCTAGCAGCTGTTGCCCATTACCACAGACACACAAAAAAGCAAAACTTGCAGCCTTCTCCCACAATCATTATTATACTTGTGGAGGAAGGTCAGTGCAGACCACGTGCACTGACTTGAACAGATGACATTGCTGACTTGTGGTTTGTCAGGGGAACATCGAGAACATGGAACAGGGGAACATGAATCCATGAAGGCGAGGTAAAAAAACATGCAACTCCACTGCTGTTAAGCTTATATGGACCTAAAACAAGGGTCTGCACCTAGCCTAGGGACCCACAAACTGACATAAGAAACTAGAGTTGCACAGAAACAATTATTTGTTTAGCATGTCATGAAGGAGGAGCAAAACACATTGTACACAGACCCCAAGAGTCACTAGGGAAAAAACACCACAACTCTCATTGTACCAACTGCAAGTGAACTTCAGCCTTTGTCCCATTCTGGCAGACAAACTGTAAGTACTGCTACTGAAGTCATTGACATAATTCCCTCTCTTTCTCAGCAACCAGAGCAGTAGAAGGAGAGTGGAGAGGGTGCAGTAGCTCTCAGTCTTCTCAGTGCTGAGAGCAGAAAAGGAATGGAGCACTGATTGCTACGCTGGTTTTAATCCATTCATCAATAGCAGTTTTACTGCCCCTTAGTTCCCCTTCTCTTACTAGTCAAGTCCTAAGACTTCTACCTTACCACCTTCTCTCAGCTTTTCTCATCATGTCCCTGGCCACATCACCCACACCTGCTTCCTGCACCAAATTGTTGCCAATATCTTCCCTCTTCTCACAGCCTCCTGTCGCAGACTTCTGCTCTGAGCTCTTCTTGCACTATGTTAGCCCTCCTCAGAACATGAGTTATTGTCCCATCTCTCCAATATATATGAGATACTGTCAGCATCTTGAAGAGAGAGAATCTTCTCTTTTATGTATCTGTAAAATGCTCAGAACCTTTATATTGCTCTATAAATAAGGATAGTAAGAGTCTAATGCTGGCAACTCTGGCAGATGTATAGGAAAAGGATGATGGCCTGCCCATGGAATGAAATCATTCTGCTTACGGGAAGATTTTATATCAAAATGGGCTTCTGCACGAGGTCCAATACCTACCAAAATCCTTCTCCATCTAGCAAGAGCAAAGCTAGTGCTCTGTTAGGAAGCCAATTTGATGCAACAATTCCCACAAGTGCACGTCTGGCTGACAAGCAACACAGAATTACAAAGAGTTCACATAAGAAGTAATATCCAGGGATACCAGACAGTGAAAAGTAACTTCTGCTTTCCTAGAAAGTATAGGGCCACTCTGGTCCATGAAGAACTTGACATCAGAGAAGGTGCCACCATCCCAGCTGCAGATTGGTGATGTATGAGGCTCTAAACCACTAGGACACCAGCCCCCATTCCTCCCACAACAGGAGCTCCCATCATTAAAAACCTCACAGAGCTGGTCCTTCTGCAGTCTGGCTTGGCTCATGACAACCTGGCTCTCCAAGATGGGTGAGGAATTCCATACAGGGTGTACACAATATTTCTAGAAACACAGTACAATGTTTGTAGGCTTCTAGAGATAAGACTTATCATTACTGCTGAACCATGAGTGAGACAGGGAAGGGAGGAGAAACAAATCATTCAGCACAGTCCATGTTAACACCACAAACAGTAGCAGTGTGCTGCATAGCTCTAGTCCCAAACTACATTTTTGTAGGTTTCAGGCTGTTGCTATCTGAAAACATTGCCAGAGAGAATGAAGGGATGAATGATAACTCTCCTTCCTTCACCCTGTCATCTCCAAGTCCTATCAGATATTTCTGCTTCCTTCTGAATTATTTCAGCTTATCCACAGAAATTGATGTACCATTGATCTGCAGTTAGAGGGCTGCCTATGGATTATTTGGGGACATGCATACAAGACAGAAGATGGCAGGATGCTCTTTCAGTCACGTGTTAGCCTCACATATTCCACAGCTCTGACACATGCATGCTATAGCCCAAGCAGCTTTGAGATACTTGCTCAGCGGAAGGAAATCCCACTGCATCTCCTTCACCATCTCTAACATTTGAATGATTATGTCCTTCCACAGGCACCAGCTATAGAAGAGTGCCCTGGATTCAGGACCAACTACCATCTTTATGGGATAAAATAAGGTTACTATCAGCTCTCCACTCCATGATTGGAGCTGCTCCTCCAAAACCTAAGAGCTGAAACCCAGTCAAACCATCACCATTTAACACAACAGTGATTTCAGGGAGCAAAAAGGATCCTGTGTCTTTTCTATTACCCAGTGGGCAGACAGTTTGTTTCTGGCATACAAGCAGTTTCTCTACCAGGGCAAGAGTGGAGAGGGAGCAGAAAACCTAACATAGAGGGAGGACGGGTGTGCAGCAGGTTCTGACTTTACAAGAGGATGATAAATGATAACAGCATTAGGAACAAAACCAAACATCTTTCATGCTGTCAGAGCAGTGAAACCAGCAAACACCAAGATGTGAGCACAGGGCAGTGTGGTCATTTTCCAGAGAAGCACACAACGATCAAGTTTCTTCTGCTCTGAATCAACAGACCAATTCATCTTCCCCAGGTTCCTGCAGAAAAGGGCAGGGGAGAAAGAGGCAATAATTTCTCTTCAGTTAGCTAAGAACTTTGGCTGCTCCACAGAGCATTGAATTCAATAGACAGGGTCAGGACAGCACTGGACGCCAGTGTAGAAGACCTGTAAGAGGATGTGGATCACAGAGCTCTAGATTATCATGAACTTTTCTCACACCGCCCTAGTAATTATCAAAGGGACACTGCTGTAAGACAGATTGGAAGAAGCACTACAGAAGATGAGTATCACAGTGTCCGATACCATTCAGTGCTCCCCCAGATTCAGACTCCCCACAAAGCTTTGTCTTCCTGCAGAGGAGCATAAAAATCCCTTCCTGGGGCTTATCTCATCTTACCATCCTCTCACAGGAGGAGGTCACCAGGAAAATGGCAGTAACAGTGAATGCAAGGCTTCTAAAGCAATCACCTCTGTCAAGCTTCCTGAGGACCAGGTTTGATGAATAAGTGTTCTGCTCAGTGTAGCTACCCTTATTGTAGTCCAAGGCTTGGTAGTGAGGAAAAGGTTACTGGTCAGCACAGAATTAAGAATGGAATGGTGTATCATGCCCAGTTTTGCCTTTACCAGCTCCCTATTGTCTCCTTCTATGACCCAAGTTGGCCCTGTTCCCACACTGAATCAAACAGAAAACATGACACCCAGTGAACCTGTGTGCCTGAGCCAGGAAGGACTTTGAAGCACTACTGTTCTGACAGATCATTCCTCTCAATATTAGGGGGCACTGGAAAGTAATTCCTGCTAAACTCCAGTGAAAGTATATCCTGCTAAAGTCCCAATTCTCTTTAACAGAACAGGAACAAGACTCAGTGATTCTTCCGCTGGCAAGCACATCTCATTTTACTCCACTAATGGCAAGAGACACAGATAGCTGTTACTGTTCTTAGCCTGCATCTGGGGAAACTGAGACTCTGCAAGGGAAGGGAGCTCCCAAGGCCAAACATAGCAAGGATTAGTATACAGGATTTCTCAACTCCCTACTCTCCATACTGTTTGTAATCTCCTTCTTTAGCAAATGCTCTCTCTCAAGCTGTTCTAAAACTTTTAGCAACTGTCATGATTTAACCCCAGCCAGCAACCAAGCTTCAAGCAGCCACTCACTCACTCCCCTAAGTGTGATCAGGGAGATCACCATGTGATCAGGGAGAAAATCAGAGAGTAAAAGTGAGATAACNTAGCTCTACTCCAGCCCAAACCAGCACAGCCAATCACATATTCAACTGTCCACAAACTAGGTAGACACTCTCATCTCACTCCAGACAACAACTCTGTAAGGCCCCCAGGAAGGCTCTGCCACACCAGCTTGGTCTTGTCTTATTTAGGATCGGAGGACTGCTGGCTACCTCCCCTCCTGCTGTGAAGGGTGACCATGGACACAGACACTTAAATAGAATGCACTGCTGAAGACACCCTATGATTAAGAGCACAAGCAAAATGGGAAAAGTGTGAGTATTCAGTGGAAAAGGCAAGTTCAGTCTAAAAGAAAGCAATAGAAAGAAACATACAAATTCACATAGCAGGTAGAACTCCACTGAGCATGTCTGAGGAATCCTGAAAGCACCTACTGAACCCATCACAAGCAGTTTTGTGAGCAGGGGGATGAATGAACCCCAGCTTCCTAGAGATTTGTGTCTTGTGCTGAATTTACCATGCTCATATCAAAACAGGTAAACTCCAGTCAGAGTTTTCCCCACAACTAAGATGTTCATGCATCCCCTTTTCAGGACTTTTTGTCTCTCCAGCAAGTGGTGAGATTAGGAATCTTTCACTCAGAGCTGATACTGAAAAACTGTCATTTCTGTCCAGGGAAATTGATGGGACCTAGCATATTTAAGATCCCTGCATCTCTTTCAGGTATATTTATTTGTGGGTGAGAGGTTCAATTCAAAACTTATTGTGAGGAATAAGTGAAATAGACAGATAAAGACTGTCATGGACAGACAGTGTGATCTCTTAAGCCTTGTTTCCATTGGAAGTTGGGCTTTAGAAGAATTTAAATCTTCTCTGTATCCACTGGAGATAGAAATTTTACCAGAAAATTGGTGGTTCTTTAAATTATGAAATTGGCATTATAAGAGGGAGCTTAAGGAAGACAATTACATTGTAAGAAAACAGCAATATTTCTTTCACAACAAAAATTTGGAGAAGAGATTGAATTTGCAATTATAATTTTCAGATTATAATGATGAAGCATGGAAACAGCAAGACTCACAGTAGGAAGAACTTGGGAAAAAATAAATTCTAAATAAACAATCCCTCAAGATTTTATGTCATTTGTTTGAGACCCCTAAAGAAAATGTAAAATAGAACAGCCTTGCTACTGAGAAAAAACACAATAGAGAAATAGAATTTGCTACTCTACAGAGTGAATTCCAGCCACCTATCCAGCCTCTACAAAACAGTAAAAATAAAAAACCTCGAATTATGAGGGCAAAATCAGGCCATCCCAAAGGGAGAAGAGCTTTCTCTGGAAGCCTAGTTAGTGATGTTCAGTATGCCTGTGCATTTTGAACTGTTGAATACATGCCCATTTGTCTAACCACTACTGGTCTTGTTATTCCAAGTAAGGATGAAGAACAATGAAGATATCCCCTCTCTTGGAGACCTGAAGCTTTGAGTTGCTTTTTTCCAGCCAAGCTTGACCCTCTTTTTCTCTCACACACCAGCTGTCTTTTCTGCATCCTTCATGGCTTAGTCTATCTCCTGTTTTGGAGATATGCTTTCTCCCCATGTTGAAGTGGATGATTCCAGCCCTGTGCCTGACATAGAAAGCCATGTAAGTGTTACTGCACTAACATCAACATAAGTTCCCAATAAGATCACACACTGAAGAGTGTAGTAAGCTCTTGAACTGGAAAACAGCAAGAAAGAGAGGAACTGGAGAGTAACACACACTCCATCTGTGATGGGAGTCAAAGTCTGGGGTGAAACAGTTTTTGGCAAAAGTAAGAAAAATCATCCATCTGTGTCTGAGCAAAATCTAGGATGCACAAAAGCTGAAGCCATAAGCCAAAAGCCTATGCTACAAACAATAAAGATGTCCTATCTCTCAATAGTGACCTTGTGAAAGCATCCTCTATCAAAGCACCAGTGCTTCTCTGCAGGGAATGCAGTTCCTCTTGGTCTACTGTCCACACTGCTATTTCCATCCCATTGCAGCCTAGATGGCTGTGCAATGCCACACCACCTCTATGGCCAAGCATTCAAATCATCTCGTGGCTGCCTACCTCTCAAACCAACTCTGGACCTTTCTTACCACATAAAATGGATTTTTAAAATGCATCTTTAACTTAATGGAATTTATATGCCACTGAGGAGAAATTCACACCCTCCCCCAAAATGAAAGAAGGAAGAAATATAAAATCCTCTCCTTGACATAACCTTTTACATGCACATCTCATCAAGGATGGAATTCATTCAGCAGCGGTTCATTTTAAGTTTATTTCTATAGCACAAGTGACCAGTGCCTGATCCACGAGCCAATTATAGCCTCCAGAACTGTACATCAGTATGGGATAGTCTGGTGACTCTTTTGTCACTCAAATAATTTCCAATGGTTCCTTCTAAAGGTCCCAGTGTCCAGTGTCCAATCGGAGTTCTGTGGAGCACCACGAGGTTTGCTATGTAGTTTTCCTGGATTGTATTTCTTTGTCCTGACATGGGGTATCTTTAATTTGTTACACTGGACCCTATCACCAATGTTTTCATCAGAAAAGTAGTGGGTTACAGTTCCAGCTATCAGCAAGGTCCACATCTGCAAGGTCCACAACTGCAAGGTCTCCTTTAAGTGTTGTTATCACAGGAGGTACTGTGTACCCCATAGGAGCATACACAGGGTTAACATTCTTGAATTTCTTTCCAGAGACAAATGGTTTGTGTTGAAGAACTGCTGCTGGGAAGGAAGAAAAAAAAACCTCACCCTTTTTTATTATTCCAAGGTGCATTTTAATTTGCACAAGCGACATTGTGTCTGTGATGGATTACACGAAGGGAAACATTACAGCCCAGCAGGCTTGGCAAGGAAAAAAAATAGGGAGATACGGGGAGGATTAAAAACAACCTATTGCAGTGCAGAATTTTGATAAGGGATCCATGGTGCCTTCAGAGCAGGAGCAGGTGGAGCTCAGGGTACCAAGGAAGAGAAGTGGCCCAGTGTAGGATGAGGAAAGGAGAGTGAAGTGGAAGTACAGATTGGAAGAAACTCCTTGGTCATGTAGACTACTTTCTTCCATTACAGAAGACCTTTTGTAAAAGATCAAGCTCTATCTTAAAATTTATTCTGCTCCTTTTTCCTTGGAAGTCTATTACAGAATCTCACTTCCCTTTCTGATGGCTAGAAACCTTTGTTTAATTTCCAGGCTAATTTATTCTCAGCCAGTTTATACCCTTTTTTTCTTGTGCCAACATTTCCTTAAGCTTAAATAGTTGTTCTCTCTCTTGAGGGTTTTGCAGTTTGATGTATTGATAGAAATCATATCCCCTCTTTCCTCATTTTGCCTGGCTGAACTAGCAAATTTCTTATTATCCTGCAAAACACATTCCCCATATTATTGGTCATCCCAGTACCTTTCTGTGCTCAGTTCCCTTTGTACTCATCCCTGTGGGGTGGTGGTGACTGGAATTGTATGTGCTGCTTCAGGAGTGGTCATAACAGGCTTTCGGACTATTGAACAATAACTCCATTTTTCTACTGGAAGCATCTCTATGCTGAAAATGCCTCTTGGCTTTGGACCTTTCATCAGGGCCATGTTGATCATTTGTCCAAGGCCAATGGTGAAGAGAAGATGAGTTCTGAGAAAAGTTCCTTTCAGCGTAATATTTTGACTTTCAGCAGCACCTGTTGCTGTCCCCCCACTCAGTCACCCCTATGATTCCTCCACTAATCACCTCGTGCCACCTTATCTAAAGATTTTCTGCGCTCATGATAAACAAGCTCTAGCCAGTTATCTTATCAAAGCCAGCTATCTCCTTGCTTTTTATCCCATCTTCTGTTTTGCTCTTGTGCAGGTCCTTTTCCTTTAAGTGTACAAAACTACTGAGTAAGGTAGAGAAAAATCCCTATTGCCAGCTAATGGTATATGCTTTACAGCACAATATTGGGTAAGTATGTGCCCTTTTTGGGGTGAGCAGTGGTGATGTGCAGTGGTCTCTTTATCATAATATTATATTTTCTTACACACTCTTGGGGGTTCAGCTACATAACCAGATTCTTCTTACTTCTATTTTTTTTTATCTAGCCTCTTCTTGTTTTGACTTAATATAAAAATGAATTTCACCAGAGATATTAGTGTCTGGAATTAAAGGAGATAGATTTCTAGCACTTAGGGATTAAGGCATTTAACAATAATAAAAACACAGCTTGATAGGTGGCCTGAGAAATGCCCTCCTACAGCAGGAGAGACTTGAGAAAGCAAGCTGAATTAGGCAGTCTGTTGGTTTACAAAGCATCACATTTCTGTACTGTGTACCATGGGGAATATTTGAAGTGATCACAAGAAACATTTATCTGTTAGTTTACAGGACATGTCTTCTTATAAAAATCCAGGCATGTTCATAGAAAGGAATAAAAAATCTCCACCCAGAACATCCTCATTAATAAGCACATAAACAAAAAGAGCCAGGCTACTCCAAAATCTAGCCATGCTCCAAATCAGAATAGCACTGAGCACCTGGGAACACCAGCTACTTTACTAAAAGCTGCACAAGCTCAAAATCTTTCCTAACCAGAAGTTGAAAGCTTATTGCCAAAAACCCTGGAGGCTTTTCCTCCAGAAGAAATAGATGAGGCCTGTAGAACCTCTAAGGTCATATAGCCATAGCTGGGCTCTGGTGCACCACATGACTGGTTTCTGTTGAAAACTTCTGGCCATCAGTGCATGCTGCAATGTATACACACAGCTATTTATCTCTCCTGTACTTCTATAAATGAAATGGTGGTTAGACCCATATGGGAAGGTGTGAGTACTTGAAGCCTAATGACTTCAAAAATAATGTGCTTGTTTTCCATAAAGCTATCATTACTTGTCATGAGTAAACTCAAGTCTCACAAAATCATGCTGTAGTCTGATTCCTTGTGCCTTGTCAGTAAGAAATGCTTGACTGCATAAATGTATCTGGCCCTGACTAAAGCTACAGGCACAATGCAACTGTTCCCCCGCCTCCCTCCACATCTGTTCTGGGAAGTCACAGATTCAATTGGTAAGGGAGGAACAGAAACCTGCATCCTTTCCTCCTGACCTGATCAAACTGCAATGTAAAACATCACAAATGCTTCTTTTTGCTTCCAAAACTACATAATTGCTAACAAGAAGGTAATACATTCAAAGACAGATTTCAGAAATGTGTTTTCCATTTTCCCTATTATCTGTGGCTGTGGTATCCAGTACTCTCTGTCAATGAAGACTTGAGTGTTAACACTGTTCACAACAGAGCTAAACTCTGCTGCTCTAAGACTATAGACAGATCAGTGTTACATTTGTGGTTGTCATAAGAAATACCAGAGTCAACTTCCAGAAAATGCTAAGTGAAAAATTTTCATTGTGTATTACTTTGGAAATCCACTTGTCTCTCTGTACCTTGCTGTCCTTCTCGTTAAAGTTTTTGCAAGCAGGAATCTTGCTGTATGTTTGAAGAAACTGTGTTTCTCTCCTCATAGCACACATAAACTCCACTTCTTCCTCTGGGGCAGTAAAATGGGCTTCTTTAACTAAATTCATTGCAGAAAATTAATAATTATACAGTATTATTTGGAAAATTCAATGTCAGAAAATTAGAAAATGGCAGATAAGTGTTGGTGTAGGAAGAGACCGAATGCATTAGATGAGTCATTCAAACTATGCTTTAGGCAGATCAAGTTCTAAGTCCTGTCCCTTTACAGTGTTACTGTCACTGAAAACCAAGAGAACTAAAAGGGGTACTTTTTCTAGGTAAGGATTATGAAATAGAGCCGTTTTCCTCTATCCCAGTGTACCCCTAATCCCGTCAGCTCCTTTCTTTCCTAAGTGATGGTTAGTCAAGCAGGCAGTAAGGCCTAATTGGTTTTTCTTTGTTGTGATGGACATGTGAGGGGTTCCGTTAAAGAGCTTCCTCAGTGAGATTTGTTTTCAAGACAAAATGGATGTGGCAGGTAGTATTAGCCTGAAGATCTCTCAATATGGGAAGGGCCCATTCTCACAATGATGGTATCATAAACATTCAGTCACCTGTGGAACTAATAGGAAGTTCTCAACCCCCTTCTTGATGCATAAACACTCATCCAGCTGAGGTGGGAGGGACAAATCTTCTGCCTAGGATTTTGAGCAAAGTATTCTCACTGGAAGGTGACTGTACTGAGAACAGGAAGCCAGAAGTGTAATGGACATTACTTCTGCCACAGTTGCTCTGCAAAGAAAGCCTCAGGCACATCTATGACCTCACATCAAATCTAGGTTTCAAAAAAATTATTCCTCAAATTGAATGGTATTCTACCAGTGAAACTCTCAGATTTGCTCTTACTCCCAACCAGCTGAGTCAGTACATTTTGAAGTGGGGAGCAGACAGCTGGTGTCACACAAAAGGGATAGGGACCCTGGGAAAGCTCCCTGTCAGATCCAAAGGAAGGTGAGATGAGGTGGGAGGCAGTCCAAGCAAGCCCAGCTGTCTCTTAGTGCAGTTTTAGGTAGCTCTACCAGGTTCAGATTATGCAACACAACTGTCGGCTTGGCCACAAAGCCTGCATGTTTACTGCCTTGATACTGTGTCGGTGTTGTCCTAGAAAAACACAAGCTGCAGGAAGGAAACAGAGATTTCTAGCAGCCAAATCTTCATAGCAACCAAAAAAGAACCCTTTTAAAAGTTCTTTCCATGACAAATTTCATAAGGCCATAAAACAGTGTACCTGTCACAGCATCTAATACACATAAGTTTAAGAATGCTTGATTCAAGGCAAACTAAGGTCACTCTCTTTTTCTCTAGGATGAGACTGCTGTAAAATAGTAAGGATTTCTGGGGAAAACTCTGAACATTAAATCACACACAGAGTTTTCAACAAAGAGCAGAGCAAGGTAGTGGATCTGTCATGTCAGTGTTCAGTACATGCCAGGTCCTTGGGAGGAGCCAGCCAGTAGATTAATCTACTATCAAACTACCTTTTAAAATTATGTTCAAAATATATAAGTAAAGCTTCAAGGATCTTTGTCAAAAAGAGACAGTCAGTGACACATGCTGGTGAGGGCCTGCTGGTGTGTCAGATGTTAACCCAGTGCCCATGTGTCTGAGTAGAGTGAATCTCACTTGCTCTACAAGTCATGAAACAACTTATGGGCTAATTCCATGTGTAATGGATGACTTTGTCAAGATCCGGTCAAATGTTTTACATTATTAAAAATAACAGTGTCAGGCTACAATTACTAAAAAAGTATCAAGTCACCAAGGCTTTAGACATTATATCGAAAACTTTTAAGTTTTCATGTCCATGGACTACTGTCCTGACAAGATTAGTTTGAAGAACTATTGTCCTGAAAAAATGAATTCAAAGACCTGCTCTCATTAACTCTTTGGTGACTTCTAGCACCTCCTAGAGAACTGCATAAGCTCTACTTTTGCTGTACATTTCAGGAAATTTGACATGTTGGAAACACCTTGCACAAGTGCCATTGTGTATCTTCCCCTTCTGATTCTTTGCTGACAACTTTTTGCCACAGTTCTATCAAAATAGGATCACCATTGTCATCTTCATGCTTACACAGGCCATGCACACTAGGATACTCCCAAGTCAGGAATAATTCAATTTACTTTAGTACAGTTTCCACTGTGATGCCAGGACAGTACTGAACACCTGAAAATACCCTGGGGTGCATTAGGAAGAGCATTGCCAGCAGGCTGAGGGAGGTGATCCTCTGCTCAGATCTGGTGAGGCCACATCTGGAGTGCTGTGTCCAGTTCTGGGCTCCTCAGTAGACAAGAGACATGGAGCAGATCCAGGGGAGGGCAACAAAGATAGTTGAGAGAGAAGTATCTCTCTTACAAGGAAAGGCTGAGGTAGCTGGACCTGTTAAGGCCTCAAGAAGAAACAACTGAAAGGGGGGGTCTCATCAATGCCTCTAAGTATCTGAAGGGAGGCTGCCAAGAGGATGGAGCCAGGCTTTTCTTGGTGGCACCAAGGAACGGGACAAGAGAAAACAGGCAGAAACTGATGCACAGGAAATTCCACCTGGAAATGTGAAGAAGAATTTCTTTACTGTGTGGGTGACTATGCACTGGAACAGGTTGTCCAGAGAGATTGTGGAGTCTCCCTCACCAGAGACATTAAAGAAATGTCTGGATACAACCCTGTGCCATGTGCTCTAGGATGACCCTGCTAGAGCAGGGAGGTTGGACCAGATGACCCTCCGTGCTCCCTTCCAACCTTACCCAGTCTGTGATTCTGCGATTCTTCTCTCTTCAGCAAAGACAGCTTTTAGAAAACAATATCAACAACCTCTTTCTTCATTATGCCTTTAATGATAATAAAGTATTGTTATTAAAGACAGCTAAGCAGAACACACTTCATCCTGACAAGTCTTGACCTGGAGCCAGCAACTTTCCCTGCACATCAGAAGCATGGTGCTCTTTTTGGCTCTGTTTTCATGTGCACAGTCAATAGAAGAATTAAGAATTACCTTGTATTGCTCTTAAAGGAAAAGGATTTCACATGGAAAGTGCACCTCTGCACACTTTTTGGGTGCACTTAAAGTATGCAACATAATATTGTCTTTTGGATCGCAGGAAGATGCTGTAGGATGAAGCCAAATTTCCACCATCTCCAAGTAACTTTTTTAGGCATGGATTTCCCAGCCCAGAGTATACTAAGCTCAGAGTATCCCTGGTATTTAGGTTGATGTGGAGCAGTATTATTGATTACTGAGTTACACAGTGAATGCCAGCAACCATTCTTTGCCTGACAGGACAGAGGGACTACATATGTATCATGTGGGATAGGAATTACTTGAGTCATGCTTGGTTAGCTCCTCTATTTCTTTATTGAAAGATTCCTGCAAGACTCCTTGGTCAGAAAATAACACTTATGGCTTTAAAGAATGTGAATAAAGACAAAATGATAATAAAAGGTGGAAATGAGAACAGAGAGGATTTCCTCAACTCTTTCCCTGAAGAGAAAAAGATAAACTGTCTAATAAACATGAACTGATGTATTCCCTTTGCCATTCTTGTTTTGCTGTACCAGCCTTATGTCAAGAATCTGCACTATAATTAACTCCTGTTCTGTCTTACTGTTTGTGCAAAAAGGCTGTGGCTCCTTAGATGGGGATGGTAATACCCACTGCAGAGTGTGCCAGCTATTTTCTTGCTCATGGGTTCTGGCACCAGCCAATTCCTTTGTGTGATTTATCACTTGGTAATCCATCTCCTCCATCCATTATCCTGCACAAAAATCAGCTCGGGACAGCCGCTTTCTCTGCAGCAGAGCAGGCAGAGCTGTCACTTTGCCTACCCTGTTCTCAGCAGGGCATGGGAATTTTCTCTTTTCAGATTCAGTAAGTCTCATGGCAATTTCATTGAATGTCTTACAGGTGGAAATAACAGCTCTGTGCACATTAGGCCAGACTGATGACCTGCATAAATATTTCCCTTCAGTTGGGATGGCTCTTCCAACTTAGCAGCTGCCAGCATCTACTAGATTCATGCAAGTTAGCCCTTAAATACACAGGCTATTTAAGTCTCAATTAATGAAGCATCCAGAAACTATTTTTGCTACAATCAAACAGAACTGTTGAGTCTATGCTGAACTCATAAATGTGACACCTTCCAATTTCAAACACTAACTACACTAACTGTAGCCTGGGCAAACATTCAGAAATAATTCATGTTGTGGAAAAAAAATGTATAGAAGCAAAATAATACATTATTTTATGCCAGTTCTTTGATGTTTGAAATCTCTTTCTAGGATTTTATATATGCAATCCAAGTGCATATATATGCAGCATCTGAATAATGCACCAGACTTATGATACACTAGATTACCGTTCATTAGCAGCATCAAAGGATTTTATATTAGAAAGGTGTAGCTATATCAATAAATTCAACACATGCTCCTAAAGTAGATATTTGCTAAGTAGTACAACTTTAGTTCAAGTTGATTTCATGTATGGAGTCATTGAAGCCAACAAAATTTTCTTGTGTGAGCCTTTTCTAAATTATCAGGGTTTTGGTACAGATCAGTCCTCCTGCATTTGTATGACAGCTGGCTAGAAGTACTCCAGTGTAAATATTAGCAGTGGTGAAGCATACACAGAAAAATTGCACAATACAATATAAATTAAAATTCTTCTGCCTGCAGCTGTGCAGCTCACAAAATATCTCCATTCTGCAAAAAGTTCTGTGTACAATAAAGAAAAGGGAAAAAAGGAAAAAACCCTATATTTTCCTTCAAAGACTCAACAAAAAGCAACGTATCCTTTCAAGAACAAGTCTTTCACCTTTGATACAGCTATACTGGATCTAGAATTCATCATGTGCTTAGGGAGAAGATTCACAAACCCGAAGAGAGTTCAGGTTTGGGAAAATAATTAATTTCTATTCCTCTCCTTCAGCTCAGTCAACCTCATGGGGGGAGGTGCCAGAAAACATTACTGCCCTCCCTTTCTTCAAATTAAAAAAAAAAAGTAGATGAGAAGGGAAAGGGAAAACAAAGATACAGAGGGAAACTGGGGAGGGGAGGAGTAGGGACAGGGAGCTGAGAAGCAAGAAGGAAAAAGCATTTGTAAAATTAAAAGGCAGGGGCCCATCAGATTGTGTCGGGCAGGAGAAAGCGTGTCGTAGGCAGGAGTAATTGGTAATCGGAGCAGAAGTGAAGAAGGGGATGATTTATGGGAGCATGGAGACAGGGGTGGAATAATTTTTGGAGCAGAACGGGGAACTTACTGAACGCCTGAAACTCAGCTACTTATCCACTCATTCCTGTGATAAATTAGCTCTTGTTTAAAGTAACTGGAGCTCCATTTTTCATTCTGATTACTACACTTGATATCTCTCTCTCTCCTTCTGTTTCTCTCTGACCACTGCCCCTTAGCAGGTTCTCTGAGCTGAGGCAATGGGTTTATGGAAACTCTTCACCCCTCCATTACACTGTTTCCCCCCTCTCCCTCACAATTACCGTAGGGTTAACTCTTTAAGTTGTTGTGTGTTTCTCCAAGCTACTTAAACTGGGGTTGACCTGGGAGCATATGGAACATGATCCTCCATTTATGCTGTGGAGGGGAGAAGGTGGGGGGCATGGGGGTGCCCAACGCTTGCAGGTGTATGGACTGAGCACAGTTGTACGTCATATTTCACTGTGTGCCTGCCATGTTTGGAAAGCAGCACCAGGTCTGGCCTAGAGCACATCGTTAGTAGGAATTATTTATTTTATGGAACCACTCAAAGCCACCACATCTCCCTCAAGCACAAGGTCTCATTGTTCAGTTTACCACTTAAAGCCAAGTGAAGACACAGCTGAAGAACAACATGCCAGACTGAAACAAGTGGCAGAAAGAAGGTGGCATGCAGTGACAGACTTGCCAGAAGCAAGAGTAGATGACTTTAAGAAAAAATAATTTTAAAATATGCTTTTAATATAAAATTGTAAGACAAACAAATACTAATGAATACCAAGTTTCTTACTGACATCAGAACCAGTTATTTTGCTAAAAGCATCAAAATACGGAAGTGGATCACAAGAAAAGATTTGAAGAATGAAGTGGTTTTGCCAGTCATTTAAGGGAATACAAAAGAAACAGTATAAAGGACACCAAAGAAGACAGATCAGCTAGGTTTCTGCTATCTTCCCTCATGAGTAAGAAACATGAAGTGCAAATTGCTGAGGATATTGACGAACAAAGAACAGGAAAAGAAAAGCTAAGAGTTGGGTTGCTATTTCTATTAGTCTAAACTAGAGTATAAAAGGAAGAAGGGGATATTCATTGCAATGAAAAGATGACAAAGTAATATTTCCAAATACAAATAATTTGTGCAATCTTCACCTCATTTGCTATTAATGCCAGGAGCTTGGCATAATTGAAAAACATAAGGTAGGTCCAAGGATAGATCTAGACCTATGTTGGTGTGGAGACCAATAGCTGAGCCCCTGCACAACTTCTACATATACATTCTCAGTAGATGTGACCTTACAGTCCAGCTGTTCCTTAACTTTCCACCTGCCTGAAGTCCTTGCACCTTCTCAACTGATTTTGCATCTGTCACAACAAAAGACAAGGAACCAGGAACCAAAGGATACCAGATCTGGCACACTACAGCAGCACATGACCTCCCATCTAGGGCAGCAGAGCCATAAAGCTTTGTGGAACAAGTAGGCTGCCTGCCTAACAGCTCACACTCAGGGAAAACTGTATCACATACAACAGGACACAACACTGATTAAACGACACATTGAGTTCTAGCTCTTGGGAAGGAACCCTGTTCTGATGAATCTTGGTTTGTCTAATTTGCTGGTGCTCTCTGCCCTGTGACATTTCCCATACTGCTAGGCCAAACACACTCTCCAAGGTACAGATCAGCTAAATCACACTGAGTTACATTCAAAACTGAGCTAAGTCCAGTAAAGCTTAACTCAGATTTTTCTTACATTTTGAGAGCCAGCAGGTAATACAGCCATGCATCACCATATTTTTGCTAGAAAATGCTAATTTTATGGATAGGTACTTTTGGACCTCAACAAAAATATATTCATACCATTGTCTCTCAATACAAGGCTTCTTCATATGGGCTTTCAGTGCTTTGATTTCCAAGTTCAAGCAGAGCCCCTTCTCCATCACCTCCTTATTCCTACCAATACAGAGCTGTGTGTTAATGAACAACATGGGAGCACTGAACTCCTGCTATTACCTATGTTAGTGTGAGAGGTATTCTTTGAATAAGAAATTACAGCTTGAGTTATGAGATGTCTAGGAGGAAAGTCTAGGTAAAGCAAAAAAATTAGGGAAAAAACTATAAGCCTTGTCATTACCAAAACCAGCAGGTGGGCACGTTGCTTGGAAACAGTGATGGAGCCTCTGCCTTGGAGGAGTTATAGACAGCATATGAGCCCAGACCCCCTGAACACGTATTTACAAGTTCACAGCCTGATGTGGTTCTCACAAAGCTCACCAGAAAGGTATCTTTGGAAGATAAATGGGACCACCAGGTATTACACCATTAGTATTTTACCAGTGATGTCAACACAGCTACATTGCACAGGCAGGGACTACAGACCAAGGCCCAGAGTAAAAAGCAGCTGCAAGAGAGGCAACAGACAAGGACAAGGTGTGCAATAAAAGGTGAAGCTATGACCGTGAATTTACTTTGAGGTGAGTGTACTGCACATCCTCTAACCTTGGAGGATCCCAGAGGGTTTTGGAAGGGAGAGGAGGGTGGTTCACAGTTGTTAATACATTTTTATTATATATCTTATTATATTAAGTAAAGGGCAAACTGATCACTATGACCAGACAAGGACAGGGAGATTAGCCTTACTACAGTGATGGGCAGTTTCTTACTCGGAAACCAGACAGCTAATCTACCCACCATGCTTCACACAGCACTCACTTTATCTGTACATGGGAGCCCAATCCCATCTCTCTTTCTCATACCTTTGATAGCAAGCAGCTAGATTTTCAGAGATTTCAAAAAGCCGAAGTGTATGAAGCAAATGAAGGCTCTGAAAGTTTTGCTTTTATATGCAGAAATTTCAGTGCATGTGTATCTAGCAAAGTCTCACCAAGGAAGAGTTTCACCTGAGAATACAAACTGATCTGCTTAAATGTACTTAAAATTTCCCATTTTGAGACAAATAATTAGAAATCTGTATTTTCAAAGAGAGAGCCCTCACAGCTGTAGAATAGGAAATGATGCTTATTTAAATAATTAAAAATTTTAAAAGGAATTTTCAGGATTAGCCCAGAACCAAAACTTCAGATTTCATAGGAGAAGCCAAAAATCAGTAAAACAAAATGTCTGCTCCTGAAATTTCTGTATAAGGCACTAATCCAAGGGAACAGAATTGGTGGATTGCAAAGAATGGTACTGGCTTTCCCTTACCCTGATCAGTGCTGCTTCACAGGAAGCAACATATATGTTTTACACAATAGGGACCACACAGGAGCTTTCACAAGTTTTTGAATACTTCAAGTAGAACAGCATGAAGAAAGTATGTACAGTTTTACTCTGGAGAGACCAGATTGTTGCAGACACAAATGTAGCGATCTTGCACCCTCTACCACAGCTCCTAAGAGGACAACTAGAAAAATAACATTTTTCTTTTTTTCCAATGCAGAAGTAATGATCTTATGTTTTCTTTAAGGAAGGGAATTAGATGGGTCCTAAATGAGCTATATGGTTCAAATCCAACCTGCATGAAATTTGGCATGCCTGTAGTTTAGACTGGCATCTAGAGCAGCTTGGGTTTTGAAAAACAAACATTTTCTCCTGAAAGACTCTTAAGTGGTGAAAACTTACTTGGCAGGTGTTGCTAAGTGACCATATGGAGGGAATGATTCCTTTGACAGACTGTTTCATTTTGCCTTGTGATTATTTTCTAAATTACCACTGTCGTGGTGGTTTACAGCCTTGCTCCTTTCTTCTAGAGCTACCTGAACATAATATTAAGATACTTTATGGACAAACCAGAAGCAGCTGAGTGTAAAATGGTGTACTAGTTACCTCTGGCACCTGACTGCTTTTTACTGCCTTGGCTCCAACCTAGTCAACAAACTGCAGGATCAGAACCAATCAACTGAGCAACTCTCCTTAATGTGCAGGCCAACTCATCCTGTTTAGCCTGGGAGCTCAGATGAGCATGCAAGCAGGCGTTATCTTTGCAGCCATCACCTTCCTGCACAACCAGCCAGCCTCCAGGGGAACAGCCAGCACTCAGTAGAAGGGAGTAGCTGAAATATTCAGATGGTGTCAAGACATCTCTTCCTTATAAAGAATGTATTCATTTAGTGGACAGAATCAAAACTCCATGCCTCTGCTTTCTGGCCCTCTCAAGAGTGAGAGGAATCACTGTTACTCAGTGGACAACAAAAATTTCTCCCTAGTTATTTCTAGTGCCAAGTTAATGGATAAAAAGTTTTGTGAAAATTTTTTTGAAGAAAACTAAAGGTTCTTAGAGCGTCTTCCATTTCTGTTGCCCTTCTAGACCATACTGGTGTTCATATAACATATCTGATTTATTTGGGGAGCTGTAAAATACCACAGGAGAGGAAGGTGGAGAAAGGAATCCTAAGATACAATGGATATATTTATTTTTTAAGAACTATTGTTGCTCTCTTCTATGCCCCCTCCCCTGGCAAAGGTGAACTGCATATCTTTAGTTAATAATTAACTTGTCATGAGCTCCATCAATATCCCATCATCTAAGTGACAGAGGGAAGGGAGGCGATGGGGGAGGTGATCAGCACGACGTGCCAGCTCTGCCCGCAGCCTGCGATCTCGTCTCGGCCATAATAAATAGGATGAAATGCGCTCCTGATAAATGCCCATGTCATGGAGAGATTTTACCTTCACTCAGAAACAATGTAATATCTCAGCTATTACCCAAAATAATTTATCAATGTGTAATAGCTTTGTGCAGAGCTCAGATAGGAGGGGAGCAGCACTGCCCGAGATGGATGGATCCTACCTTCTGCTTTTAATTTTTAATGCTCGTAGGCAGCTTCACATTAAAGGCCAGGTGTCATATATAGACTTAATGTAAGAATGGAGTTCATGAATTCTAATCAGGAGAGAATCTCCCTCTCTCTTCTCTTGTTTTAGTCACTTCTCTTTTTTTTATTTATCAATTTTCCTCTCTTTCTGTACTCCCATCTTCTTTGCTTCTCTCTTTTAGTCCATTTCTTCCTCCCTGTTCTCCAGCTACGTCGTATTCCCTGTCTCTGCAACATAACTATTTGAGTAGCTATTTGCTACTTTCAAAACCTGTACCACTACTTAAGGATAAACTACTTCTGCCTTGGTCCTGGTGTCATGTTTTTTACATAGAAAAACAAACTCAACATAGGTACCAGGTCAGCATGTTAGAATTTTATATCCAGGCAAAAACCTCAGGACAATAGTGATCAAGCTTGGAAAAATCACAACCGAGTTCATCCAAATTCATTGTGGAATAATGTTACTGAAAAGATCCTGTCTTTAAAGGGCCAGTGGAGAAGGCATATCCCATATACCAGCCAAATCACACAGCCTTGCAAAGAAATGTGTTTCTTCAACTGGCAAGAATACAGTACTGGAATGTGTAGATCCAAAAACTACCAAATCACAAGGTCTCATTTTCCTGGTATTTCTAGTCTCCTTATAGCTATGGCAGCCACATAAATGTTCTCTTCGCATTCAACACTACACACATAAACCCAGTTGAGACACATCTCATCTGGTGGTCTGCATCAGAGGAACCTATCCAAGGGCCTCTGTATGTACGGACAACGGGATAATGCCAAGAAGTGTCATTAAAAACACACCATTAGGACTCCCATTAAGAAATACCATTATTGTATCAATATACTACATCAAAGCATGACATACGGTCAGGGTGAGACACACCTGAAAGCACCAGCAAAGCATGACAGCACCCTCAGCTCTGCACAAAGAATGGAGCTGCAGGAAGGAAGCGGGGAGCACCACTTACTGGCCAGAATGTGCAGCAAGGGACACACTTCTTACAAACAGCACACACAAAGATCAAAGAAGTGCCACGGCTGCAGAGGAAAAGATTGACTGTTTGGACTTCTGTTTGCACTCAAAATGAAGGAAAATAAAAGCACACCAATGCGATACTGCCCACGGGAGGAGCACTGCCAGAGCTGCCAACCCATTACAACCACTTTGCTGACTTGCAAGTTACAAGGACAGCAGTGCTGAGAGGAGCTTGGCCTTGATTTCCTGCCTTCTATTAACAAAGGTAATGTTAACTGCTCCATTTGTTGGTTGACAGTGCAGGGACCACAGACTGAATGATTCTTGGGAAGTTGGTAAAAACAAAAGATTCCTCTTGTGCCTATAAACCAGGATGGTGTAAAAAGACTTGGCTGGTCCTGCTTCCATGTCCTTTTCCAGATAAACAGAGGACAATCACCTTTAGGGGTTGCATTGTCAGTTAACTACTTCTCTTTCCCTCTCCACTCAGAAATCTTTCTTTCTAGAACATGAAGAACAGAGCAACATAGTTTCATAAGAAACTTTCTTTCAATGTTTCTTACCTTCCACAAGGACCGCTCTGTGAACATTCCTTTATTTTCACCTTACTCCTTCCCAGCACTGCATGTCACATAGTTCAGAGGGTCAGATCTGACTCAGCTAAAACAAGTACTACGTGCAAAACTACACTGGCTTCACATGGTTTTTCAATGGGTGGTTGATCAAGGGTAAAGAAAGGATGGTGTCCCACTGTGACAAATCCTTTCTGCACAGAAATAAGCCATCTCTATAAAATATGTTAAAAACAAGTTTTAAGAAAAAGTGATTGCATAATTGATAAAAGCTATTAATTATCTTTGTGAATGACAGAATAGGAGACTGCAAATCTTTGAACAGTGTGGTACCAGGGTACAGGGAACATGTGGCTGTTTGTGGGCAGAAGCCCTAGAAACTTTACACTGTCTATAAAGATCCCCAGGACTGCCTTATCAAGCACATTTTGCTCCTCTAAGTCTGTGTATAAATGTATTACTGCAAAGACAGGACACCAGCATCCCCTGGTGCAGCAGGCTTAGGGTACCCTCTGTGATACACAATTATCTGAACTAATAAGGAAGAGAGCTGTTGTTTGAAGAGGACAGAAAGATCGGGTTACCTCCCCTGAATACCACTCACTCAGTGGCTGTGGCCTGGCTCCAGGCCAGGAGGAGAGCAGCATGCCCTTGTCTGTGTTGAATGAAAGCCCATTGCCTGCTGCCAAACAGCCTCAGGCAGACAGACAATGATTCCAAGAACCAAACTAAGAGCTCTAAACTCATTCATTCATGGTCCAAGATCTTTTCTAACCCCAGGAGAAGTGATAGACAAAAAAAGAAAGGTAACAGGTAACAGTCCCCCAGGTAACTGTCTCTTGCACCATGCAACCAAAGTCTAATCAGAGTCTATTGCTGTCTTATTCCATTGCTAACACTCTGACTCTAACGGCCGTGTACTACAAATTAATTCATTCCTTCAGGCCTTGCTGTTCAGTAACTGGCTGTCACAGAAATCTCCCGAGGAGCTAATTGAGAGTTGTGATCCGTGCAGTATTTCCATTAGTGCTGTAATGACAGGCAGCCAGACGCACATGCATGCTCACACACAGAGCACAGGTTCCTCTGTACCCACAATGAGGAACAGATAACAAGCCAGTGCCATCTCAAGTGTTCAGCAGCAGCTGGGAAAAGGGAAAACAGGAGGAACAATATCCATGATTCAGGCTGAGGTCACCTGAACTTGCTCTGAATGAGAACAACTTGCTCACAAGACAAGCTTCTAATTTACTAGAGGAGAGTAAAATCCTTCACACATTCCTCTTCTGTCCAGTGGTACTGTTCCCAGAGACTGCAAATCCCACCAACAAGTCACCTCTATTTGAGTGGCCCTCTCCATTGCATGGTGGGACCATGCAATGTAATCTCCTTAGAGATGCTTCTTGAGTAAGGGTGATTGCAGATGTAGCTGTGTGTAGCACTGTAGAAGACACTAATATTAGAGCCATACAGGTTCTGCTTAACAAACTAGAAGGGATGCTAATTTGGGAAGAATGTATTTGATTAGTTATGATGTGATTCAATCAGGAACCTGGATGGCTCAAGGGTGAAGTCTGTTTGTGAACTTAGTCTCTTTTTAATTTGTTTTTCCTTTCATTTGTAGTTTCAAGCAGATCAACAGGAAAACATGACATGCAGCACCTCCTATAGTTGTGCCACCTGTTAGTAAAGACAGCCATCATAAAGGACACGTTTTTAGGTCCCTTCTGGACTGCAGCCTCATGGTTCTCACCTAGAAAGCAGAGGACATGCAATCCTGTGCTGTCAGTAATGATTGTTTAACAGAGTCAGGAGCTGTAAAAGCTTTTCCTTAGAGGGTTGTGCACTTTTTTGAACTAACTCTAGAATTAACCCCAACATATCTGAAGACTTGTCCCTATGCAGGCAAATATGTATCCATTTAATTTGTCTTAGAAGTTGGTCAGATAGCTGCAGACTAGTTCAGTAGGCACTTCTCACTGAGTGCTTTATTAATTCCAAAGTTGTGAGTGGTTTCTTTATAAATGAAAGGCAGTTTCAAAGTCCAATAAGAATGGGAAAGAAAATTACAGCAATTATTTTCTACATATATTATATTATATTAATTATGTATTTGCCAAATAATTAATTCAAAGTGATCTGTGTGGTTATTGTAGTTGCCAAACAGATTGAAGTCAACAACTTTAGTCACCCTTAAGTTGAGATTGTTGCAATGGTAGAAATAACTCAGCCATGGGTATAGAAGTAGTTCATGCTGGGAAACTATCAGTAAGTAGGTGAAGATAATCTTGCTTGGGACAGGGCTACCCACACAGTCCCAGATTTCCAAGACCAGCTTTTTGTAAGGAAACGAGCTACAGATTCTTCAATGCATTCCAAAGAGCGGACTCTGCTACTCTGACTGCCAGTGCAGTCTGGCATTATGGGAATAGGGAAGATACCCATTCAAGGTACACAAACAGCCTTTAGGGCTCAAATAGAGGATTAAGTTACTGAGCCTTAAGAAGTTGTGGCATATAATCCTAGCTTCATAATTGAGCATGTGCATGCTTCTGGCATGTGATAAATGCAAGGTCATTTGACTTAACCTAGGAGAAGACAGCGTTAAGTGGAATTACTCCATGTCTGCTGCAGGCTAGTTGTGCACACAGCTGTTACCACAGCTCAGCTGATACACAGCAATTTGTTCAGTTGCGCTAAATGTTACTGCATGTACAAGCCCCGATTCTGCCCTCTTGTGACAGCATTACAGGAAAATTCAGTTATTTTAAAAGTCAGATGAATTTGATAACGGAAACACAAATTTTAAAAAACTTCCGCAACTGCAGAGGGTCCTTGGAAAGTGGGTTAACGTAGCATGTTCTGAGATATCCTTGTAGACCTATACTGCAGTATGTTTGGCTCTCCTTTGTATAACTGTAATTACAATTTTCAATTGGACATACCTGCAACAGATACGATCCCACAGGGACAGAGCAGAAGTTAACAGATCAGGTGTATCTACCTCTTCTATAGGTAATGAGGCTGAAAGCTCACACCACACCAAGAACAGGCCTTACCATCATGTAGGGTGAGCTTCTGAAAAAAGGCAAGAAGATAACAGCGAAGAAAGTTCCAAAAGCCCAGGGTCAAAGGAAGTCCTGGAACAGGCCACACAGTCCATTAGGGTGTGGCGTGTCCTGTGACTCCATTGTAAGGATGTATCAGGGTATGCCCAAGGGATAAAAAGTAGGCATAAAACTTATCTCTGTTTCAATGTTGAGAAAGCTGTGGTATAAATGGAAAAGGTCCTGAGTTCTGATCAATAACTTCTTAAAAACAGATAACAACTTTGTGATGTGCCACAGAATAGCTTTTTATTCTGTGCAAAGTGCTAAGTCATACTTTTTCCCTTCAAAGGTGTTACAAGATGGTTTCCAGCTGAGGGGTGAGGGTGGAATGTGTACATACAAAGAGTGATTTATTCCAGACTATTTTGAACTGGTTACTTGAAATTACGGTTACTGATTTAGTGAGCATGTCATGTATTTCAGCACAAACTGATCTCTTCATCAGTCTGCCATGCCAGCACACATATAGTTACATAGCACAACAGGATCACCCTGAAGCAAGTCCTGTAGCCATAATATGTTAAAGAAGCCCCTGCTCATGTTAGCATTTGACATTCCCATAGTCTCCTTGCACAGCATAATTTCGAGGGCTGACTGTTTTGCTACCTCTAAGTCTCAACATCTGTGTTTCCTGAAACATAATCCTGGCAATATTTGCACATGTTTGGGTTTGGGGTTTTTTGCCATGGCTCACCAATGCTTGAACTGATCCATTTTCTAAAAAGAGGAAGATCTCAAGCCTGACAAACTTTCAGTGCTCACTGCACTGTTCAGTTAAATCACTGAATCACATTTCCATCGCCTTCCTTTGAATGTTCTTGCAATAAGCAATGCAGTCACAAGCAGAAGAGCACTTGCACATGTGCTGTCCCACAGCTCAGTCATAGGCAGGGATGGGCTGAAGGGAAAGCACACTTGGACTCACTTGGTACATAGGCACACAGAGAGCACTTGTGCACACAGCCTCAGGAGAGTCTGGGAAGTTCTTGCATGGTGCAGTGGAAACCAGTTTCTAAAAAGATATTTTCAGGTTAGTGCAACACAGAGAACTCTGGGCTGGTCCTCCAGAGATGCTAGTGTGAAATCTGGGTAAGCACTTAGCCAGCAAGTGCACAGCTACTGCACATGAGTGCGTGGCCCTGCAGAGCCATCATGCTTCCTCCTGGAAAGGGTTGGCATATCCTGCCTGAGGGGCAGCTGTGTAATGTAACAACGTGGAAATGTACAAAAGCAAAATAATGGAATAGATTTGTGATACCGTAACTGGTCTCATATTCACTGTTGGGTCCAGCAATGTGAGGTCAGCCACTCTCCATGGTTTTGTCTATCAAACCCAAGAAGAGCAGGAGAACATGTCTATTTGCAGCCTTGGTAATATACCACTGCGGTGAAGCTCTTCCTAACAATTAATTTTTGTTAATCCAGGCAATGACCTGTGAAACTTTTTCATCCATACAAACCTAGCAGTGAAGTCTTAAAAATAATACACAAATACTTGTATACATGAAAAGGGTTTACCAGTTCAACCAAAACCACATTTTAAACCAGTTCCCTACCTTCACCAGCCAAAACACCAGGAGCTGCTCTCACACTCAGACACGGACGTTGTGGTGGAACCAACGCTGATTTCGCTAAGCAGACCTAGAGGTCATCTATCAGTTTAATTCGTTGTCTCCAACAGGCCTTAGTCTTCCCATTAAATATTATATCTTCAGTGCAGCAGGGCTAGACAGTGCTGCAAGTGTCATCAATTGTCTGTTAGGCTGGATGAACCATGGGTCCTTCATATTCTTCTTGACCTCCAGGAGAGAATGGGCTATTGCTTCCGGCCACAGTTTGATCTTTGCAGGGTGGTTCTGAGCTTGAGGCCAAACACTCCAGAGTGAAATGGAAGAAAGGGCCGAGCTGTGCAAGGTTATGATTTCTCTAGCAATTCCCAAGGCTGCTGCTGGCTCCATGACTCTGACATACAGAGTCATGTACTCTGCTGCTGGCTCCATGACTCTGACATACAGAGAACATGGAGGCAAGCTGATGTGGAGATGCAGCAAGCCAGCAGTTTCCCAGAAGAAAACAGATACAGCACCTAAAGCACCTTCACACCACACCTTCCCCAGCAAACCCAGGCCAGCCCCAAGATGCAGCACAGTCCACCTGCCTCAGCTCAAGCTGTCCTTGCAGCATTGTTTGATATAACACACCTGGCTACCCTATGAACATATCTGCTTTTCCTGTGACTTGAGAGAGGAGGAATCATCACGATGCAGTGACATCATCAAATCATTTGGAGGGAAGCTTTGGGGGACATCTAGTCCACTCATGAAGTGGGACATCTACCATCACTAGAACTTGTCAGCTGTGCCTTTGTCTAGCTGAGTCTTGGAAACTTCCAAGGATTGAACTTCCATCATATCTATGGGTAATGTTTTTCACTGCAGCACAGGCTCCTTAGGAAAGTTTTCCCTATGTCTGTTTCGAATATCTCAAGACAGAGGATGTACTACTGGCCACAACTTGCAGAAGACCAAGTCCTACCCAGACTATTTTTAAAAATGATAAGCAAAAAATGAGTAAAAATAAGCAAACATTTGGAAACAGATTCACAAAGAGAGTACAAATGCATTTCTCGTATTACCTGAAACTTAGCACTAACTACAGGAACTCCTTCAGGATTTCTGTTTTCAAAAGCTCTCTCAGTCAGCAGAACTGAAGAAAGATTATGGTACTCTGATACTCCCTCTGACAGAATAAAGCAGCACGAAAACAATCAAGACATTAAACAATGTCTGACTGCAAGCCTAACTTTCATGGCATTCTCTGTTTAGTAGGGCGTTTTACAGAGCAGGGATTTCAATCTCTGATTTATGCTACTCAGTTCTCTAAGGTAGTTATCAAGCACAAATAAACTCACAGGGGCACACTTGTCCCCTCTGGTTCTAATTAATGCCACTGAAACTCATCATTAGCTAGGTGTATGAGGGCAGCTCATACACATGCAAACATCCATCAAGAAAAACCCATTGTATAATACCAAATAAAGCATGTATCGACTTCAGGGAGGCTTTTCTTCAAGATATTCTTCTGATTCAGTTCAAGAGAAGGCTAAAAAACCAAAACTCATGTACATAATTCAGCTCTTTGTCTACTTCTCTGGCTAAAGCAAAGAACTCGTTTTAGTCTGCTCCGCCATGTTCCAACTTAGCTCACTGCATATTTTAGTGTAGTTGTCATATAAATCACACTTAGAATCACAGAATTAGGATTGGCAAGGAACCCTAGATGTCTTCTGATCCAAACCCATGCTCAAAGCAGGCCCAGCTTCAGACTTAGATCAGACTTCTCAGGGCGAGCTGTGAGTCTCTTCTGAAGAAGACAGCCTTTCTGTAACCACCCCCATTACGAAGAACCTTTTCCTTAGAGCTATCATAACTCCCCTATTGCAGGCTGTATTCATTGCCTCTCATTCTTTCTCTGGGACTCTCTCTGTCTTTAACTATCCATTAGGCAGTTGAATTAGAGGTCAATTAGACCTCTTTTAGCTTTTTCTTCCTAGCTGAATAAACTCAGGTCTTCCAGTATCTCATTTTATCTCATGTACTCCAGTCCTCTAACCACCTTTGTCATTGTTGGCTGGACTTACTCTGCTTTGTCAACATCTTACCTATACTAAGAAGCCCAAAAATTAAGACAGGACTACAGGTACAGTCCTGTGATTGCTGAATAGAGGAGAATAATCACACCTTGAATTGCTGGATAAAATCCCATTAATGCAACCTAGTATGTGCTCAGCTTTCACTACCTCCGTCACACTGCTGATTGATCTTCAACTTGTGTACCTGAACTCCCACATCCTTTACTGCACAGCTGCTCTCTAACCACATGGATTCTAACCCACACTTCTTGCAAAAATTACACGCACTTTTCAATATGCCTTAGTAACGCCACAAAATCAACATGTGATTTGTAATTCAAGGGCAGAAACTACACCTCATGTGCAGAATAGAAAACAGATATGAGGGCAGCTGAATTTGTTTGCAACTGACAATTTAGGGCATATTTAGGAATAATTTACAAATTGTATTCCCCCACCTCCTACTTTACTTTTTTCCTAGTGCAGTACCTGACCCTTAAATGGTTGCGTCAGATGCCACAACTTTTGCCTTCTCTGAGGCCTCATGGACCAGATGTAGCAGGACATCTATGCTTCACTGGAGAGAGGGAACAAGATCCAAATATTTGTTAACAGAGTCAAAGGTAGCAAAAGGGACACATCCTTGCACCACAATCTCTAGCCTGTGGGCAAAAGAAAGGTCTCTGGTTCACAGTATCTAGTTCAAAGCTAAGGCTGGGGAGTGAGTGGTGGAGGAAAGGTCAGGACTTCAGCATTCCCCTCCTCTTCTCACTCTGAGTTTAAATGAACAGAGAGAGAAGGGAAAGAAAGATGGCCTATCTTGTCAAGAAAGCAATAGAAAACAGTCTAACTCTCCAGAGAGGACACCACAATATGGAGCAGTGAGGACAAGCAGGCCTTTTCCACCTGTCTTCCCTACAGTCATACTTCTGATGGGTTATTTAATTGTGTTAGCAGCACCCCGGTACAGAAGGGTAGTCTAAGACACTGTATCTGCTCCATTTAGGGATTTCGGAACATGTTAGCTGCAAGCCTGTACTGGAGATGAAGATAGCTGCAGGCAACAATATAGGGCACTATAGACTATATACAATCTGAGGCTGCAGCTCGGTGGTCACGGCAGTAGAAGAGCTGATGGGAATTTCCCATTCTTCATAAGCTGATCTCTGGTAAGATGGATTTTATGAAATGGGATCCTTCATATTTCTTATTTCACTTTCTTATTTCAGTTTTCACCTCCTTCCCTTATATTTTGTAAAAGCTCAATTTCTCTTATGTAACAAACAAACAAACAGCAAATGAGAGTACAATATTATACCCATGGCATCACAGCAGTCTGAGACAGACACATCACCACAACCGAAAGCAGGAGGGGGGGAAGTTCATACAAAGTACTCCCTTGCCTCAGAAGGCAAATATACAGACAGAAAGAATTCCAGCACAAGTGAAGAAAGCCTTTGGTTTGCTTGGCTCTTAAAGCAGAGGACTGGAGCAGCCTACATTTTGACTTAATTGTCACAAAACAGTGCACATGACAGCAGTCAGTATCTTCAAGGATAAGCAGTAGAAACAGATTATACACCCTGCCATGCATGTGCATGTTGCATTGCAAGAGTCACAGATGCTACATCTGACAACCAGGTTTAGGTGACAACACTAGGTGCCTGGACTACAACTTGATGCAAAAAATGAACATCTCTGTGGCACATTGTAGAACAAAAGCTAACACTTTCTTTACAAAACTATTTTCTGTTTCATTTCCCAAATGGAAAGCAAATTCTGAAAAGCACAGATACATTTTCTTATTTAGCTGTAGGTTTATATGGTGTACTGCTGGCAAGGAATCTCTCCTTGCCTTGCTAACACTCTGGCATCACTCTACTGCTCAGGAAAAGCCCAGTTTTCCTGACTGAGATCACTATTTATACTGGATGCCCATTAATTGCATTGCTTGAAATGATTTGCTGTGGGTTTTCTTGTTTTATTCTAGCTGCATTATGTCGTGATCTGATGACTGATTGGGTCCTGTGAGCAATCATGAGCCCAAGCCTATTGCTTCTAGCTTGATAGAGTGTATATCTCTATTTCATATTCAATAATGATGAATGGTCATGGCTTACATTTATATAGGGCCTTTCATCCAGAAAGATCCCAAAGCACTTTACAAATTGATTTACTGTGCAAACTATGGGGTTTATTCTCCGCTTCATAAGCTCGTATAAATCCCATTGAGTTACTTGCACTTCATCACAGTACTTGGTATTGCCCAAACAAAGCACAAGCAATACACCCAGCAGAGAGTCAGGGAACACTTATAAAAATATGAAAGAGTTCAGAACTTCAGTTCTATGTCTTATCCAAAAGGCAGAATCTTTAGCAGGAGAACATCCACCTAACCCTAGGAAAGTACTACTTTCTGCATTACTTCTAATAAGGCTTCTTGCAGTAAAGCATTCCTTGGAGACAACATAACCCAGAGCTGAGTCTGCTGGCTCACATGACTGCACCCTAAGACAGTAGTTGCTAAAAACCATCAGTTCCTTCTGTTTTAAAAAAATACTATTAAACAGAAAACTACTAGCAATGAAACACCAGTAGCCATCAATATAGGTTGCTTGTGCTTCTTAAGGGTTGTAAAAAAAATTAAAATAAACAGGAGGAATGCTCAGGCAAACTTCCTGGCAAGAATTTTGAGCAAATATGGAGCCACAATATGATGCTCTGCACTAATGTTTTGAAGCAAATCATCCAGTTCCCTTATCCTCTGTTTAACTTGGAGTGGGAAAGGAAATGCACCAGGTATGTGCCTGGGTTGATCAGCTGCTGTTGGTCCCCATCAAAAGGGAATCCCAGATCTGGAATCTAGCCTTTACATGTCCAAACCTAAGGGGTACAGAGTGAAGCAGGGAACTCATGACTGAGATGATAGGTAATCAACTTAAATATTTTCTCCACCCAGTCTAAAAGCTCTGAAGGAGCAACACCATCTCTACCAAAATCCATAATTTTGTCAGAGAATTGAGGTGCATTTAAAAAAAAAAAAAAAGCAAAAAAGCAGAGATTATCTAATAAATACAGTGCCTGTGAAAGTGAGAGGCCGACAGTGGCTGTTACCAGACATGGCTCTTGTCATGATGTAAGCTGAGTACCTACCTTTCCTCCACTGTATCACTTCTGAAATGGCTGCTGTACAAATGTTGGTTCTAATCTGAACAAAGACCAAGTCATGCCAAATGATCCAGTGTGGGTGAGAGATCCACCTCCTCAGGGATTTTAACCAAAATTTTTCTCTTGGAATCCAAAAAGAAATAGCTTACAGATATTTGAATGTAAAAGGTAATAATCTAGTGCTAGAATTACATAAAACTTCAGGTGTTGACCATTGTCTTTTCTTTCTTGGCCTATTAGAATTAGCTGACATATTGCAGCAATAAGTACAGTCAAAAATAAAAAGAGAAAAAAATCTTTGCCTCGTTTATTATATTATGGACTGTTTGCCATATTCTTTATTAATACCAGAGCTAAAAAGAAATATGGCACAGGTTAAGACAGGGCAAAAAATCCTTCTAGAGGATTGGCAGCATCAGCCTGAAAGGTCCCATGTAACATGCATTCTTGGGGCAGGTGGAAAACATGGGGGGATTTATCCAGCAGTTTTTTGATAGGTAAAGGCGAATGCAGCTGCTGTCAGTCCCCAGGTTATGCCTGTCCCATCTCTATTTTGGTTAGCTCTAGCAGCTTGCCCAATACCTTACACAATACCAAAAATATGTAAAATCTTCTGGACATCAAATGAGGTTTTAAGGAGGCTGTAGGTACAGAAGCCTTCCATCCTTAGAGGGATTCATGGTCCAGTCTTATCTTTCCCACACACATTCCTCTGCCCATCCAGCACTTTTCCCCAAGCTCCTCCCTCCTCATTTTACTTCCTCTGTATCTTATGTTCTGCATGACAGTGGCTCCTTTTTCTCCTTCTGGCTTTGATGCCAGTATGACAGAAAAGACTGTAAGAGCAAGGCTTCCAGTTCTGGTCTGTAAGATGACAGTGCCCTTCAGATGTTTGGAGAAACAATGACATAGAAGACCAGATCAAGTCCCACTGACCTAAGATAAAGCATATATTTGCATCAATAGAAGAGCATATGAGTAGTCCATAATGAGGGCTTGTTACAGACAGCACTATGAGAATTTAGCTGCCAAACACTAGCAAGCAGTTATTGGTCTCATATGAGCTACAGAAAAAAAAATATCTCAGTAAGTTACCTACTTTTTAGAATGCAGGAATACTGAAGAAAATATAATAATGGCCCTTTGCCTTACTGTAAATCATAGAATCATGGAATGGTTTGGATTGGAAGGGATATTAAAGATCACCTAGTGTCAACTCCCTGCCTTGGGCAGGGACACCTTCCACTAGACCAACTTGCTCAGAGCCCCATCCAAGCTGACTATGAACACTTCTAGGGATGGTGTATCCACAATTTCTCTGGACAATCTGTTTCAGTGTGTCACTACCCTCACAGCAGAGATTTTCTTTCTAATATCCAATCTAAACCTGCCCTCTTTCACTTTAAAGCCCTTCTCCCTTGTTCTATCAGTAGATCCCCTTGTAAAAAGTCCCTCAAGCTTTCTTGTAGCCCCCTTTAGGTACTGAAAGGCTGTTCTAAGGTCTTCCCAAAGCTTTCTCTTCTCCAGACTGAACAACCCCAACTCTCTCAGCCCATCTTCACAGGAGAGGTGCTCCATCCTTCTCAACCTCTTTGTGGCCCTCCTCTGGGCCCTCTCTAACCAGCCTGCTTCTTTCTTGTGCAGAGGACCCCAGACCCAGATGCTGGACTCTCAGTGGGGTCCCAGGAGAGCAGGGTAGAAGAGTACTGGGCACACTGCCTTTGATGTAGCCCAGGATGTGTTTGGCTTTCTGGGCTGCAAGTGCATGTTGTTAGAGCATGTTAAGCTTCTCAGCTTGACATCGTTACCTCATTACCTTCACACTACAGGGATAAAAGCGTTCCTTAGCCAATAATGAAAGTGCACTATACAGACAAAATACTTACTGCTGACATATGTCCTACAACCTGGTCAAGTTTTTCTAGCTGGATGGCCCCAGAGTGACACCACCAGAGCAGGGCACCAAAAGGCAACAAAAGGCCAAAACAGGAGGCTCCCCACCACAGCTGAACCAGGAGTGTTTGGAAACTGAAGACCACGACTAAAAAACCACAAATAAACCAACTACAAAAGCTACAATAATGTACATCACAGCTAAGGCTGTCTATAGTTTTAGGAATCCTGAAAGATGACCAAGCACAGCAAAAGGACCTCCATGTTAGGAGACACTATTCAATCTAACTGTTCACAATTATCTGTAAAGATTTTTAGGGTTTTTTTAATCTTTAGAAAATTTGTTAACAATGACAGGACATCTCATCAACACTGAAGAGCAAGTGACATGAAAACGACAAAGTAATTGTAAATTAAGGATATCACATAAAATTAATTAAAGAAACAGGGATTTCCCAGTAAAATTGAAGAAAAAATGCGTTACAAGAAATAATAGCCAAAATGACAGAGATTAGATTTTATTGGCACTCAGTTATAAAGCCAAGGACCAAACAAATGCTGGAGACTGAGATTCTCCTGAAGTAGGAGGATCCTGACTTTCCATAGCAGGTGACACATTCACAGGGGCAGGGATACTAGAGAAGCCTGCAACATTTTCCAAAGCTTTGTTTATCTTAGGGATAAGAAGATTCTCACAGTCCTCCACATGCACCAGTCTATTCAGGTTCAACAGCACTGAGCTCATGTGTTATCATCACAGCAAAAAATGAAGTAGACAACATTTCTGGGAATGAAAACAAATACTTCCAAAAGCTTTGCAAGAAGAAAATATGACTGGTAGTGCTCAACAACCTTAAGTTTCTTATACACAAATAAGAATAAAGCAATGTGATATAAAGTTTTCAGTTTCTTGGCCTTTGCAGGCAGATCCGTTTGGACAGAATAGAACAGCAGCCAGTGCAGTGCATACTAAATATCTCAGTGTCCAGTTTCACAAGCCTGAAACTTTATTGTATCTCCCTGTAGTATCTCCCATTTAGCCATCAAACCTTTCATCCTGCAGTTCCCCAGAGATGGCATGGTGTTTGGATGCTCACAACAGCCAGAGATAGATGTCTGGTAAAGCCCTCCTATTTGAACAGGACATGATAGCACCCAGATCAGGAAGGGAGTCCAAAAATACGTGAACGAGGGACTGAGAAAACGGTGTTTTACAGGAGCTTGTTGCAAAAGCAAATGGAGAACTACAGGGCTCCTGAGGCTTTTTCCTTCCCAAAGCAAGCAAGTGCCAGAAAGCACAAGTCCTGTTTGTACAGGATCCTCTTCAGATTCCCAGTGTGGAGAAGCATGTTGAACCACACCATCCCCCTGCAGCCCTCCCTCCCTCTCATCCACCGTAGATATACAAGGCTAAGTTGATGAGCTGTTCAGCTTAGTGTGAAATGTGTTACATTTTCCCCCCAGCTGCTTCCTGATTGCAGTATTTACTTTTAATCTCCTCTGCCTCAATGCCCGATAAAAACTTTGTCACATTAGATGGTGACAGATGGGAAAGAGAAGGGGGGGATCACTGCAAGGGAACGTCCTGGCTTCCCAATAATTTTTCACAACGCCAATTATGTCCTTCAGTGCTTCCCGGCATGTGCACCCATGTCAGCAGAGAAGGAAATAGAAAGGCATAAATAAAGACAAAACCAGGCACTGCGTGGCTTTAATCTGCAGAATAACATTTCTCATTTGGGTGAAATATTGTTGGATTCTCTCCTGTGCTGGAAATGGAGACACACACACACAAGATATACACAGAGGCACAGATGCGCAGAGTTCACAACTGCTTTCCTCATGTGTGGGTACTGCCATCCTCAGAAGCAGCTCTCAGCATTGTGATCAGGAAAGTGCAGATGTCTCCTGCTTTCTGAAAGGTATCCCTGTCCAGCAAGCCAAATCTTAAGCCTTCTAACTCAGCTACCATTGAGCAAGTAAGAGTAATGTGAAGATTCTCATCTTTAAGGTTTCAAAATGCTTCTTAGAAAGTTTCAGATCATTTTATGTTGTACTTGAGGCTCCTTGCAAACTCCAAGCCTAATCCTGCATGCCACTACATTTGCCTTGCTTAGATGTTCCATTCAAGATGAGGGGCTAGAAAGGATAATCTTCTGAATCTGAGTCACTTCTTGCTTAGGTTGCCAGGAGAAATGAAATGTAACAGCAACCACCTATATTGGTGGACATGTTTATAGCAGCAGATGAAGGTAGTCACGGAAGCAAAGAGAGAGAGCTTCAGGAGGAAGGTGAGAGACAGCTTTGACCGAGGCTGGGATTTATCCAGTCATACCAGTACAAAAAACCCCTTTTTGCTTGCCCTTTATGTACCTTCTTTGTAAACAAGAAAAATAAAATCAAAATACAGCATTTTCCCAGAAATCTTTTCCTTTGAACTAAGAGAATCATGTGCTTTGGATCACAGCTACTACTGTCTTGACAATTTTGGCACAGATCCATGCAGATAGATATGATGAAGGGAGAGGAGCCTCAGCTGGAACAGAGAGAAAGGGTAACTGTCCTAACAAGTGGAACCTGTCACGATGGTGTGTGTAAATGTTCACAGGTAGGGCACATTCATGCATCTTCCATTAGGCCAGAACTTGGCCTGCAAGACTCTTGGTAAAAGCCAAGACAGTGTCCTTGTGTATATTACATATGAAATAAGATATGTAAACATGTAAAAAAAGAAAGTATTCCCAAAACAGGAGATTTCCAGGTAGCTACAAACTGGGCATCAGCCAAGGAGTTACTCATTCAGTCTCTAGGGAAAAAAATATGAATGAGAAGTCTCTGGGCTCAGGGCAAGAAGATTTAGTAGATATCAGACAAAGGACTGTGAGCCACAGAAATTATAAATGGACTATTCTGTATTAGCATCCAGGGAACAAACAGCTGGAGCTAGAACATCTGGAGAAAAGATAAGGTAAAAGACTGCCAGTAAGTTCTTCATCTGTGTTCTTCAGCTTCAGATTTGCTCCACAAAAAGTAGCTAACTAGTAAAAGAAACATTATGCTCTCAGAGCATCCTTATAGTTGTTGCATTACCAGATTTTGGCAGTCATATCTGTATTTACATGCCTGTCACTTTGGATGTATTATATAGGCAGGTTTACAGAACTGATTATGTCAATGGAACTCCTCCAGAAGCTCAACTACAGAAGGTTCAGTATATTATAGTGGCAGTGAAAAATGCCCTTTTCCTTACAGAGAGAACCAGTGAGGTCCCTGAAGAACTTGCTGAATGAGAAAGGCACAAATTAGCAGCCCCAGGCCAGCTAGACCTCAATGGATGTAGGAGCAAGAACAGCCATTTACAAGAGAAAATTAGTATGAAGCAAAAAGCAATGTCAAGGCAAAGAGATTTAAGAAGGGTAAAACTCAGATATGAATAATTTTTAAAACCCTGTTGCGTTTCTGAATTATGACGGTTGAAGGCTGAGAACTGTGCATGAGCCATACAAAGATCCTCTGTGAGGTATCTGTGATAGAGCTGCTAAACCACAGCATCATGTCTGCAAGCAGATAAAGCAGACAACTGCCTCGGTGTGGAACCATGTTCTAGGATGACATTTCATTTTAATAAATATATTGAGTCCAATCACTTGTGGTTCACTAACTGAGGAAAAATCTAAAAAATAAAATGTAGGTACATCCAAGTTATTTGTTTTCATCTATCCTCTAAATTAGTTACTTAGCAAGTAATATGCTCAGTTTTTCTACAATGAAAAAGAGAAAAAAAAGCAGCTATCTACTGTTCTAATGTAATTCGATCTAGAAATGTCTTTTTCTCAAGCAGAAGAGCTGAATCACATTTTCTTTCTCTGATTCTTTTTAAAGATTGTCAGCTAGTTTTACTTGAATCTGTTCTCATTTCCAAATTACGTTAAAGGAGTGGGACTGTCCTAGGAATCAAAGGCAGAAAAATTATGTTCCTACTCACATTTTTATTTCCTTTTAAGTGAGAAGGATAAGAAAACCAAATGCAAAAGGCTCTTTCATCCCAAGTTTATCAAGCTATACCCATCCCACTGTTTCTCCTCAGTTTAGCTGCATTACCTTCCACATGATCAAAGAATTTTTTACCCACCTATCTTAGAGCTTACCCTCAGACTGAGACTAAAGCACTGTCAGCAGGACTTAGAGAATTCTTATGTTTTTCCTGTTATCAAGTATGTACATTTATATGTCACTCTCCTTCACCAAAAAAAAAAAAAATAGACTTTCCTTCATTTAGGCACAATAAGCTTCCTAATGATGGGAGGAAAACAACTGGCAGACATTCAGTGACTTTCATTGTGCACGAAGGGGATTTCACATGCTACCCCACTAACTTCAGTCCCTAGAGGAAAGACAGGAACCCAGCTTCAATATGTGTGAACTGGTTCCCTCTATCAGCCCCTTATACCCTGTTACGCTAGCTCAGTCGAGGGGATTCTGAAGAGGAAAGAAGTTCAAAGAAACCAGATGANACAGGAACCCAGCTTCAATATGTGCTCAACTTTGTCGTGCCCCAACTTTTCTTAGTCACCTGTTGCTGAGTGGAAAACTTCAGCCCTTGAAAATAACAGAAAATTCACTTGTTTTCCTCTAACCATATGGTCTAGGACAGTAATATAAGGAAGAAAGGTAAGCTAAACTTCCATGTCAAAGACCTGTCTCTCTGTTCAACACAAAGCATTGAAGACAAAATATGGACAAAATGGTCACTATATAACCTGCCCTTCCAAAGGAAGCATATGCAGGTTAAAAGAATTTGTGATACTTAATTAGCTGGTACTTTTGAGGTATTTAATAAAGTAAATAATAATTCCTGTCAAGGAACAAAAGGCAACATTCTCCCTGCCCTACAAGGCACTGCAATCAAATATTGGCATGCCTGCATCATCCACACTAAGTTCTCAGGCTACGCTGCAGAGTACCTGGATTTCTAAAAGTATTCCCAAAAGAATCATAAAAGACTTCCACAGGAATCAAACCCATTGTCAGGAGGCTCAGTGCCAATATAAAGGAGCCCACACATTCACGGAATACTGTTTCGTAAGTCCAAAAACTTGTAAATTCTATTGATTTAAGGGACAATAATAGATGTTTACAAAGCATCTGCATTATTTTGTTTCAAAGTGGGCTTTTTAAAATTATCTTGAAAGATAATGAAACTTATTTAGAAAGAAATCACAGTGGTATTTCATGTGTTTCTCATTCAAAGTCTTTCTTACAATAGCATATTTTCAAGATGAGCATATTTTTGCCTTCTGTTCTGCAGAAACTTAGTACAAATAGCAACATATTTTTCTTTACAGAATAATAATGCAACAGAAACCACGAGATTTGTTTAGAGAACAGTGATTCAGGGGAAAAGTATTTAGCCAAAGCAGATACCAAATTGTAAAGCAGCAAGGAGGGTGATTTTACTACAAATGAGGTTTTAATATTTATCTACATACACAACTCTTGTGAGACACATGGGTGACAATGGCTCCTCGTAATTCAACTTTAGTGAGAAGGTTTGGAGCAGTATTCAATATTGCCCCCTTGGATGTCACAAAATCACAGAATGTTAAAAGGTTTGAATGGACCCTAAAGATCATCTAGTCCCAACCACTCCCTGCCATGGCCAGGGACATCACTAGACCAGGTTGCTCAAGGCCTTACCCAACCTGGCCTTGAGCACTGCTGTGACTGAGGCATCCACAGCCTCCCAGGGCAACCTCTTCCAGTGTCTCATTGCCCTCACAGTAAAGAATTTCTTCCTAATATCTCACCTTCCCTCTTTCACTCCGTACCCATGGTCTATCACTGCAGTTCCTGATGAAGAGTCCCTCTCTGGCTTCCCTGTAGGCCCCCTTCAAATACTGGAAGGTTGCTGTGAGGTTCTTACATAACCTGCTCTTCTCCAGGCTGAACAGCCCCACATTTCTCAGCCTGTCTTCATAGATACCAGGCCTCGCATCAACTTTATGGCACTCCTCTGGACTTGCTCCACAGGAGCCACATCCTTCTTACGTCAGAACACAGGAAAATCAGAGAGACCTCAAGCAAGATCTTGGAATATGCTGAAGGGATTAGCTAGACCACTCCAAGCCATTCAGCATGGAGTAGAAGTATTATGGAAACATACCATAACTGTGACCAGGACAACAGAGGAAAAATAGAAAAGGAAAAAAAAAACCCAAACAAACAAAACAGACACACAATACAAAAATAAATTAATTAATTAATTAATTAATAATAATAATGGTAGTAGTAGTAGTAGTCGTAGCATACCACAGACAATCAATGCTGTTGTTAACGTTCTGACAGAATGGCCCAAACTGATATGAAGCAACAACCCCAACTGTAACCAGTGGTCCTCAGATGACATCAGCAGACAGAAGCATCAGGACTGGACCTATGCTCAACTCCTCTCCTCATACAGAACAGGAGGAAACAGCACAGGAAACGACTGGATACAGTCTGTGGATTTTAGGCAACCAGTGAACCACAGCTGAACAAGAGGGGGCTTATCTTAAAGCCTGCACCCTCCTCCCACAGAACCAATGAGCAGCAACTCCACAGGCAGGATATAGCAGTGAGCTAACTCAGATGAGTGGAACTGCAGCATTAGCATCAGGACTTAGGACCTCCACCCCTTACATTCAGGTGAGAAAAAAACCCTGTCCTCTTTAAATAAGTTTCAAAAATAAGTTTTGATCAGACATTTTTTTCCACAGCTAGTTAAGGTGCAATTTTGAGCCCTGTGTAAGCAAAACAGGGACCCTATTTGCTTCTCAGGGTTTGTGAAGGTGAGGATAGAGGGTTTCAGAAAGATTATCTCACAGTTCAAACTCGTTAATGAAAGAAATAAATTAACCAAGCTCATTTTTCAGGGAATTCTTGTGTAAACTGGAAATTTTCCAGTCTGTGAGCCCTGTGCTGTGCTAACCCATAAATCACAGCAAGCAGGTTGTCTGTATAGTGAGAGCAGCACGTTTGGAGATGGAGGGGCGGGGGCTGGGGGGAGAAACAGCATATGTTCACGGAGGAAAAAACCATAAAATCTAAACAGGAAAAAAAATACCTCCCTTGCCCACCACTGGAACAAAATAAAAGGCTTGGCCTCAGGCACTGGAACATACGCTGTCTGCAAAGAGCCCCCCAAACCAGGGGAAGGCACCTGAAACAGGTCAGCTTTTAATTGAATACAATATTAATTACCACGTGCACCATTAACGGTTTGTGGGATTTGACTAATTAATGTAATAGTTTCTGAGTCACGCTCATTAAATATGAAAATTACGCTGGTGAAAGGTATCGGTTTCATTATCAATCTTGTATGGACAGGAGGGGGACGGGGAGAGGGTGCAGTGGAAAGATTCCCCCCCTGTGTTATTTGTTGTTAGCTCTCTTCTCTTGAATTTTGTTCAGGTGAGCAGATGGAAGAGCCAAAGTGAAAGAGACAAAGAGAAGAGGAAGCATTGCCTAGTGTCATGAGCTAGTGGCTGCGAGTCAAAGCTATCCAGCTCAGAGTGAATGTGCCCTTTCATTTAGTGGAAAGAGCTGTGTGGTCTGCATGATGCTACAAGTTGTTGTCAATTCCCATCATAATGCTTAGTTTCCTTCATTCCCCTGCAACAAACATAATGAGAGAGACTGATGTCACATGGGGTACTTAATTCATTAACCTATGTAAAGCATGTGGTGGTTCCTTATTGGAAAACTACAGGGAAGGTAATTACCGCTGTTAAAACTCAGCTTCAGAGCAAATTCTGCACCAAGGATATGCTGAGATACTACTGACATGGGACACACCCTTCACAAGGGGCAAAACTGTTACAAAAGGAGGACCAGAGATGTAATACTTCCTGTTCCTGTCCCGCAGCCCAGGTAGGGGCAACACTGATTTACACAAGAGGGAAGTGCCATCGGTTCTGTATGGGAAGAATACTCACCTGCATGCAGGATGTCTGGGAAAAGAAAGGAGAGAGAACAGGGTCCCCTTGTGCCTCACCTACTGCAACAGAACAAAATGCAAAGGTCACCATCTAGATTGAATTTGAGAATAAGTACACAGTTGAGTGTGTGTGTGTGTGTGGAGGAAACCCTCTAGAGTGAGATAAAAGCCTAATCCACTTAGGGTTTCCAAGCACTCCAAAGGGAGTGCCATCCTGCTAACAATAATGCTTGAATACAGCACAAGGAGCCCTAGGGTGGTAGGAGGAGCAGAGATAAGTCAGTGCTGGGTTTGTTGGTTTTTTTTGGTAGGAGTCCTCTTGACTGATTCTTAATGCATTAGCACATATTTATGGGGATAAAGAAGGGAAAGGAGATTGCCTTGTACCAGAGCTGCATGACTTCATATTCATGCTACAGATATATGCCAGCTTGGAAAGCCCAGAGAAAAGGAGAGAAACCAGCAGGTGGGAAAAAAGTAAGAAGAAGAAAATAACACACATGCAAAACCCAACAAATTACTCAAATCCCTGATTCTCCTTAAAAGGTGGGGAGAAAGAACAAGCAGTAAACCTGTAAGAAAGAGGAAATCCCACACAGTATGTTTTTATTATTTTGTCTCACAAGTAATAGCTTTCTGATTTATGGTTCTTCAAAATAGATGCCAGTCCTAAATAGCATGTACTTGCCAGGAATCTGTGGCTGAGACTGAGTTGGTTGTTCACAGCCTATTCCTTTTTGGGCTAATAACAGGCACAACCAAGAACAGTGCAGGCTCCTGTCCTCATTGTCGCTTCTCCATCTTCATCCCAGCCACTCACAAATAAATGTTCTTCATACTCCAAGCCTCATGGCCCAGTTCCAAGCAAGGAAGTTCAATGACAAACTTTTACTTGCCAACTTTAGAACATCAAGGTAGAACAAGGTGCTTGTAGCCATTTTGGTTAGAAAAGCAACAATCAAAAAGCATAAAAATAACACCTAAGAAAATGTATAATGGATAGGAAAGAAAGAGGAAGAAAGGAGAGTAGAAAGGTACATAGTCACCACCCTTGGATTCAGTGATGAGACTTGATTGTTACAATTTCAATGTCCATTGGTCGAAGAGATGGTCACAGTCTTAATCCAGGGGTGGGGAAACCCACAAAACACAAAGTTCAATGGGTTAATATACACTCAGATTCCAGGTGGGAATGTCCAGGTACCTCCCCTGGGGTGGGGAGTATTACACTGTCTGATGTAACACATGGGGGATCACAGAGCACTTTCAGAGTCTTTGATTTATGACAACTTTTAAGAGGTTACAGCTGCTTCTCACATCAGCAGTTGAGCCAACTATGGCTCATCAGAAGGGACAAATACTTTTAGGTCTACATGGGAATGTTGACACTTCCCAGGGAGTTTTCACACCTGAGCCAATTGTATAAGGATATTGCCATGACAAAAAGCATACATGCTAAAATCCCACCTCACAGGATCTGCTTCTTATCAGGCTCTTCCCTCATCTGGCTCAAACCCCAGCTTGTAGCATCCTGTGGTGGTTGTTCAACCATTCTGCACCTGGGCTGTGACCTTGCACGTAGTCAGCAAATCACCACTACTTTTGCAAATGGTTGAATGTTTGAGCCATTAACCATTAACTTTCTAGTCTCACAGGAAGGCTATAATCAGTTCTGTTTCATATACAAACTGTGAGTGCTCTGAGAAAGCTCCAAGTGTTAAGGGACCCTGGTATAATTAAACTTCTCTTTTACATAATGGCAGGCCTCCTTGCAACCATATTAATACATTTTCTCTCCAGAACAAGACAAAGTCAAAAATTAGTCACAAATTTATGGACTGAGAACTAGCTCCTCTTGTGTTTCATATCCTACACCAAGCAAACAAGACCACTTCTGAACTGAAACAATGCTCCATACAGATTGTATTTTCCAGTCCTACCTTCTTCCAGGTCACAGGGTTTCATTTAACTCCTTCCCACTTATTTTAAAGATGAACTTTGCTCTTTTGAGTACATCAAGATAGCCAGGGTACTGCTGCCCTACAACCACCTCTGTACTTAGTTAAAGGTATTTTGGTTTCACTTCTGAGTATATTTCAGGTACCAAAGAAGATCTAAGTTACACAGCTCCCCCTCTTGCTTTGCTGAACATGGTTCATCACAGCAGTTAATAGGAAACTTTTGGCTCAGGAAGCCCCTAAAATGCTAGATTTCCAAATGCTACTCCTCTTCTCAAAGTATGCAATAGTGCCATCATCAAACAGGATACCAAGCTACATGAATTCTTGTTGAAACATTTACAGCTGCTTCATACTGCCAAAGTTCCCATGGATTTTGTCAATGTGAATAGAGAGGACAAAGATGGAAAGTTTCCCTACCAAAAGCAGAGTTAAGACATTCTTCTCTAGGAAGCACACTGAGCAGCCATGCTCAGCCCATTGCTTCTCATTAGTACTACAACAGCTTTTATCAGCTTACACTCATTTTTACCTTCACTGACAGTATCCTCTACAGACTAATTTGATCCTTTTCAGTTCCTCTCATTTTCCACTGGATTTTTTTTCATACATCCGTGCTGATGAAACAGAGAGGACTTTCCAGACTTGAGTAAAGGCCATTATTCTATGTACAAAAGTCCTGGTTGGAAAAAGAAAACTCACACCCAACCCAGAGCAGTTTGTGTTAGGGGAAAAGCCTTTGCAGCTATGAAAATATCCAGGTGGCAGCTATGTAATCAATATATATTATGGCCTCCTGTATCTTCCATAACTTTACTAATGAGTTCACAGTGTTCAATTAATTTAGCACTATACTGGTGAGATATGCTGTCACTGCCTGCCTGTTATCTCTTTCTATTTAATTTTAAATGTTTCCATAGCTCAAATGTATCTCCGAATGAAAGGCAGTGTTCCCAAAAGAATATGGCAGTAGACACTTTCAACTTCAGCTACAAGAAGACAGCGGAGAAAGAACATGAAAGATAATACTCAGTTAAACTCTAAAGTGAGTAAGCACAGCTATGCTGAAGCTGCAGCAAATTAAGTTATTACTAAAGCGCCAGTCAGATGAGTGCAACAGCACTGCCCTTCAGATCTATAATGTTCCATCAAACATAAGAAAGTGAACCTCCAAAGGTGAGGAGGAGTTGATTGTTTTGTTACGTGATTTTGGATTTCAATGTTTTGGGGTTTTTAAAGACATATCTTTCACCGAATCACACAACGCAAGTCTAGGTATGTGCCCACTCCTGCTAACAAATATATTTAGGAGACAACACCTAATTGTTGCCAGTAGCTAATTTAATTGTTAAAACTGCACAGGCCTTACTTCTGATACCACAACAAAGTGGCACTTATCTAAGCAAAGTTATAAGTACTTTATTATCACCTCAGTACGAGGTCTGAGTGGATAAATTCAGACTGCCTTAGATCCACCCTTAAAATATAATTTTGTGTTTCTCTGTATTAAAAGATGACAAGAATTTGTCAATGTAACAGACAAAGAAAAGCATAGTAAAGCTAAAGCAAGAAACAGGTTTTTTACAATTTTTTCCTATTGTAAGGATTTTCAGGTTTAAAACAAGTGTCAAAATTATTCTGTTGAAAGCTTTATAAGAAGATAGGTTTTTTTTTTTCAAACGATAAGATATTAAGAAATCAGCAAAGGAATTTTTGAGTTTCTGCTTTACCTTTCAGCCAAGCAGTTTATTCACAAAACATTCCTTAGGCGGTTCATCTTGCCTAAAGACTTTGGAGTGGTTTCAGAAGTATTGCTGTCCCATCAAAAGTACAGGACAGAGACCAATAGTGAATTCTCCAGGGCACAGGAGTTGGTGGCAGAACTAAGAATACAAGCCCTCAGCTGTGACATTAAACTTAAACACATCATTCTAAACATGGGGATAAAAATAATGTCCTACTGTTGAACAATGGGTCATAAGCAGAAACACATCACAATTATTGCTTTAGAGATTTTACAGTGCCAACATCTGTGACAAAATCCCCTGAAACAGCATATTGATAGACATAACAGGATTTGAAGTGTATATGTACCAAGTTTGGCCTCCTACTTTCTTGGAGAAGCTGATCAGCAAAATTTCAATATGGAAGGGATCTATTGATCACATCACGCATTCTGTGATTTATGAATTTATGCAAGGAACATTCTGTCCTAGCAAGACCAGACAGTCGTGTGTAGAGCAGTGAACTCTATCTAAGCCCGGTCCCTGGAGAGGAGCCTTCTCACTGCACAAACATGAAGTGTGAAAAGAAATTTAAGACAAGGAAGCAAGCCAAAGCCAATGAGTCTGCAGTCAGAACAGTTTACTGTTCCATTTGAAGCCAGACAAATAACCATTCATCATCTAACTGTACGCAGCATAAAAAAGAAAGGAGAGTTTATTTATATCCAATAGCTTCCTGTGTTGTTGGGGAAACCTAAGGTAGCAGCTGTCAGCAGAGCTAATGCATGAGGAAAAAACTGGAGTTTCTTTCAAATGTTTCACTTTTCTGTAATATTGTTTTCAATCACCCAGCTCATGCATAACCCTTTCCCTAGTAGTATTCAGTATCTGGACAGAAAATGAAGAGAGAGACCATTCCTTTCCAAGTTCACAGTCCTTGCATAGGGTTGACTGGCAGCACTCCCTGAACTTATCATCCAGCAGGAGTAATGTCTTCTCATATTTGGGACGTACGTTTTCTGCCAAACTGAAAAGACAGCTTTTAGGGAAATATTCCAAGAATTAGGGGGTAGCCTCCCTTAACAGCCACAAGGCAGTACTTTAGTAAATAGAAAGAAGAGCACAAGGCTCTTATAACTCAGTCTAGTTCTACTCCTGACAGTAGCTATGTGATGAGCCTCTCTCTTGAGGAGCTTTCAGTCAAGTCAGCTCTGTATCCCACAGACTCACAAATAGACTGGGCCCATATGGAACATTTTCAGAGACCAACAGAAGGGTGAGAAGACATTAGGTTCTTCTAGATCTTGTTGCCTGTTCCATAGGGTTTCTCTCTGCTCAAAATAGATGGTGATGCTATCTTTATTCCTTCATACAAAAATGGGAGAAAAGCACAAAGAATGGAACTGACCTGTACTGCAGCACCCTCACCTGCACTTTGCTTCTGCAGCCACTCCTACTTCATCTCTTTCAACAACCCCACCTCCAAATAGCTTCATACAGGAAATAAGAATATGGCACATGACTAGAAGTATCTGCAGGAATGTATCTTCACATGTAGAATCCAAAAAGCTCTCCTACAAATCATAGATGGCATATAGTTCACTGCTTCTACCAGCTGCATATGTTCTAGAGATCTGTCCACTCTTGTTTCATATTTATGCCAAGCACCACAGATGGTGTTACTTGTCTTGAGAAATTGTTTCTTATGCTGGTTTTGGTTCAGATAGTTTCTCCTCACACCACCCCATCAGCATTGAGTCTGGGCGTGCCGAAGGAGTTGGGAGTAGACACGGTTAGGACAGCTGACCTCAACGGATCAAAGGGATATCTCACATCATATGGCATCATGTTCAGCATATAAGAGGGGGATGGAGAAGAAGGAAGGGGAGGATGTTCAGAGTTATGATATTTGTCTTCCAAAGTAATCATTACACATGATGGAGCTCTGCTTTCCTGGAGATGGCTGAACACCTGCCTGACCATGGTAAGTGGTGAATGAATTCTTTGTTTTGCTTTCCTTGTGTGCATGGCTTTTTCTTGACCTATTAAACTGTCTTTATTGCAACCCATGAGTTTTCTCACTTTTACTCTTCTGATTCTCATCCCTTCTCCCCTCTTCCTGCTATGGGCCATGAGGGACCAGATGGGTGGTGCTTCATCTTCATTGCCAGCTGGGGTTAAGCCATGACATTTTTCCATCTCTGGTCCAAGATTTTTCTTTAGTTCCAATATCCCTCCAAAGACTTGACAAAAAAAGATCAGATGCTAGTGGAAGCTTAAAACATTCAGCCTGTTTTCAGATTGAATGCACTTTCTCTCTCCAGGCCACTAATAAGTTCTTAGACTTCTCACTTGGACACACTGAGTTTCTTGATCTGGAGAAGGAAGTGTTATATCTACACAGAGACAAGAGGGAGAAATAGTAGCAGCCATCCAGGAAAGCAGTCATGGAAGGTAATTTATTGATCTGAAAATGTTCTGAGGAATATCCCTTTCCCCTGTTCACACAACAGTATTATCATTATAGTAACATATAATAGCATTTCTGCATCCAGCCAAGTGTGCTCTGCTTGGGTTCAGCCATCTGGTCTTGCCAACGCTTAAACTATGAGGGGAAACACTGCATGTCAGTACTACTCTTCTGGAGAAATGCTCAAGAATATTCCTCTGCTTTTCCCCCCATTCACTGTATTACAGACTCCTTGCCCAAAATGACAGCCTTTACCCATCAGGAGCCTTTCTGAGTAGCAACAAAAGGCTTTACTGACTGTGAGCTGCTATACAAAGATATGTGGATCATTAACACAAGCAAGCCTCCAGCTTCACCATTCATCACTAGCTGGCCTGACACCTGCTTTCTGATGACAGCCTTCAATGAAGAAAGTTTGCAGCTGGCCCAGCTCTTACTGAGCTTCCTCATACCCACCAACCATCTTCACTCTCCATTTGTCAATTGTAAGTGATAATTTCTATTCAATCTGATACATATTATAAGAATATAAACAAATGCCTCTGACTGTATCATAGCAGCAATCACTTCCCTTTATAGCCATCATTTATTACAGGCGGACAGGTGGCCGTCCGGTGGAATGCCGAAGAGGCTATCTTCTGGACAATCATGAGGAAACACAGCTACATTTACATTCTTCCCAAGCACACACAGAGGTGTGTGATTTCTGAAAAAACTTCACTATGCTCCAAAATTTCTTCATTTCCCAGCCATGTAAGTCACAGAAACAAATCTGAATGTTACAAGCCTAGCCCATGAATGAACAGAGATTTCCAATTCAAACTTATTTAAGATTTTTGAAAATAAGGAAGGGGTCTGGGGAAGCTTTGTCTCCAGTTGCTTCATTTACATCTTACACTTTTGATACAGGATACATGCTTTTCTTAATACTGGCCATTTGACTTCTCAAAAGTATACAAAACACTGAGATGGCAGCAGCTTTGTTGCTCAATTGGCATTTGAAAGAAGGCTCATTATGTACTACTCCTAGGCACATGTAGTGGTGCATTTTCAAAAAGATCTTGGAATTCATATATTGGAATAATTTCACTTTGCTTGAAAGCACTGGCACCTGTAAATCAGACATATGTCAGGCTACTTCACAACACAGGCAGCAAAAGTCAGTGAAAGTGAACAGTATTGCAGTAACAGCACCTAGAGAACACAGAATATAATTAACATATTTGTCAAAGTCTAGAACAACAACGTTTAACATCAGCTCATGTATCAACACAAAAGGACCTCAGACAAACTGCTCCTGAAACACTGCAATTTCACGAGCACAGCATAGTAGGAGATCAGTATGACTTACATAATCACAGGTTGAGCAAGTCCCTACCACCAGTTCTGATAGCAGGACCTGTGCTACCTGATACTTGTCAACTTAGAGTTTGCAGAGTGCTGCAAGGACAGATCAAGGAATATTGAAGTGGAAGAGCTGCTGTAGGACCTTGTCATAGCTTTTAATATTACTAACTATCCATCATTCTCCAGACACAGCTTATATTGATTGTCATAGCAAAATGTGCATTGTGAAGTTCGTAAGAGCAAACAGACTAAAGGTCCATCACACCAAATATCCTGTCTCATCAGCAGCTGGTGCCAGGTGTTTGGGAAAGTGTCCACCTACTCTTCTAGTACCCAGTCCTTTAGGGAGTTAATAAAGCCAAAGGCTGTATTAAAGTCATTCCGTTTATTACCCATCAATGGACTTGAATACCTAATATCGTTTATATTCTTGGTCACCCACAACATCCAGTGAGAATAAATTCTACTGCTAAATTAAACTTGATACTTCAGAGTGCTTCCTTCTTCTCATCTTCACGTACCCAGCACCCAGTGAAACCTAGAGACTTATTTGCTAGTCTGCACAACCTTCCCATCACGCACACTCCAGTGCCAGCCTCCCAATAAGTACAGATGAGAGTACCTTTATTACTACCAAGCATAGCAAAGTTATTATTTAATGATTCCCCAAGCCATCAACAGTGTAGCCAAATTTTGAGGCACAAAAAAAAGCACCAGACTTCATATGTCAATGCCTAGTGACTTATCTGGAGACCTGAGCAAAAGCCTTTGCCTTCTTTTACCTTTACTTTCCTTTCTTCAAGTTAGACATAACACTTTCTTATTTTAGGAGTGGGATCTGAAAATGCACTGTAAATGCCTGCAAAGCATTTTATGAATATGAATAAAGGTAACTATAAATATATTAAACATAACTCCCAAATTTCCCCATTGTGTCCTATGAAAGGTTATTCTGAGAAGAGCTGTGTACAGCTGCAAGACATTCCCTTGGAAAGAGAGAATAAATACAGCAAACACCTTTACTACTTAAGGATATGACCTGGAAATGGAGTCAAGTTGTCTTAAAGCAGAGCTTCACATAAGCAGATGGAACATGACTTTCAGCATCATAGGCAGCTTTGAAGGCATTGTAATAATATTTCTGCATAGTCGTTCTCAACATTTTGGGATGATCCTGTGAAACAAGCTCCTAGGATAAGCATGAAGCACGAACAGGTACCATCTGTGATCATGTCACCCAGTTGAGAATCACTGCTGCCAGCATGCTCAGTGGAGCCTACTGCACATCAATGCTCATTGCTGAAGTGACTTCTGCAGAATAAGGAGAGGCAGAAAGCACACAATCTGTCCCAACATCCCGAGCCACAGAACAAGCTCCAGCCTGGGTGCACACATAGCACTGCTGAGGATATTTTTTCATGGGTTTATGCTGTTTGTGTCCATTCAGTTTCATCCACCAGCCAACCTTGGACATGTTAAGGAAAATTACAGCACATAAATAATAATGTCAGTCAATATCACCCTGAGGAAACAATTCACTGAGTGCTACACCCACCTCAGAGCCAGCAGAGGCATTTACTTTCACATAAAACCTGTGTAGGCCACTGGGATCACAAGCTCTTCTGGTAATTCTGTCCACAGGTCACTTCACGTTTAAACCTGTCACACCAGTTTTCTGTCATGCACAACACTCCAAAACAAAGCAAGCTAAGCAGAGCTATGTACCATCTCTTCTAAATCCACCTTTGCAGCTCCTTTCTTCCTTCAGAACTGTAACATTCAGCAGTACCTACCCAAGTTCTCTTTGGGTCCCATTTAATGAGTCTGTTATCTACAAATTTGCTTAGTCCCTCTTGGAACATCCTAGTGCTCTCAGGTGCCACAGCCTCCAGCAGCCAAGCATAGAAGTTCATCTGCTTTAAACCAAACTCCTGTCAGGATTGTGGAGCTCTGCCTTGTTCTAGTACAGTAGAATTTAGCATGTAAAATTCAGCATCTCCATTTTCCCTATGTATTATCTTCTTTCATAAAGGCACCTTTTGAAAGCACTCCTGCAGAGCTTTTTCCAGAGGCTACCAAATATTTGCCACCTTTGCTGTGAGAGGTGTCTGCCCCCAGATTGTACTTTTTACCACAGGGGCCCTAAAAATAGAATCAGGTACAGCCAAGAGGAAGAAATGAGCCTACTCCATTCCAGCAGGCTCATTTGCCAGTCTGTCAGCTGCACTCCTCAGCCCTTGCCCTGCAAGAAGCTGAATTCTTTTCCCCAAAGGAAAAAGCTGGGAGAGTGAAGTCAAGTGACTTGACTGCACTGAAGACTAAAGACTTGTGTCTTTAGACAGGGGCTTTCAATTCAATGGTTAGACCAATAGATGAGACTGTCCCCTGTGCAGAGGGCTGTGTCTATGACCAAAAACCACTCTAGTTTCTTACGAGAAGAATCAGGTCAGAAATATTCAGTGATTGGGACTGAAGATGTAGACATCTGCGTGCCAGAGAAAAAGGCACTGCTGATGCCACCTTTATGGTGGTAGATTGCTGAGGCCGTCTCACTACCAAGAACTGGAATCCAAAGGCCAGTTTGCAGCAAACTGGGGAGAAATTACAGTGGGTTTGGCCCTGGCAGCCAGTTAATATATGTTTGGATACTATACCAACAATTTCACTATTAAACTAAAGGGTAGGACTCTTCTTTTCCTGCAGACCTTCCAAATAAGGAGGCTTTGGCTCTCAAGGTAGGCAGGGACCAGTGGCACTGTAGAGAGAGCTGCACATGGATCCCAGAGGTAAGTGAATAGCTAAGCCTGTACTGCCTGTTGTGTACAGTGCATGGAAGGATGTCTAAACAGGGACACACTAGATCTAGATGGATTTAAAAGTGCTGGGGAAGCCTTTGGTAAAGACACCTGCAACATGGCTGATGCTCCACTGGCTTTTTAACAAAGTGCAGCCCCAGACCACCTTAGTGCCAGTTTGAATTTGGACTTTGCAGGCAGGAAACCGAGCTAGGAGCAGACCCTCTTTTGGGGGCAGTGACAACAGGGAATACACAACTGTAATTAACCTAACTACTGAAAGGAACCTAACTGTAATTAACCCAAACATAACACTGAACAGAAATTAGTGCTGGTAGTTGATAAACAGTGAGTGGAGTTAACGGGCAGTGATGTGTAGACTCCACTGATATTTCTGTGTCTCTCTGGGACCCCGTCACAAGCAGTAGTGAAGCATTTTCTCACCTCCCCCCTTTTTCCCACATGACAGTTTTCCAAGCAGCTGAACTGCGTGCATGACTATACACTGTCTGCCTCCATGGCTCTCCCCAGCTCACAGAATGGGAAAGAGAGGGATCCAGAAAAGGCAGGACCACAGGCCAAAAACAGAAGTCCCTACAAAAACAACCCAGCCCAAATGCTCAGACATCAGGCAGGCTCACAACAACATTTTGGAGAGGTCACTGTTTTGGTTGACTAGTTCCTTGTCAAATTCCCTCATTACCCATCCAAGCTGTCTTTCCCATGTACTACCTGTGACACAGCTATTTCTACCACAGTACTTTCAGTGCAGGACAAAGCAGTCTAACTCTGTCTGAGAACTGCTTTGCCAAAAGACAGCAAATGGTAGAAGTCATCCATTACCCCATTTTGTACAGCTGCTTGATTTTCCCCCCCAAGGGCTTCGTATCTGTCCCTTTCCAAATTTTTTTCCCCCACTGATAAACACAGTAAGAATTCATGTACTGTGTACTATGACAATTATTATTTTATACACTGACAAATGAAAGTTCTTGCAAACTTTCTTCCAAATGAATTACCTTTGACATAATTACAATTCTGGGGAAAGTTTCTGCTTCCTGTAGAAACTTCATATATTTTATTTGAAAAAACCTGCCACAATGCTCTGTAGTGGTGGCCTAAGTCCTCACAAAAGCTTCTTAGTGGAGCAGTCAAGGTGTATCAAAGGAGACAGAGTCCACCAAAAAAGCCCAGCCTAATGAGAAGAACAGCAAGAGAACCACATGAGTTGTGATTCCCCGGAAGGAGAATTTAGCAGTTCAAACCTACATAACCAGTTAAAATTTATTTCATTTTGTGTGAAAAATTAAATTTTTCCCTCACACTACCACTACAGATAAACAGCCTGTTTTTCCAAATAACTTAGCCTGCTACCAAGCTCTGAGATTCTTCATTTTCTGCAGTCTGTGACAGAAGTGACCAGAGCAGAACACAATACTCTTAGGATACCACACTACCATTTTTGTGCTACCTATAGTCTATAAATTTTTGATTCTGGTCTTAAACATTGGCTTATGGAAAGTCAGGTGCTCTGAACTTCTAGTTGAAAAACTCATACTTGAACACTTTAAAATCTTTAAAATATAAACTAACATACAAATGGAGTTCCAAGATTGTTTGTTGGTTTTGTGGTTTTGTTGTTTTGGGTGCTCTTTTTTTTTTTTTTTTTTTTTTTTTTCCCCCTGAGGTAATGTTTTTTGCAGAGCAGAAAATTTGGATGTGCAATGCCCAAGTTCATAAAACTGCAGAGCAAAATTGGGAAAATGTTTAGCTCTCCCCATAAAAAATAAGCCTCACTTAGGATAGTCCAAGAACTGAAGGTCAGAAAAGACAAGCTCTGACAGTAATTTGGTGCACAGTTTGACATCACATTGCAGATTCATCCACAAGTCCACAAACTCTCTCTTATTTGCAGGCATTTTTCCCACTAGGGAAAAGATACTGGATGAGAATATACATATACACCTATTTTTCACATATTTAAATGCAATGTGTTTCACTTGAACAGGCCACCTGGATTAAATAGAAGTTAATTAAAACAATCCCTCATTTTTTGGTGTTTTAAACTGAAGACTGGGTAAAGGAGGGGTAAAACAGGACTTTTTATTACTCTTAGATGGTGCTAAGAGGACCCATAAATACATCTCTTCTTCCTGTGATCCCATTCATCTTGCTGCCTTTCCTACTCCTCTTTGCCAACAATCAGATCCCAGTAAACAACCTCAAGTGAAATTTGCAACTGTCAGATAAACATTAAAAATGCTTCTCTTGTCCTTTCCCATTGATAGTCCCATTAATATTGTAATAGAACAAAAAGTTATGAAAATGAACGCATGCTGGGTTTGGAAGTGAATTATGCAGACAGCAGCTGTGAAATATATACACTTGAATATGCATAGACAAAGAGATACAGTGCACCCACAAAGAAGCATGTATACACTTACATGTAATATTTTATGATACAGCACTTGGTTCTAACCTTGTGCTACTGTACACTGTGCAGCAACTCCACTGACTTTCATCTGGTGTAAATTCAACACAAAAAAATCAAGATTAAACTACCACAGGGTTTATTTAGATGAAAAATATCCCATTTATACAATTTTCCCGTCCTCTTTTTTTTTCAATCTTTATTTGTAGTCAGAGTCCAGTAGTACAATCTGCTTTTGCTTATTTAGTACTTTTTCTCAGTATGCAAATCTCTAGTTGTATGTCTACTGTAATTAAAAAAAAAATCTCTACCTCAAACCATAATGATGGAGTGCAAAAAAAAATTTCTAACCTTTAAAGTCAAGCTTTTTTTTCAAACTTGCCCTTTAGACACTTATTAATTCAAATGGTACCCATTAGGAATCTCAAAAAAGGACTATTTCAGTCCTCCCAATAACACAATGAAAATATTGTACCTGATATCCTGTCCATCTGAGCCTTCACTGAGATCATTGACTGTTTTGCTAAATGAAAGACTTCAAGTGTGAGTTGGTTTCCAAAATAATCTTCTAAATGTCTTAAAACATTATGATGTACTNCATATACAGGCACTGTATTTTCCTGTCAGGCTTTTACATTTTCTAAGCCATTAATATTCTACTGTTTCAAGCTTTTCTGAATAGATAAAAGCTTTGCAGGCTTAAATAAAATAAGAATTCTTCAAGAGAAAGCAGAATTTCAGAGACTGGAGTTTTAGAAATACTCCCAGGTAGAGAGGAAGCTGTGATGGGTCAGTAGCCACAAAGGAAGACTCCACAGAGACAAAGTCTGCCTGAGAGGCTTTCCCTGCTTGAACAAGACCTTAGATCTCTGAACAAAAACATGCTGCCAGTTATATTGTTCTAATTCCCAATTTAGTGAAATTTTGCTGGGTCATTTCATAATGTCAGGCTGCATTCAGATGCTTCCAGTCATCTATTTCTGAAGTCCCTTAATGGTACATACCCAGCATTCTCTCTCTTCTGAACCTCATGCTTTTGAAATACAAGTCCTACAGGCTTATATCTCTATATGCAAGCCAAAAGACACTAAACTGGGAATACCAACTGGATCTTTCAAACTTGTGGTTCTCCACTGTTCAGGACACCTGCCATTTTGCACAGAAATCATTCCTTAGTTGAAGTATGCTTATACTAAGCAAAGATTAAACAAAATTACAACAAATAGAAGGTTAATTTTATAGTGTTTCCTACCTGCATAGAAACAGACAGTCAACATTTCCGAGTTGCCAACAATCTTGAAATGTAGTATATTTTTTACCTGTTCTGGAACATCATACATAAAGCAAAATTGATCTTTGATGCTCTCATCAAAGTCACAAAAAAGGTCGGTCAGTCTTTAGTCTATCAGATTTCAATTTCTCTAGTGCCTTTTGAACAAAAATGTGTCTCATTCATCCACTCTGAATACTAATTACGGAAAAACTCCACTTTAGATTTCTGCAATTTTACTGAGAGATCACCAGGAAATAATCAACTTCTGGAATAAATATTCGGGGTTTTTTCTGAGTGGCAGTCAGGTTAGGTATTAGCACTTCAGCTGGATGAAATTAAAAACTCATATGAGATTGTCTACATTGCAAACTTTAAAGTAGCTGAGAGCAAGGGACTGTCCCACAGATACACAATCTGTATACTCAAGAGGTACTGTGTGTCCTTCCACAGACAGTATATTCCACCAATTTAACAGAAACACAATGACTACAACTGGTTGCACTGAAAGGGTATTTCCCCAAACACTTCACGGGAAATGGTCACCATGTTCCTGGTGTTTTGCTTTGTAATTTATTGCCCTATAATCTTTGGGCTGACAGTGCACTGCACTTCAGACTAGAACCTGGTCTTACAAACTTTACTGGCTACCTTTCATAAGTCACCTATGGGTACCACATTTCAACAGCAACATCTGCTGGAAGAGTGTATACAAAGTTGTCAACTTTGTTAAAATATTTTGGTAACAGTTTTTTCTTCTATTTTTTTTTTAGTCAAAATTGTACAAAGTGCTTACTTGTGTTTATTAATTTAGGATTTGCATAACAGATTTTGTTCCTGTATGGTTAAGTCTCTAAATTTTGTATAACTTGTTACCATTCTTACAAAAATATTACTATTGGAATGTTACTGTTGTCATGGAAATGTCTTTTCTGGTAAGGAAAAAAGCTAACTCCTTGCTCTGGCATCTTGCACAGCTACCCCACACTTCACCACCAGCTGACTCCAGCTCCAAAATTACTTTCTGTTCAAACGTTGACTGAAGCAGGTCAGTTGAAGTGTCATGGAGCACAGGATGAAAGACCTTTCCACTGACTTACCCTCATGCTGTTATTTGCACAATGGCAGTAGGGCTATGAAGAGCTCTGCTCCCCTATATAGCATTGGTGCCAATAGGAAAGAGACAAATTAGGAGCAGTTGGGACATGCCCGGGAATAATAACTGTGAGACCCTGTCATGGAGGTCTTGGATAAGCAAAGGATTCCCTATGCCTTTGTGAAGATGGAAATGTAGCCCACAGCACCAACACAAAGTTCAGTCTGGATGTGACATTCTGCTCGGGGTTTGTGTTTTCTCGATCCTCAGGGAAACAAGCGTGACAGAGTAGAGGCAGAGTGTACAGCAGAGCTGGAAACCTTCTTCCACTTACCAAAGCCTCATCAGAGAGCAAGCATCAAGGAAAATAAGCACTAAGGTGATCCATGTATTAACTTCCTGCCCTCCAGGGTCAGCATTTCTTAAATCATACAGGACATTACATTCTCTGCATAGTCTCCAGACATTTAGGAATGGATGGCAAAGGAAGCTAAAGCTCTTAATGGGATGAAGTGTCAAAGAGAGCTTTTTATTTAAAGAACTAGAGAAAAGAAAATGGATATTTTAACTTTTATCTTGGAGTTAGTTAATATTCACACTTAACTGCTGAACTGGCTAAATTCTTTTCTTTTCTTAAGGACCTTTATAAATTTCATCATTAATAAAATCAGACATTCAATTAGCAGGGAATTTCTGATTGCTAACTGAGATTTCCCCCCCAACAGTTTCTCCTTTTCACTCTTTCTAGTCTCTCTTTCTATTTTCCCTTCCTACCAAAGTCCCCCTTCCCTGAAAAACCGGGGGAAAGTGAAAACTGACTCCATTAACCTCTGTCATTACCTAAATCCATCTCTTAATTAATATGAGTTAATATGATTAATCAAAATAATGAGACAAACCTATTAAATTAGGGTGTTTAAATTACAAATGGAAGTGGTAAAGGCAAAGGGGCTGATAACGAATAGCTGCAGTCAGAGATGGGGCTAGCTCTTGAAATGATATGTGACAAACAGCAGAGAGAATCAAGAATGAGGGAAAATCAGCAAGATTCATGTGAGAAAAATATTCTACATGCATTTGTGTTTGAACTACAGTCCTGAAATCTGTTTAACTCCCTTGTTATAAGCCACAAATTAAAGTAAAAATAATGTCTCTGTCATAGGTCACTGTAACAACAAAAGTGATACTTATTTTTGGGAGGTGATCCTATCTGGAGTGTAAAGTCTTCCCTGCAGAAATCCGTTAGCAGTTTCTGTATCAGTCAAAACCATCAGTAAAGGAAATAAACGTAGCACAGGACTGGTGCAGAGAGAAAAGTGCAGTACAAACTACTGCCGAAACAGTTCGACATCATAATTAATATGAGTGTCCTGACCTTTGATTCCAAATAAATTTTGATCCTGTTAGTCAGGCCTCCCTCTGGATTAGGGTATCTGAATGTTACCAGACACTAATAAGGTGTTTCGTTTCTTCATACGGATTCTGGCTATGAAATGGCGCTAACACAGCACAGGCAAAGGCTCCGATTTTGAAGACAAAGGCTTAAAATACTCTGCATCAAAGCCTCATTAAAGGCCATTCAGACAGCCTGGTGCTGACTAGTGACTTTATATTTCATCACACTTTATCTGAGGACCTACAAACAACAGACACAAACACCTCTGATTTAGGAATGTCTTTGCTAAGAGGAAATATTTAAAGAAAATCCAGCTTCAATTTACAGTGTTAGCTTCAAACTTCTCTAAGTGTGTAGGCCCAGCTATGAATCTTGTTCACTTCACAGGAGAGCCAGAGGGCAGAGGGGAAATGGAAAAGGTTGAGATTTCTCACTAAAAGTACTGGCAAAATAAAAAAGGTTGCATACAGATGCTATGATCAATTCCCATCCCCTTTGTTTCCTCAGAAAAACAACAACTTCAATGTCAGATTTTCAGACTTATAAAACTCTCCACTCTTTTGTGCTTAACCTGGAGAAGAGAGAAAAAAGATTTTAAAGTTCAGCTTACACTTTAAAACTATACTCTCTCTGATTCCTCAACTAGCAATAGAAAACTCTGCAATTGAAACATTTAACCATTATATGGATGGTGAACAAGCCACAGAAAGATCCAGGCCTGTCTTCTATAAATCTCCTGGCTAACAGTTCCCTTAGGAGAGATAGTAGTTGGTCAGGAAACTCGGCAAAAGCTTGCCATACACACAGGGGTTTGTGTCAGAGAAAACAAAACTTTTTTTGAGCCACTTTTACTCCTTTGGACTTATTACTTCTATGAGCACAAGAGGACCCACTGATTCCATTTCTTTAGGATCTTTGATTGCAAGGCACTGGAGTAGACTCTAATTATCTAATGGTCTGTTCAACTCCTGACTTCTTTGCCAAGACTACTGTCAAAGGGGCTGGTCAGTGCCAGCCATGACTCTGATCTAGATGTCCACTGGTAATTGATTGAGACTGTCTCATTCCAAAGGCCAAGCAGTTATTAGAGAATGCTTTACAAGCAGTAGTGGAGCTAGATGAAAACAAGAAGTGCTGTAGAAGTGACCTTGCACTTACATGATGCAATACCAAGGGCCTGGAGAGAACACATCCTTCCAGTTACAAGCAAGCACAACAATAATTCTAGGAAGAGTAAGGCAGTGAATTAAAGACCTAATCACACGTCTTTTGATAGCACTGATTAGTAGCCCCCAGTCCAAAGAGGCACAAAGAAGAAGTAGCCATGAATCTGAAATAAACAGTCCTAGGAACTGTTCCAAAACAACAGCACTGAAAACAGGAAAAGTAGAGCAAATGTAATGGTAGGATTTGTTTCCATACAGGCTAAAATCCCAAAGTTCATGTCTGCACATAAAAGCACCATACATCATAACACAGCTCCATTCCTACTGGCAAAGGAAAGGGAGTATGGTATTTTGCAGGCATAGACTGCATAGAGAATGATTTAAACCTCCCAATCTTCCCTATGATTCCAAATAAAATTGGTTCATTTGCCACATGTTGCAGCCCAAACACAAAAGACAGTTGCAAGAACTCAAAAGAGAGACACGGGTTAAGCAGTTGCCACCAGTCTGCCCATTCTTGGGCAACTATCTAATTATCTCTCTTAACATCTCCCTCTCCACCTACTTGTCAGCATCTCATCTACAGAACTGCTTATGGGCTGTGGAGTTCTTTTCCTTGTGTCTTTGGCATAACCAGCTTTGTTGGGAGATACTCAGTTTGTTGAATCTACATGTTTTGCAGGAATTCACTGTCTTGAGGAATCATTTGCTAAAGAAGGCTCCCTAAATTTGCATTGGGCAGCACAGAAGCCTGCATGTAGAAGGAGACCTACATTAGATGTAAGGGATTTGGGCTTGAGTTCCCAGTCTACTTTTCTGGACCTGAAACTTGACTTTAGCTCCTCCCCAGCATAGCTAAATACCTTGAATGGTGTAATTTCTCCTTCTGAGAACAGTGTCTCCTGTTGGAACTTTTTCATTCTGTGTAAATTCGTTAAGTACTTCTTTGGCAAGGGCTCAGTCCTACAGCTGCTACAGTCCTAAAGCTGCACTAGCCTGTGTAAAAGTCCAGCTCAGATTTGCTGCAGTAAATATTTGCAGTATCCCACATAAGAATCCTGACCAGCTCAATACTGTCTATCCTACAAGCCAAATATTTTTCTCTTCCTCTGACAAAGCTTTATAGAGTGCTGATTTAACCACACAGAGAACAGAAAAAAATATGACTCACAAAGTAAGTCATCAGATTTGAGAACACGAAACATACCTGAGAAAAAGTCTTGGTCCACAGAGACTCTGGCAGGCTTTGCTCTGTGCCACAGACACATCACTTTCCTTGCCACCTGTAAAGTTGCTCTAGGCAGGTTCATTAGCAAACAAGAAAAGCTGCCATTTCTTCCAGCCAAATTAAGATAAAAGAAGAGGGCAAATGGAAGTAGAATGATCTGAAAGAGGCTTAAACATTAATGCTATTAAATCAGTGGTAGTGCCATTACAGAGAATGAAGGCAAGGGTAAAGGGCACACAGCTGTTGCAAGGGTCACTAACCCTGGCCACAACAACTGTGGGAACGCAGGGCTACTGCCAGGAACACCATCAGTATTTACAGTAGGATTGGCTGTTACCTGAGCTCAGCAAACCCAACTCCACAGGAAGCAGAAAACAGGAGGAGAGGACACATGCCGATGTCCATTAGGAGAAAGAAACAGGATGGTGCTGGAGTTCTTTCATGCAACAGACACATAAGCCTCTGGGTTTTCAAAACTGCAGCTTTGGCTGCAAACAATTTTTCTTATTCTCCTGAAACCTTCCAATAAAATAATTTTATTAGAAAGACCTCCTATCAGCCTCCTCATATGGTTCTTTCTGCTTCCTCTATCTCATATCTTCATGTGCCTGTTCCCATCTCTGCTTATTAATTTTTGTCCAAGGCCTCTGAGTATTTCCAATATTGCCTCTCCGCTGGATCTGCAGACTCATAGGCACAAAGAAAGGGGACACAGCAGAGCATTTTCTTACTTGGACCTACTGAGACCTCCTTAGCACCCTTTTAGTTTTTCACAGCTCCTCACATTGACTCCTACCAGTAGAGAAGGCAAGAAATAACCTACCTAAACTCTAGGTTGAGAAAGAGAGAAATAGAGCAGTATGAACCAAAGTCTTCAGAACAGTCAGGAGCTCTAGGTGTAGGTGAAGGGGGCAGAAAACAAGATTGGAACACAGCAGGCTGCCTGACTTAGCAAGATGACTGAAGGCAGCAGGTTGGAAATGTAGCCTAAGCTGTTAGCAACAGAAGGCTTTTTCTCATGGATAGAAACACACTCGTGGCTTGGGAGCACAAGATGGAAGAACTATGGATTTTTGTAAGTTATATACAGATATGGAGTGTGTGTATATGAACATAATATATATACAGATAATATATATATACATGTACATCATATATATACATAGATACGTAATACATCACCTGGTCATGTGATTTTTTCTTTTTGGATATGGGCAGAGTGAAACACTGCAGGGCTGCCTACGACCTCATATGATGCAAAGACAAAGATGATGCTTAGCCAACAGGAAACTTTAGCACTGTTTTCATTTCATGGATTCATACTTAAGGGAGTAAAGATCATGTGGATGCCCTCCTGTATATTTCAGACCACAAAATTACACTTTGATCTGAATGATAATGAGTTCAAATGAATCTTTCATTAAGGGACTGGAGAGATGCTGAGGATATGCAAAACAAAAAGCATCCTTTTAAGTCTTTCCAATATTTGTTCATTCTTCTATTGAAAGAAATGTACCTTATTTTAATATAAATTTCTCTAGCAATTTTAATAGAAACTGTTCTACATTCCAGATGTTGGCTCCTGTTGTCCTGAAAGGGTCCTCTGATCGTGGGGGGGGTAAAAGTGCACCTGGCATTTTTTCTCCATTAAGGTATTTCTGCACTACCATTCTCAATGTTTTTGAAAATAACTGAGATCTATTTTCTCATTCCAAATCATCTTGGTTCCTCTGCTTTGATCTCTTCAGTTTTTCTACTTTCCTTTAAAAACTACAAACTAGAGGTATATGTGACATTCTGCTAGCAGTCTGTCAGTGCCATATACATAGGTTACAGAGCCCTCCCACTTCCTGATCCTGTGGTCAACTCAAAGGAATGCAATAGCTTTTTTTTTTAATATAAAGCTAAAGAATGGAGGACTGAAAGATACTTGCTCCCAAGTGTATTATTTTAAACATGACTGCTAATACACATTTTGGTGGAATTAACTTTCCTTGTGATGCTAATCACTTTATATTATAGTTTTTCTCATTATTTATCACTCTATCTTGTGACATTGCAAAACTTAACATTCAGCTATGGTTGATAGTTACTTCAAAACATGGACAAACCTGTTGAATAGCACTGAACTTGATATCAGTTCTTGCCAAATCCCCTGGACACTCTCTCATTCAGTGATACTTCCCACAAATGATGCCTTTGAGCTCTCTTCACTAACCAGTTCCTAATCCATTTAACAAGCACTTGACTGATACTATGTAATACTAAAATTTTAGCCAGACTATCACAAAGCACTAAGTCAAATGCTTTATGAAAGTATAAGTACCTCACATCTATACAATTGCCTTTAACAATCCATTCTTTGAGATTACATTATTGAGATCAAGTTTGTTTGACAAGACCTAGTTTCCATAAAAATATGTCGACTGGCATTAATTATATCCCTATTCTTTAGCAACCGACTTCCATATCAGATTTCCCATTACTCCCTTGTTCTTTTTTGACTTCTGGCATACAAAGGCAGGGCATGGGAAGGGGAGAAGTGCAAGAGAAGAGATATGTGGTGATACTGTCTTTCCCAAAGGCACCACCAAACAGTACTAATAGGAAACTGCAGCCTTCCTAGCTGTCTTCCATTCCATATCCAGGGTGAATCTTCTCCAGGTGATCTTACAGTCCTTGAAACAGTAAAGAAATACCCAAATGGAACAAAAGCTAGTATCAGTAATTCAGAGATTTCCTAAGACCCGTGATTTGCTTATTTAAAAGGATTTTCTCATTTTGAATGTTGTTTAACACTCACTTGTGGTAACTAATGAACCAGAAACAGCAATGGATCCTCACGTGGTTCACAAGCACACTGTTCTTTTCAGACATAGGACAAAAGTATTTTCTGCATGTGTCAGGTTCTGCAGAGGTTAAATAAATACACAAAACTCGGCAGGATTTTTGTCTAGCATGTACAGCTTTGGAAGCCTCCTCCCACCATGAGTTAGATTATGTGATCTTCTACAAACAGAAAAGGCTGCCCATAGGAGATTTAATAGGTTTACATTAAAAAAATAAAGGCGAAAATCACAGAGACAGAGAATTGAAAAGGGATTTAAGCTCTGAAGCTTTGTAAAACCTTTAAAGTTTTAAGCCACCAAATGGGAGCTAATAAACTAGTATGACCTTGCAACAATCCTGTAACCTAGTTCTATGCCCTGGGGCCTCCATCAGTCGGTCAGGACTTTAAACTCTGGACCAACTAGCAGGACAGTGGGACATTTAAAAAAACTTAGCTAAGTACTTTTGGGTGCTCTGAGAAAGATACTACTACTTTCTTACTATCCTGCAGGATTGCAGGATACCAGGGTTCATGCACCAGACAGCAAAAGAGTATTCTGCGAGATTTATCCCCTGAATAGAAACCTATACTCTGGAATTCAATCTCTCAGCATGTTTCTCAGTTTCCTGGGGGGCCTTAAAACTGTATAGACTGGTGTCATCAGGTAGCTCCTGTAGGAAGCTTGAAGCCTCAAACTGCCCTTCCCACTCCTCACTGCTGTAGTCTCTGCAGCTTTTGGCATTTACATCAAGAGATGAAATAATTCTATTACTCTGCTGCATCTGAATACTCAGCATTTCCATGACGCTGCTTTCTCACTAACATGCCATCTATTTTTTACACTCTCCACTAGTGTCCAGGGATGGGTTTTTTTCCCCAGGTGCTCCCACACTCCCTCATGATCCACAGAGCAACTTAGGTCTGAGAAGCCAAAGAATACACTGGGCTAAAGCCAGCTCTGAGCTCAGCCTGTTCACCAGCACCAGCAGGAACATCATGAGCTGCACCACCTGGACAACGTCACTGGAGACAGAGCTTGTGGGCTTGTGATTTGTGGAGCCTGAGCACCAACATTTTTTCATGCAATAGAAAGACTTTACCAATACATTTCATGTTAGCTTGTCTTCAATTCAACCTCCCTCAGATGCAAAGGCCTGATCAGCTCCCTACCACAGTTACACATAGCACCAAACTGTAATCAAGGATTCCCTTGCCACCTTGCCCTACATGACCATCCACCAGCACCTCCTCATGCCTCACCACCAAGCTACCTGCTGTACACTAAACTGATGGCAACAGGCATGCTAAAGCTTCCCTACATCTCTGTTTAGCAAAACGGTGGCATTTAATGGAGGGAAACCATAAGACAGTGATTTTCAAAGATGTCCACTGTACTTTCCAGTGTGCACTGGTCCCCAAAGTAGCCAACATTCATATGCTCTATCACATTCAGACATCGTGCAGAATCTCCCAACTGTCGTCCCATAGAGCTACAGGAGTAACATGGGCCAGACTCATACCACATATATTTCTATGAGTCTGTACCATAATCAACATGAAATCGTTGCAGCAGTTGTTTCACCCCTGGGGATCCTGGACTGGTCTTCACGAAGTGTCTGCCAATCTCAGATGAAAAGGAAGATTGTTTAAAGACATTACTTTGAAAAGCTCTTCCAGATTTCTGAGTAATTTTTAAATGTGGTATCAAAACACGATGCAGAAGAGATTGGCAGGAGGTGGTTGGTACCCTGAGAGATGGTGGTGGCTGAAGGCAGCACCCGAGTACTGTGTGGGGCGACGTGACAAGCCTCCCAGGGAAGACACGCTATCCTGTTCGGCTTTTCTCTGCCCAGCCGCCGAGTAACAAATGCAGGGCTGCAGCCGGAGCTCGCAGCATTCCCTTACCCCGGCCCGACAGCTGTGACGCCGCAGGGAGCAGAGGAGGGCAGCTGCGGAACCGCCGCGCCAGGAAGCGGCGAAATCCCAGCGGCGAGGCCGTCAGCGGCTCCCGGTGTCCCCTCCTCCTCTAGTGCTGCCCCCAGGCCGCCCCTCGGCGAGGAGAGCGGGGCTCCGCCGAGGGCACAGGGAACCCCGGCCCTGCCCGCAGGCCGCCCCTCGGCGGCGAGAGCGGGGCTCCACCGAGGGCACAGGGAACCCCGGCCCTGCCCGCAGCTCTCCGGGGGCTCCGCGGCCCCGCCGAGCCAAGCGCGGTGCTCTGGCGCCGCCCCGTGGGTAGAGGCCGAGCGGCAGGCGCAGCCCCGAGCGGCCCGCGGGAGCTCCGCGCCCTCGCTCCGAGGAGCCCTGGAGCGGGGCTCAGCTCCTTCCCGCTTCTCCTCGGCAGCGGAAGCACACGGCCCTAACTTTGTCCTGCTTCTAAGCAGCAGTGAAAAACGCAGTTAAGAGGGTTTGTTGCTTAGAATAAAAAGGCTTCAACAACTCTATTATGAAGGATGGTGAAAGCTCCCTGTTTTCGACCTCTCCAAAGAGCCCTCCCGTAGGAAACATAGTAAAGGATGCAGGCTTTTTTCCTGGGAGTAGGGAGAGAGGGGAGAACACGTTTGTGGTTTTTTTGTTGTTATTAGTTTTTTTGTGAATGGGAGACATTTATTCATCATAAAAAGAGCAAGAGTCACGATCCTGATTTCCTTCAAACCACGCTTTATACACATCTACGGCAAAAACTTAAGGGAAAGCAGTATGTAGTCATAAATTGTGCTGACTGAATAGCTGCTTGAAAAGAGCTCCAGGCATTAAATGAGAGAATTCAAAGGGAGCTGTGGGGAAAAAAATAAACCAACGTTATATACTCACTGGGGGTACTCAGCCTGAAAGCAGGAAGGCTCCCTGGACAAAAGTGGAAACCAGAAGGAAGGAAGAGGGGGTTCACAGTACAATGCAGGTACCCCATGTACAGGAGTACAGACATTCCAGTGTGAAACAGAGGGACAGCCATTCATCTCCTGGGATTACTCTCCAATACTCATGGCTGGGTCCTGCTGTCAACTGTTTGGCAGCAGAAATTTACAAAATAAAACTAAATTCAGCTAGCAGTATTATGACAATGCAAGAGGATGGCCTGACAGGTGACAAAAAGCAAAGAATGATGCAGGCTGCATTTTAAGAAAACCTGATCATGGCCTCTCTCTTTGAATGAACAATATTAATATTCTTAGAATAGCTGAAGAGACAGTGGAGTGGCCAGTCTAGGGCTGGTTTTACAAGTCAGGATTTGTACCATTTAGTACCTGAATACCTTCACCCTAATTCTAATCTAATTTTTGACCCAACCAAGACTTTCAGTGTGTAATAGGCTTCCTTAATCTATTCTCATGCTCCACAATGAAGAGGGAAAAAAATCCCCCTAGAATTAGCTTAGAAGAAAGTACACTCACCTCTAGGCAGAAAGAATATAAGAATATAATGAAATTTTGAATACCTATCTTCCAGCAGCAGTTGGAGGGAGATTACATTTTTACTGTTTTCAGCATAATATGTATGCATGTAACCTACTCAGTACCTTCTCCTTTATCAGTCACTGCTGCTGTCACAGGACATGCAGGAAACATTACAAATATAGGTAACTTGAACTTTTTTGGACTGTAAACCAAAGCAGCTGAAGTGCAGAACATATTCCCTTTTGGGTTTTTCTTAAATAACCTGTTTAAATATCAGCTTGAAAAGAGCAAGTAGTACAGGTTCTCAGTAGGCACTTTAAACCAAACCACTAAATTCACATAACCCACTGTTCAAACTTCTAGATTCATGGCTTGTTAAAAGGTAAGGAATCTTATTTTGACATCAGGAGCCTTTTTTCTTAGTACAGGGAAATGTTTTGGTTTATTCAACTAGTTCAGTTCAAAGACTTGTTCACTGAAAGCTGAAAAATCAACTGGGAGCTGAAAAGCCAGGAAAGTTTATTTTTCTTTTACAAAATATTAAGAAAATAACATGTGAGAGTGGAAATTAAGCTAGTTTAAAATGCCAAAAGACATGAACAAACAGAAACAGCATCGTCAATTCCCTAAGTATAGATGGATTTTTAATACTAATTTTCAGAAAAAAGTATTTTCTAAAGCTTTAAGTAAAACTACCACCAACAGCCTGGATAGGTAACAAAAATAAAACATTTAAAGCTATTTGTGCATTGTAATTGAATTTGAATTTCAATCCAATTAGATCTTGACACAAATTAATCTTCTGATAAAAAAATGAACCTATGATTTTTTTAGTATAATAAAATGCAAAAATTAGGATCCTAAATGGGTGCATATTAAATTATGCTATTGCTTGACTCAGACTGGTATAGGTATAATCTATCCTCTTGGTCAGGGGAACTATCATACAGAGTATACCAGTGTGTATGTATTTGCTAAATAAATAAATAAATATAATTTTAAAAGGCAGTGGTGAACACCAAAGTAAAATCACTATTTCCTGGGAAATTCAAAATGTAAAATTGCATTACAAGATTAAAATAGATTTTAAATCATATTTCCTGTTCCTTAGTTTAAGACTTCAGTCTTGTTGAATACTGAATCCATATAATCTTGCAAACTCCTGGAGTGGAAATAAAATTGGACTAAGAAATTAGATTTTAGCTAAATTTGTTAATCCAAAGAACAAGAGAATGAATCTGATGGATTATTAATCTTCCTGGAATTACATGTTGCTCAACAGTGAGAAAATTCTTGATTTGCAATGGATTTTTAAACTTCTACTCAGGAAAACAGAAGTTAATTAAGAAGAACAAATACAGAGGCCATTTCCTTTCTTTACTCCAGACAAATGAGAAATCTTACTAAGTACTAACATTCTTCCTGATCCCTGGCACACAGGAAAGACAAGAAAAAAGGGGTTTGCCTATGCATGTAAACACACTGGAAATTAAACTTTTGCTACCTGACAGGCTGATCTCCCAGATTGCTACAGCTAAAAAGGAGTCATTGAAATCACTTAAATGGGTCTTTCAGACAGCTGGCAGTTAAAATGAAATCCCAGTATCACTAAATATTAAATATGCCATCACATAACTCAAAAATACCTGAATTTTATTAAACAGAGAAAAAAAACATGAACTGCATTTTTCAAATTGTACTGAAAAATTACAAATTATACATGTCTAAGACTAGAACAGTCTATAGAGAGAGAATTCCAGCTTCCAGAAATGTCTTGATTCTGTATCTTAAACTGTCAAGCTTTTAATAGTCAACAGGTTGAATGATTTAGTATTTTAGATCAAAAATAAGTGTTCTAATGAACGGTTTAGTACCTCATTTACAGCCAGATGGAAATGGTTATTTTTGTGTCCAAACTGTTACCTGTTAGAATAAATAATTTTCATTTCTCCATAGACTCCAAGAACAGTAAAAATGCTTCCCAGCAAACATCCACCCAAACAATGGCAGGGGATTCTGAAAATCAATTCAAGCAGTGTGTATCCAAGCACTGAGAGTTGAATTTTCTCTGGAGACATCAATCTTACTAGTTTACTTTTCTTCCCTCGTGTCTCCCTTGGCCTTATAGTGTCTCCAGCAGAGCATGGCCCACCCTGGGTTTCATCCCAGCTGAAGCAAGGGGTGTGCATCAGCTATGAAAATCAGGCAACTCCTTCAGAGCTTAGCAGATTCAGGAACTAACTCCCAGGCTTTGTGGAGCATGCTGAATTTTTTTTTTTTTTAATTGATAGGGATGGCAGATCAAAACAGTTTGAAGAGGAGTGCTCTGTAAAAACAGACACTCAGAATTCCTCATTGGAGCTATTCACTTTTACTGCAGACCCCAGATTCTTCACCTAGAGATCCCATTGTCCATATTATCTATGTGCAAGCACCAGCTGATGCTTAAATAAAGCCTAAATATATTTAGGCTGTGCTACTTTATTAGTAGTTACATTGATTGTTGGGAACTCTTTCCTGTCTTTTGGGTAGACTGATCTCACATTGTTAGTCTTTAAGTAGTCTTTGTCTGTTTGATGCTTTGTCCGTGTGACTTGAAAAAGATGTAGTGATACCCTCAGCTAATATCATCCTTCTAATTTACTGAAGAATCTACAGTTCCCTTCCCTTATAACTTCCTTAAAGTATAAGTAGGTATATTTCCCTCCCACTCTTTACCTCAATTCTATTTGTTTACAAGCCTCATCTTTTCACTACATGTTTTAGAATCTCTTTCTTCATTTTTGGCTTCAAATGTATGTAAGCAAATTTCTGTTGGACATTTTATGTTCCTTTGTACTCTCTTCTCTCGGGCTCACTGATCTATCCAGTCTTAATTTGACAGGTCTGTAGGATTCTGTTGACTCATTTACAGATAACTTAGTACTTCTTCCCACTGTGTCAGCACTACATTTTTTTCAGTCCACATATTTTTATTTCTGTAAACTTGTTCCAGTGAACTGATGACAGGAACAGGATCAGTCAAGGAAATGAGCCATAGACAGTTTAAGAACAGTAGGGTTTATCCTGTTGCACAAGCTGGAAGAGGTGCATCTACACAAGATGAATTTGTTGGTTATGATGAGTTGGAAGCTCAAGAACTGATTTTGCATGACATAGTTAAATTTGTATCAAGGCCAGAAATCTTCATCTGTGGTCAGGTCTACTAACATTTTATGACTTGCCTTTTGTGTGTGCTTTTCTGATTGATGTGCATTTTCTGTTTCCCAGAAAGAGCAGATACTCTCTTGGGGTAGGGGTTCTGGTTATAATCCATTTTGGACACCTGCCAGCTGCTGTATTGGAGGAAATTTCTTTCTGAGGGTTCAAACAAGTGAACAGAACATGTATGAGAACAAGAAATCTTTTTTTGTTCCTTATTGCAATGCAGGAATCACTGAAGATAGGGCAGTCATTGTGAACAGCAAGACAGATATTCTGGCAATAATCTTGGACTATCATGGTCTTCCCTTAGGTTCTGGGAGGAGAATAGAAAGTACAGCCAGCCTGTCATTTCACTGACCATACGTTCCCCTCTGAAACCAAATCAATAATTACAAATTGATTAAATGAGTTTGCAGACTCCCTATATCTGAATTCAGCTTGGGACATGACAGTATTCTCAGATGGCAACATCCCATGGAGAAAAATAAAAATCAATGGATATGACCCTTCTGGCCTCTGTTAAGGATACTGCCTCGCTGCATTCTGCATTTTAAATTTCATTTTGCAACAAAGTTAATTTTTTTATGGCATTCCTTCTGAAACTATAGGAAATTATGGAACTGCTTTGCTTATGCTCCCTTAACTACCATGGTCTAAATAATTTCCCACAGTCAGGCCCTAATAATCACCCAAGGTTTCGCACAACTGGGCATTATAGTCTCCACTGATAATTCCATATATATTACAGAGCTGGAAGAATCTTCAAGTATTTCAAATACTTAGTGACAAATAATAATTTTCTCCTAAAAATCAACTCAGTTACCTATAAACTATAACAGCTTTAGGGTAAGGGTCAATCTGTTTTGTGGTTCTGTAGTGACTGGACCCATGTAGTCATGGCTCATCTCTACCTCCTCTGCATGAGTAAGTAAATCAAAAGAATAACTAACACACACACATTTCCACCTCACTGGATGTGTACAACCCAACTAGCTTACTGTTGTAAAATCAAGCAGGAAGCGCAGCTTTAACAATTGTTTAAAACACAGGTTGATAGGAATGGCAGAAAAACAAAAGCTCCACAGATCCATTTCAAAACTCCAAGACAACCTGGTATCCTCCACATCCTGCCATGAAAAACACATCACTGAGTTCCCTGTCTGCCTCCTGCCTGCTCGATGCCAACTCTCCTTGGAAGACAAAGTACTATAACATTAAGGGGCTTCCCATACATCCTGCACTTCTAGCCCAATAAGGCATAGATACTGCTGAGCCTTGGGAATGGGCTCCCCCCATGGCAGGGGCTGGTGAGATGTGGTACATCACAGCTGTACAACAGCCATCTACAGCCATGTTAAGCAAAGCCGTCCTGGAGCAGCACTGCTAGAGAAGTAAAATGGCTTCATATGACTCCGTATCTGCCCTTAGGTCTCTCCTCAGTGAGGAGAAAACTGCCTGAAACACCCATCACATACTTTAGAGGTAGAAATATACCATGATGATAATTTCTACATTTCCTTGCCCAGATTTTTATTTTTATTTTCAAAGAGGAAACAGAAAAGCATGGAAAGTTCATCCCTTTCTGTTATGTTCTCTTACATATCAATAGGTACATAACAGTGTATTCCCCACTGGTTAGAAAACACTAGGCTACCTTCCTTACTGAGAGAATATTAGCTGGTTCCTGCTTTACAAGGTTGCTAGTTTACAAGGATCCACAAGAATGTGACCTGCACATCAGAGAGTAGGTACCAATTTATCTGGGTTCTTTGACTTGGGAAGGAGGATGTCCAGCAGCTCACTTCCTGTGGAAGCTGGCTTAGAAGATGAAATAATGTAGAGCATTATGGGAGAGACAGATTTCCTTTTTTTAGGTAATCAGCATCAGCTTCATCAAAAGCATATGCTTAAATTCCAGTGAACACTGGGAGTCATCTCTACATGAAGTGAATAGGCAAATTTTAGCACAGAAGCAGGAAGGAAGTAAGGCAGAGGAAGTCCAAACATCCACTGCAGTTAGCAGACTTTGTCAAAAACCCCCATCCCTCCATTGCTACAGATGGTATTTCTTCTACACAGGGCACAAATAAAATGTCTGTGTAGTGTGGGTATGCATGGGGTTATCATTATCTGTTCCTGTAGCACGTACATTAATAATATCTTAGGTGTCTTTCAAAGCTGCATGCTTGTGTCCTCCACCTGTGTTTAATTTCATTGGGGAAATGCCACATCCTGAACAATGAATGATACCTTAAATAATAACAGTTTTCAACTCTAAAATAGTGTACGGCTCCCCTCTGTTTGGGATTCAGTATAATTTCCATTGCCCTGTCTATAGAGGTCACCTCCTTGTTATCAGTTCTGGCTAATTAAAAGATTAGGAGATCTGGAAAGTCACCCTGAGGAATCAGTTATTACTAGAACTAACAACAGCTGGCAAAGTAGTAGAGACATGTGACTAAATGTCCTAAACCCCTTCCCTTTACACAGCTTTCAAGTTTATCAGAAACTGCCAGGAACTGAGACCAATACTTTTAGCATGATTGGTTTTCATTCTGTGGCCTATGGAAATAATTTCCACTCTCCTGGTGAATTTGCTGCTAATGATGTTTCATCAAGAACTACTTTCCAGATGACTGGTGTATGCCAGACCATATTCCCAGTAGCAACCTGTGTTGCAAGCTCATGTTTCCAGTAGACCAAACTAAAAATTTATAATCTCAGTCATCAGATGCACACACATGTGCACGATGAAGGCCACTTCTAGCTAAGTGCTAGGTCACTGTAGCACATTTTTTTCTTTGCTATTTCAAGGGAGCACTAGCTACTTTACCTTTAGGCTTCATGGCTTCAGTGCCATGATGGCAATGCTGTCTGTTGTTCTTAGGGCCATAAGAGTCTTCACAGGCCTCTGACTGTTGCATCCCTTAGGGTGAAGAGGTCCTGGTGTGCTGATGCTATTGTTCCCTGCTATTGAACTGTGTCTCCCCTATCTAGCCTTGCAATTGTTTCATTAATAGTTCACAGTAGGGAGCAATTGCCAGAGTTTAGACATAAACTAAGAGCTAGGACTCCTGGGGCAAAATCAGTTTATTTGGAGCAAATGAGTACCATGTGCACTGCAGCTTGTTTAATCATGTGAGGAGCTGAGCCTCATCTTTTTCCTAACCAACTTTCCTCGCTGCATTTCTCAGTCAGCTTGCCCTGTTCAACATTCTGTGATTTTGTGAGTTTATTCCATGCAAAACAGCAGCCCCTCTGTTAAAGGCTTCTCACAGCATTAACCTTTCTTGAAAGTGCTTTGAGAGCCATGGATAACAAGTATTATGAATTGCAAAATACATTAAGTGTCTTGGAATCATTTCCACATGACTTAGTTCATAGTGGGCCTTCTCTCAGACACCCCCTGTAAAACACTGTTAGTCACAGCCTATCTCAACTCATTTCTAACATGAAACGTCCTGTAATGTTTCATGGTTTCCCCACCCTCACTCGCAATTACAGAACATTCTAGCAGTGATACATATGGCAAAATAAAGCAGTTTTCCCAGCTACATTATGAGTGGTAAATTCTAATGCTCTCAGTAGCTGTGAAGAGATTTCTGAAAACCACTTTTCACACTCCAGACAATGACTACCTTATACCAAGCAACCCGCTTGAGGCTCAAGTTTGTCAACCTGACATGTGAGAAGTTCCAAGAGCTCCAAATGGAACTATTATAACAGAGCAGAGCTTAGCCTGCCCAGCCATCTTCTGAGAGACCTGAAACAGAGCAGTGTCTTAAAACCTCCTGGCAAATTCTTGAAATCACCATCCTCCTGGGAGACATGAGATACAATTTGAAGACCTACACAAAGCACTTTTGACAGTTTGCATACAGGATGCACTCTGAACACAAAATTATGTTTTTTTGAAGAAGATCAAGGAAGTGCCTGAAGAGTCCTAACTTGTAATCCAGCAATATCCAAGATCAGATATGACATTGCATGGTTATTTGAAGTATGGACATTATAGGAAGTGGAATTTTACTGCTCAGCCAAGAAAATCCTCTGCAGGCTAAGCTCACAGCAATGGGGAGAAGATTAAAAAGGATGCAAAAAGTAATGCAGGCAAAGCAGAAATTGCCAGTGACATAATGCAGGGAGCCTACCTTGAAACAATAGCAATAACAATGGAGCAACAAAATTGTGAGAGGCCCCAAAATGTTTCCTTCTGAGGAGTTCAAAAGAGGATCATCAAAAAGAGGATGTTTTCATAGCAATAGAAAAATAATGAACAGTCTGGAGCAGGTAAGTATGCTCTATACTCTTATAAAGTCAAGACAGATAGGCTTCCACTGGAATTTTAATAATAATAATAATTAGAGTTTATAAATCCAAAGATAACTAAATCCTCTCCCTCCATTTTGCTACAAACAATCAGAAACATAAATAGTTTAGCACAATTATTTCTGTCACTATCCATGGTTGATTTTATTGTGCTCAATTTAAAGGTCTTTGAAACATCCAGCTGTAAAGATGGCCAGATTGTTCATCTTCCCCTAACTAAGAGGACTGGCTCACAGGTTTCTTGGTAAAAAGACTGGCAGTCTTCTATAGTAAAGACTTTATGTCTGGATCCCTAAATTAATAGCTGCAGCCACTGGATCAAAAGAATTTTATTCTAGTAAAAACTGTCAAGCTGAGGGGTCTCATTTATTCATAGAGCAATTAAATTTTAGAAGGCATTGGGCAGATTCCTCACAACTATGCCTTTTAGTTGTTACTCAGATAAAATCTCTGTTCTGAGGCATCTCTGCTGCGGTGAGGGTGGCAGTTAGCACAAACCCTGGACTGCAGATGTGCAGTGGGAAACATCTGTCTCAGCAGGAAAGAGTGACATCCAGACACTTTGCAAAAGCCAAAGAACAGGCAACAGATGGCAGCAATTTTCATTCACTAGTGACTGGCTTGGACTCCTTTCTGGTTAACAAGCGTGAATGGCTTAATTATCTGTCCAGCTCTCTCAGACCTCTGTATCTATCTAAAGCTGAGAAAACTGCACACTTGGTGACAGTTGTTTTTTAAATTACCTAATAAAAACAAAGCTAGTAACAACACTCAATTCCCAGGCACTTAGCTGCTCACAGGCTCTGCCTCTTGTCCAGGGGCCGGAATGGTGACATGCATGTTCAATTAAAAGGCCCAGGTTTTTCAGTGGGATCCTGACTTTCTGCCATGAGTCTGACAAAGAGACCAACAACCAGATGATTCAACCCCTACCAAAAATGCAGAAAATTCTTTATTCCTCATTTTGTGCACCTATAATTAGCACATCCTATGCCTGGAAACATAGAAAAAAGCATATAAACATATGAGCACTCTGCCTATGAATTGCTAAAACCGTCCCAAATCCACAGAGCAAAACAAAGAAACGTTTAGGATTCCTGGCAACTACTCCTCTCCCAGCACATGCTAAACAAAACCCTGCTATCTAACAGGGGGAGAGGATGAATTAACATAACCACTTCTCCATACAGCAATTAGCAAATGAAATCAAAACAAAGGAAGTGTCCTCCATTAATCTTTCCCTGCCAAAGAGCAACTGACTGCCATATAATCCACAGCAATTAGCCCAATAATGGGAGCGCAAGAGATTTATCTTGAAGCAGGAATTAGGGAGGGCACGATTAATGTACTGTACATCAAGAGTGCAGGCAAAAGCTGGTGATCCCTCAGTGCAGGGTTGTTTGAGGAAACTGAAAACCTTAGTAGCCTGGAACCAGGCTGCAGCACATATACCCCAATATTCACCTCTAACACACCCTGAAAAAGTCTGGTTGGCAGTCACTGCATATGGGAGGATGAGAGCTCATATCCAAATGTACACAAGCAAACTTTCAAGCTAGAGAAGACTGAAGCTTATATATGACTGTTCCTGTATAGCAGGGGGCTTTGTATGTTCATCGCATGAGAAGATTCCAGGATGCCAAAGAGTTTAGCTGACATGGCCCATGAGGATGCAAAGATCCAAAGGAGTACTGAGAGATCTGCCACCGTTAATCACTATGGCCCCCCAGCTCTACACACTGTGGGAGAGGAAGCCCAGGAAGCTCCAGAATAGCCACTGTTTATAGGAAAAAAACTTGATAACGCAGTGAAATCTCTCACATTCTATTTTCTTTCCTGCTATTTAGACTTTTTGAAATCACAATGCCCTGCTGCTTTTCACTTTTAGTTCTCACCTGTTGTTTTTTCTGCCTGTTTAACTTGATATTTTAGTGGGTATCTAGCTCAAGCAAACCTGCAAAGCAACTGGAAATTAAAGAAGATTGAGTAGTACAAAGCTAGAAAAAAATGTAACATCCTCTGCTGCAGAATGGGTAGGGGATCAGATAAGAGAAGTCTTAACACACAAAATACAATTCTTGCCATTAGCTGAATATTTCTTAAATTAGAAGATGCATTTTCTTTCTTCATTTTCCCTTATGCAGATTAACATGAAAAGTGAATAGCAAACATGGAACAGCTTACAGGGACACTACAAAGCTCTTGCTTACATATGCATCAAAAATAGAAGAAAGAAAATGAAGAGGAAAAATTAATTATCTGAAGATAATCTTTGTTCTAAGCACCATTATTAGGCATCACAAGCTTAAAGAACTGTGCTTATTTTAATGTAGCACAGGAAAAGACATTTAAGGAGATTTACAAAGATTAAGACATCAGCCATAAATATCTGTGCCAAAATTTTACTATGAGACAGTAAACAATTTATAGTCCTGTGACATTAAGTGTAACAGGACACAAAGTAGTAACTGGATTTAACAAAATTCTTGTTTCAAGGATATTTGCAACACTACAGAAAAGGAGATTTTAAACAAGTGGAATAGGAAAAGTACAGACTCTGCAAACTACTAAAATCAATGCTGAAGTGGTGTGCAAATACCTTCTTGTCATCAACTTCAATATGGACTCACTAGACAAACCAACAGAGAATTTGTGTTGGGCAACTGGTCCCATAGCTGTTGAATTTACTGGGGTTTTAGGTATATAGTCAACTCAAGAGGAATTCAGAGAGCTCTGTAATGAGATGTGTTTTGAAATCATCAGATTTAGCCATAGATGAGAGCTTCACTCTACAGGAAACCTGGTAACAGATTTAGCCCTTCTCCACTTAGAATAAATGGCTTTAGAGTTTCCATCCACTGCTGTACCACTGTACCCTGTCTGTGCTCCAGAACTGAGTCTGATGTTGTATGATGAGCAAATATAAGAGAAATAAATACAGAAATTGAGACAGGTTGAACCCACAAGTCATTTCTGAAAAACCTTGGATGGACTCACATTTCTAATCCTATAATTTTGCAGTTGATTTGTTTCAACAGAGCAGAGAATTTGCTTCCAAAATCCAAAGTTTGACCCTTAGTCCCCATGTGTCATACTCCTAATTGGAAAAAATCATGTACCTTTCTGCCAAAGAATACTGCTTGTAAGTGAGAAAAGGATTTATCAGTGTTCGTCTAGAGGAGTTACTAAAATATCAGACAAGGGTTAAGAGCAATTTGAAAGACTACTCAGTAACAATGATTTATTTTAACTTTCTTTCCAGTTCCTCTTTAGATTTTATTTCTTCTCTTTCTCCTTCCTCTCCTTCCTACACCCTCCCTCTCTTCCTGCTCAGAAAATCTGCAAATCTTTTCTCTGTTATCATGTCCTTTAAGCTTCACAAGGAGGACATGTTCACTCCTGGAATATAATGTATAGATTTCCTGCATGTGCTTAGCATACTCAAAATGGGGGAATGAGGTGGCAAAAGTAAAAAAAAAAGTAAGGAACCAGCTCCAGTGAGATAGTTACAGTTATACACCAACATGAAGTTTCAGCTCTCTTGAAGTTGTCAGAGATTTAATCCTTCTCATTTCCCTGAACCTTCATCAACTTACCCAGCAAGGTCACTTTGCCCTGGCTGTGGCAATCTGAGGTGGTCTCCCACAAAATCAATTGAGCTGTTTCTCTAGCTCATGTAAAACTATGTTTAGTGTTGCTCCCATGGGTCTCTTTCCTTTTTTTTTTTTTTTTTTTAACTGTTAATTTATTGTGCTTCATCAGTGTTTTTACAAAGAACAAAACAGAGGATACCATTTCTGGGGTCCTCCTTCCAGCATATCACAGTCGCTTCCCAGGCACTGAAGAGTAATGCATCTGGAACTGTTTGCTATTCTCCAAAACCATCAGCATGTCTTGTCATCTCACACTGACAACCTAGACCTAAATATACATGAGAAGACAAGAGCAGCTGCCCCTTAGTGCTGCCTTCTGGGGAATCCTTAATAGCAACAACACCAAAAGGTTGTGCCAGAGAATTCAGTTCTTAAGCAGACAATTCCACCTTCTCTCACAGTCTGTCTCCTGCCCATTACAGCTGATACATTCCCATGACACAGAGATCAGCACAGACCTGCCAACATAGCCCAGCACAAGCTACAGCTGCATCTCCATCTATCCACTTACTGTCTTTCTGACAGCATTTCTATCAAGGGTGAAAAAAGTGTGGCATTCAACCCGTTTGCCTGCCCCACTGCCTTACAAAATGGAAATGGAGGGCAGAGCATCAGAGATGAGCTTGTGACTGCATGGCTAGTCTTCTAGTTGTTTTACTTTGGTGGACAGATTGCAAAGAAATTATTATTTGTCACCAAGTTTTAGTCACTGGGGTACTAGCAGACTTCTCCTTTGATGCATTCATAATTCATATTTTTAATATCTTATCACCTACATGAAGAGAAATGCTGGAAGCTATAGGAGCATGAATTCAGTCTGGTCTATACTGAACAAAGCTATAGCCACACAGGCCATTCTCAATCATCCATACTCTTCCCCTAAGCAGGGAAACTGTTGTACCTTAATTTGACAGCAAGAAAATAAAGAGCGGTTTAAAATGAAAGCTGTTAGTCAAGGATTTCATCATAACAGACAGATTTGGAAAGAACAAAGTTCTCATTATACTGACTGTTGAGATTCTCCTTTGTGAAACTGTGACAAATCTAATCGTGCATGGGGGATATTTTTTAATAGAGTCAACAGGCAGATGGATGAGATTTTAGACAGACAGAGACAGAAGTGTATAAACTTCAGCCAAACACAAAGAAAGAGAAACTGCCTGGGAAAATGTAACTGAGAGTAGCTCAGCATGGCTTGGTGTTGGGAGCTGAACTTGCAGCTTTGACAAGGCTGACTTTAAGCCGACCTTCAGTGAAGCTCTTTAACAGTGTATGCTGGGCAATCGCTGGTAAATCTTTATTAATTTTAATTGGCGGCACCCATTTATAAGAACCATTAAAAAGGATAAATTGAGCCCATCCGGCGTAATGTCTTTTGTTAATTAGTTTGTCAGCACTGTTTTAATATCCCCTAATGACTTCATATTTCAGGCCTGACATTAAAGGAGACACTGTGAGAAAGGAAATGGTCTTATCATCGTGTACATTTTTTTCTTTTTTTGAACAAAAAGTGTCCTTCCAGGCCTGACCAAGGTTAGGTGTCATTTAACTCCGACAGACAGGTACCACAAGACTTGGAAGGGCCCTATCACCCTATCCAAACCTCACCTTGCTACTGAACAACATGCTCTGCTAAGATTTTCTTTTTTTACAGACCCACACAACAGCAGAAGGAATTAAAAGTCATTAGTCACCAAATTCCCATACTCCATAGCTCATCATGGACTTGTCTTTAGTCTCAAAATACAATCATGTGGGAAAAATACAGGAAAAACCTGGTACACAATTGCAGCCATGCCTCCCTTAAGTAAAACAGGTTAAGCCCTAAGGAGCTGAAGGTCTTTTGATTCACAAGGACACACACAACACCAATATTATGATCTGTCTTGGGGACCACAAACTTACAAATGAGAATTTAATAGAGTAAGAGCATCAACAAAAAATGCTTTGTGTATGGACTTAATTTGTAAAAGAAGACGATGGAGAAATTCTTTCTCTGGGGATGATGCTTGGTCTGGAACAAAGGTGAGTGAGCAAATCTGTGATTTTGGTGTCAACAATTCTCTTCTTCTTGTGCTCATCCTGTATTTCTTGTAATAGCACACTCAGACTTTTATCTTGGAACATGAAGAACTTGAATTCAGTTATGAATGCTGGAAAAGCACTTCTTATGAGTACAATATTTTTGACCTTTACATCTCAAATAGGTTATGAAGATTTTAAATTAGCTAATAAAATCAATTTAGAACATTTTACCCTTTTTCTTTAATATGTATGCACTGGATCATTTTTATTCAAGGAGGAAGTGTATTCAAGGAAGGGCCAGGAGAAGGATCAGCTGTAGCCATCAAAGAAGATAACACAACCCATTGTTGTGAGTTCTGAGAACTCCCTTTATGAGGTGAACCTTGTGTACTTAGACACCTTGTTTCTCTCCTCACACATCTGCCAAACATCTCTGAGCTGATGAACCCTGGAATTATTCATCTAGGGAAGCATTTCCTCACTATGAGGTCTGCAGCAAATTTTGTTTCCACTCAGTTTCCTACAGTGACTTGCTCAATCAAGGGGAAGATCCTGAATTAAGACTTTTTGTCAGGGAAGGGTTGTCTCGTGAGCTGGATTCTATTAGGTTTTTTCATTTAAGATTACAATAGGTGAGCAATATGAGGAAAATAGCATCCCCCAGTAGTTAATACTACATTTGATGCTTTGGTGCCTAGTGTTGGATTAATTCACAGGATGGTGAAGTGAATAAGTGAGACACAGCTAATAGAAAAATTAGCTTTTCTTCTGTTTTACACAGCTTTGCAAATCATTAATATTTTCATTAATTGTAAGATGCTTACATTTATGCTGTAATAGTAAAAAGAAAATTAAATCTTTAGCTAATAAAACAGCATATTTTTTTTTCTTTTAAATTTTAAATTTATCCATAGATGGGGTTTCATAGGCATCATACTGAGAATTGTAGAGAGACACGTTCTGCTTTGCTAGATCATCTTTCAGCAAAACACAAACAAGTAATTACTGTAGCGACTGAATCGGTTAATAGTTTTATTACTGAGCAAAATCCATGCCTCAAAGTCAATTGAAATCTTGCTGTAAGGGTCTGGAGAACTAACAGGTTTTGCTTTTTCCATTAAAATTTAAGGTTAATGATTTTACGAGATTTTTTTTTTATGGATACACAGTCACAGGATTTGAATATTAAAAGCTGCTCTTTGATCTCCTGAAAGCCATCCTACTGTCATTGCAAGCTTTTGCCATGTTTCATGTAGATTTAAAATTTTCAGAGGACTGCTAAAACTATGCCCTATTGTGAAGCACACAGTAAAAGCATGCCTAGGGTGAAATAGATATTCCCAGCAGTCTGAACACCTCTTTGAATGAACTGCCTTTACAGGGAATAAAAGTCTTGAGTTTTTTCTCCAACCAGCCGGTCTCTTGTGCACTGGTGTGCTCCACAGAGCTCAGCCTTTCATAATCAAAGGTCTGTATAACACTGGCAGCAGAGCTGGTACTTAGTCTCCATTTTGCAGCTCTGACAAATACAAATTTACATAATAGTCTTTCATTTCTATAAAACATAGTTATTCGTGACAAGCATATTTCCAGTCTTCACCACAGAACAAAACCTTGTGTTTTCATTGTTCCAGTACTTCCACCTCTTGTTGTACAAAAAATTATGCCTTAATTAGTTTTGCTATTGCTAGCTAGAAAGTGAAAAAAGACAATTTTCATCAGATGCATTAACTCAATGACAGCTGAAATTCACCTGGGAATTGAAAAAGAAAGAAACTAATATTCCTGTTTCCAGTCACATCTAAGAGCCAGAGAGAAGAAGTGGCATCTACCACTACCAAAATATGGCAAACTAAGGCCTAGCCCTTCCAGTCTATTCCCCTATACATTCCAACACTATTTTCATCTGTTAATGTCCTTCCTTCTTTCATATAAAATTTTCTGTCCTCCAGCATGTCACTGTTAATTTTGCTCTTCAGGATTTAGTTATTTAATAAGGAAATGTCCAAATACTAATAAAATGCCTATAAATAAAATTTAATAAAATAAAATTATAAATAATTAAATAAATTAAAATAAAAATTTTAATAAATTTTTAAAGTTAGTGAATGTGCCTAACATATTTCACACACTTTAATAAAATTTTAATGCTTTATTGCCAACTTTTAATAAATTATAGTTTTTATCCAAAATCCAGCTCGCCAAATTAAAAAAAAAAAAGAAAAGAAAAAAAACCCAAAAAAAACCCACCACAAACAAACCAAAAAAATCCACCAACCCACCCACATCTTAGTGCCTAAGAAATGTGGCACCCAGAAAAATAACCTGACCAGTCTAGATAAGTCTTTATAATTAATTTTACAAATGTATATGAACAGAATTACAGGAAGGCCCCATCCATGACATACAGACCCTGTATGTGTCAGCTGAAGTACCCTGCCTGGTCCTCCAGGCTTGTTCTGATCCCATTACCTGCCAGAAACCGTTGAGGAACTTAGGCAGATTTATCTGTGTGCCTGGATTACTCAGTGCATATGTTGAAAATATCAAGTTGAAGCAAGACAAACATCACAACCCATATTTACAGGGACACTTTTTTTTTTTTAATAAAGCTGTTGTTAATAATAAAATCAAGCTGTTAATTTCAATAACAGATAACTACATGCAATACATTCCCTTCAGAAAGCTCACAACAACACATTAACTGGTACTTCCCAGACTGGAGCAACAGCTGGAGGCCAACATCAGCCATTCCATCAGAAGCAGAAAATTGTATTGATACAACAAGGGCTACCAGGGGTTCAGAAAGTGTTTCAAGTGATCCCTTGCCTCAGCTGGTATTGAACCTGTAGCTGCTTTCTGCAGAGAGCAGCCACCACTGCCTCAGTCCCTATGTGAGTTAGGCATCCCACTGTTGATCCTGATGTTTGCTGGATGCCTGGTGGCCTTCAACAAATTTGTCTGCCTCGCATGCTAATATATCCATGCTTGTGGATTCAACAGCATTACTGACTCTAGAGCTAATCAGGTTTTGAGAGACTTTCAGACATGACCTCTTAGCATGCTCTTTTGCCCTCTTTGACTCACTCTCTTCTGGTGTCCCTTTCTACCCCCCATACATAAATACTTGTGGAATCTGTTCACACCCACACAGAAGAGGCCTTTAGAACATACACACAGGAGATCTGACACTTCTGGGAAACAGCAGAGCTGTTAGGTGGTACCATGTGAACTGTGCTCCTATGTGCAGTGGCTCAAGAAGTGAGGTCAACAGGCCTGTGAAAGAGTAAAAGCTACAAATTTACTTGTTTACAGTGAATGTAATTTTTCTTAAAAAAAACCACTAAGAACTATAAAGGCAAAACAATTGTGAAGTTATTCAAGTGGGTTTTTATTTAGCATATTGTTTAAATAATAGATTAAAACCAAGTTCAAAATCACCTGCCTTGATCAATCATCAAGAGATCATAGTCTATTTTTTCATCAGAATCAGCTTTGTAGCTTATACATCAGCGCTGGAAAAAACAATTGCTTGATTTTCTCCCATGGGAAAGAAATATAAAAGGAAACAGAAAAAATCACATGAATTTATGCAAAATCAGAAATGTCACTGTTTGTGTCATATGCTCCTATGTCCTACGACCATTTAGCCAGCAAGTTGTTAGTCCTGCATCATGGTGAGCATCCAGCATCAAAGGAGAGTAGTGCTGTGTTAGCCTGCACTTACTGGTACAGATCTCAAACCACTGCCCAATACCCTTATCCTCATTTTGCAAAGAAGAAACTGATACACTAAGAAAAGTTGTTTGATTTTGATGGCAGAATCAGGATACATCTGCTACTGCTTTTTTTCTGGAAAAATACTATTTTTTTTTTCTTTTTTCTTTAGTATGGAGGACTAGAAAGTTGAGGCTGCATATTTCTCAGGTCTTCTTTGACAAGAAACCTATTAATCTTCCCAAATTTCCTTATTTTCTTCAGTATTGCCCTCTCTGTAACTTCTCACAAACCAATTCCTGATCACAAGTGATCAGAAGTGATAGAAACCTTTGTACCAGTCATTTCAATGAACAACTCCCTCTTTGGCTTCAGACCTGTCACTTATAATCTCACCATTTTCTCTTAATCCACTGGTTCCCATAATGAAAACAGTCACAACTGTAGTGAAAATAGTTTTGAAAATAAAATGGATTTATAATGTAGCTCATAAAGGAATAAAAACCTGCAGAAGTCAATTAATAGGAGTCCCATGGCCCCTATTCACAAGACTACACTAAACTTTTCTCACAGAAGAGAAAATAAGCAAAATAAGCAAAATCAAGCAAACCTGAAGATAAATTCCACCTTAGTGAACTGTCTCCCAACATTTGATAGCTCACCCCTGTCCTTTGTTATCCAGTTTTATTCAAATAAAACAATCCACTGAATAATCCATATGAATAGTCTTGATCTGGAACCTATGTACAATGACTTCCTTATCTGTGTTTTGTAACACATATAATGTTGCTTCCATTCTCCAGCCAAAAATAATGCAGTTTTGGAATAAATTTCTTGCCAAGAAGCGCCATTTCTGCTTTGTGGGACCATTCCACATTAAACTCAGTATTTCCAATGAGGTCTTTTAATCGTCCTGTTCACAACCACACAGTTTCATGGAATCATAGAATGGTTTGGGTTGGAAGGGACCTTAAAATCATCTAGTCCACCCTCCCTGCCATGGGCAGAGAATCTTCCACTAGAAAGTGGTTTCAAAACCAACAAAAGTACACTGAAAAGGCAAGTGCATTTCAGGTTTTATGTTAGTAATCCAGAGCTACTCTCAGTATTTGCCTGCCTTTATGGAGGGGTGAGGCAACCACCAGAATAGATCAGCATCCATTCAAGCACTTCCAATAACTTTTTCATTGTCTTCTCCATTAGTACCAAGCATTGTGTATATAGGCAGGCCTTGCATATCCATAGAGAAAGCTGAGACACATGGTAGAAGGGAAGCTGGTTAGAGGTGCTTAAACCAGTGGGTACTAGAGGTGCTCAGGTCAGAGCCTACTGAAGGGTTACCAGGCGGAGTTCTGCTTGGTGGGAAACATGGGATTATTCCTGGGAGCAATTGTACTGACTCACAAGACATGTGGAGCCTGGTCTGAGCCCAAGCCTAGCCTTGAGTACTGCAAGCACTAGTTTCTATCCACTGGCTCCTCTACCCAGCCCGGGTGACAGGAAGAGAGCAAGAGAGCCCACCTGCAGAGCAGCACCTGGTGGCAGCTGGAACAGCAGCACTGCTGGATTCCTCCTGCCTGAGCACCTCAGCCTGTTGGCAGAGATCCCAATACAGCTGCTAACTGCAGACTTTCACAGATCAGGTCCATTATGTTCTCTCTCTGCATCTGATAACCACTAATGCCTGAAGTCACATTGGTCTTAAAAACAAAGACTGCGCAGAGTTGCAATATTCAAGCACAGTCCTTTTCCAAAACCAGAATCTCTTAGCATGAGGCTTATCTCAGAGACAACTGCATTGCATCAGCTTCCTGGAAGAAGTACTTTGAAAGGTTTTGACCTTCCTTTTCCATTTGGGGACAAAAGTGTTTCAATCATATCATCCAACACCTAAACAGGAACAGATTCTCACTCCCAAGTCTGAGAACCAGAAGTAACATTTTAAAATAGCAAGCACCAATCTTTGCAACAGTGAAAAATTCACTTGGAAAGCATCAAAGTGTGTGGAGACCTCACACAGTTTGGAGGAGCGGGTTCTTCGAGATCTAGCTGTGGCTCAGTTAGATGGGTCCTCGAAACAGCTCTTGATTCCCTCCACACAAGAGATTAGGATATCAAACAAGTGCTCTCAGAAAGGGCACTAATTCAGTTTCTGCTGTTATTCTGTACAGAGACCTCATGCAAAACTCTCTGCCCTCCAGGTGATACAATCATATGAGTTCACTCACATGAGCTCACTCATGATCTGACCTGGCAAAAAGGACAATTAAATTGTTGAAAATAAAACTATTTTCAGAGTTGAGGGAAATCCTCACACAGCCTTAATATTGTTCACACAGCTTTCTACATGCAACACATATCACTAAATAATTCACACTTTCACTGAATCATCTATACAGTGAATAGTGATCAATTCACTCTTTGTAACAAAATTAATCTGACACTGCTCTCAGCCATGCAAAAACAACAAAGCAGGAGTTGTGAATTTCTCTGTTAACTGAAAATCAAACTAATTCAGCAGAAACACATTGCTACTGTCTAACCAATAAAAATGTTATATATCTTAGAAGAACACGGATTCAATTTCCTATTCATACTTGGCAATTGTTAGCTAACTCTGTGAAATTCCTCAGAAGATCATGAAGCATGGGCTGGATAAATGGGTTGTAAGGTGGAGTGAAAAACCTTCTGAACTGTCAAGGGGTTCAAAGGGTTGTGATCAATGGCCCAAAGCCCAGCTGGAGGCCAGTCACTAATAGCGTACATCAGGGGTTGATACTGGGGCCAGTAGTATTTTACATCTTCATTAATGGGCTGGATAATGGGACAGGGTTCACCCTCTGCAATTTTGCAGATGGTACAAAACTGGGAGGAGTGGTTGACACACCAGAGATTTGTGCTACCATCAGAAGGACCCTGGTCAATAGGTCATGAAAATTAACAGAGCAAAATGCCAAATCCTGCATCACGGTGAAATAACCCCACACACCAGTGCACGCTGGGGCTGACTAGCTGGAAAGATGCTCTGGAGAAAGGGATCTAGAGATACTGGTTGAACATGAGCCAGCAACATGCCCTTGTGGCAAAGAAGGCAAATAGCCTCCAGGACTGGATGAGCATTGCCAGCAGCTTGAGGAAGGTGTTCCTTCCATTCTGCTTAGCACTGGTAAGATTCTACTGGGAGTGCTGCATCCAGGACTGAACTTCCCAGAACAAGAGACATGAACACAGTGTAGCATGCCCAGCACGAGAGCCACAGAGATGATTAGGGTTTGAAGCTCCTATATGAGGAGAAGTTGAGAGAGGTGAAATTGTTGAACCTGGAGAAAAGAAGATGCAAGGAGAATCTTACAAATGTGCAAAAATACCTATTCAGAAAGAGGAAAGAAGACAGAACCAAATTCTTCTCAGTGATATCCAGTGACAGGACAGGAGGCAATGAGCACACAGTGAAACACAGGAAACTCCATTTAAACATACGGAAAGTTCAGTGTGATGGTGGGCAAACACTCAAACACACTATTTCAACATAACTTTAATCAATGGCTATGGATTCTATGCATTTGTGTGCTCTGGCTGACATCTCCCCATATATTTTTACATGCATATAAGCATTCAGCAATGTTCCAGATTTAACTTTTTAAGCCGTCACAACCTTGTACTCCCAGAGTGTCAGAATATGAAACATATAAATAACATTGACATCTAGCTAAGTTTATGGCAGTTCTGAACTCACTGCACTTTTGAAGGTTATTCAGAAACAGAAAGTAGGTACTATAATAAAGGAATTTTTATACCAGACTGTAGTTTGTAAATTGGGTAGAAATATCTCTTTAGCTACTTTGGCATGTTATTTTACCCCTCTAAATCTAAAAGAAAACAACATAATTAGTTTTCACTAACTGATCTTCAAATTTTTCTTCATCTTCATTTTTACATTTCCAGCAAACACAGCACTATACTAAGCAAAAACACAGAAAACTCAAACCACCTCCAAGAGTCTCCTTGGGCTGACATCACAGATCTTTTTGCTAATCACTTATTCAAGTACACATACCCTCAGCACCTGTCTTTGTGAGATCATTTTTTATTATCAGTGGACTCAATTCAGTATTTGTGTAATTTTCAGTCCACAGAATGTAAAAACTCCAGCAATACAATGGGGGAGGTGAATAAAAACAGACAGTGTATTGTCTTTTATTATTGTCTTATTGACTTGTCACGGATACAATCTACCCTCTGGGTAAACTTTTCCTACCTGGAAAAGCCAGATGGAAAGACTATGGCCATGTTAATGGAAATAAAGAAGCAAAATATCTGGTGACTATAAAGAAAATGTTCATTGAGATGGGTCTTGAAATGAAACATTTCTCTTCTTTGGCTACACCTTTGGCTAGCCTTTGGCTGACCTACAAGGTATTTTGCAAAGTTCACCCAACAGAGAGAACAGAGATAGAAGATACAAGAACTGTTATGGGTCAGACCAAAGGCCAGTCTAGCCTGATAACTTGTCTCCTACACTACCTCATAGTCACTGAATGAGTAATCCCAGAGCAGAATCAACTCTGGAACAGTCACCCTGAATAGAGGCATGTAAAGAACTCATCTTGCTGTCCTGCTACTGTGAACAGAGACCAAAGATGGATACCTAGGGAAAGGCACAAGAATAAGGTAGTTCTACATCCTGTGCATATGAGAGAAGCCTGCTCTAAAACTTTAAAAGTAATCAGCTGTGGCTTGTGGATGAAGATATTCCAGTGAGGCTGTATCACATTATGATTTTTAAGGCATTAACTTCAAAGACAAGCATTGATGTATTTAAAACAAATCAAAAAACAGCACCAATACCCTCTCCCATTCCAGATCCCATTATGATCATAAGCCAAGTAGAACATCATGATAAATATGCTGTGCTCATACATCGGTGAGGAGTTCCCAGCCTGCAGTGGAAACTGGAAATCTGTCAACAAGAAGACAAGTGAGCCCCAGTGGCCTTCTGTGATGAAGGGACAACATCAGTGGACAAGGGAA
>VXBC01003891.1:32579-43194 GCA_013399945.1 Ploceus nigricollis | reverse complement strand
ATTATTATTATTATTGCTATTTCATTTTATTAATAGTTTTTCCTAGGCAAGTGGTGCTGATCACCAGTCTGTGTTACTGCAGAGCATCTGACACTTGGTCTGAATTATTTGTGTGCTTTGTCATGAAGGTCTTTCAACACAAGCAATTCTCTCTCAGCATCACCTAATCAGGCATAACAAAACCAACTAAAATATCCACTTCTGTTCCTGCAGGAAAATGCTGAGAGGTCTGAAAGGAGTCGTGTGCCATTCTCTGAAGGTAAGTCCTGTAAGAGCCTGGTGCTATTTCCAATATTTCAAATTTCCTGTGGCCTGGAATGACAATTTACAGCTGTAAAAATTGAGATTATTACATCTGTCAGCTAAAACCTTGGTGGCTGCTCTAAGCTGGGGGTGTAAACTCCCACTGTGGGCTGAGGGAAGAGCTGGTCCAGCATTCCCACGTTTCCCTGAGGGGGCTGGGGAGAGGGAGCCTGGCTGGAGCCAGGGTTCTGAAATCCTGCACCTTCCATTCGTGTGTTTGTCGGGAAAAAGAGATCATTCCCCTTGCTCTGCATGGCTGGAATGTGCAGAGGAACAAGCCACCCACCTTGCACAAATGCTGGTGGGAAGAGTTTTGCCAAAAATCATAGAATTGTGGGATATCCTGAGCTGGAAGGGTCATGGAGTCCAACCCCTGCCCCTGCCCGGGCACCCCAGCAATGCCACCCTGTGCTGGGAGCTCCAAATGCCCCTGGAGCTCTGGCAGCCTTGGGGCTGTGCCCAGCACCCTCTGGAGCAAGAACCTTTCATTTTTTCATTTTCTGAGCTAAAAAGTGGCTCGGTGCTTCTGCTGGGTGTAGTGATACACTGCCCCAGCTGACAGCAGCCCTGTGTTATCCAAGAGCCTCCTTAACCCAGACAGCAGCAGGAGCTCATGGTGCAGCTCTGGAATGGCTTCCTGGTGGAAAAGAGTTCCAGCTGTGTTGTTTGCTGCTGCCTTTTCCAGGCTTTTCCCCTCCAGCACAGCGATGGCTGCAGCTGCCGTTTGCAGCTCTGGCTGTGCAGTGCTTCCCTTCCCGGGCAGGCTGCGGGAACAGCCCGGCATTCCTGAGCCCGGGATCCGTGGGAACAGCCCGGCATTCCTGNCGGGATCCGTGGGACATTGGGAACAGCTCAGCATTCCTGAGCCCGGGATCTGTGGGACATCGGGAACAGCCCGGCATTCCCGAGCCCGGGATCCATGGGACATCGGGAACAGCCCGGCATTCCCCGAGCCCAGGATGTGTAGGACATTAGGAACAGCCCGGCATTCCCGGAGCCCGGGATCTCTGGAGCATGCAGGAACATCCCAGCATTCCCTGAACCCGGGATTTGTGGGACATGCGGGAGCATCCCGGCTTTCCTCAGCCCAGGATCCCTGGAAGATGCGGGACCAGCCTGGGATCCGTGGAACGTGCGGGACCAGCCCGACATTCCCTGAGCCCGGCATCTGTGGGATATGCGGGAACATCCTGGCATTCCTGAGCTCGGGATCCGTGGGATGTCTGGGAACAGCCCGGCATTCCTGAGCCCGGGATCCGTGGGACATCGGGAACAGCCCGGGATCTGTGGGACATCGGGAACAGCCCGGCATTCCTGAGCCCAGGATCTGTGGGACACCGGGAGCAGCCCGGCATTCCCAGAGCCCGGGATCTGTGGGACATCGGGAACATTCCGGCGTTCCCCAGCCCAGGATCCCTGGAAGATGCGAGAATAGCCCGGGATCCCTGGAACGTGCGGGACCAGCCCAGCATTCCCAAAGCCCGGGATCCCTGGAAGATGCGGGACCACCCCGGCATTCCCCAGCCCGGGATCCCTGGAAGATGCGGGACCAGCCCGGCATTCCCAGAGCCCGGGATCCCTGGAAGATGCGGGAACAGCCTGGGATCCCTGGAAGATGCGGGAACAGCTCCACCTCATGGCTCGGGACTCCCGGTTCATCTCCGGGCACCACGTGATGATTCGCTGCCATTTCAGGGATCCCGGAGAGGCGACTCCTGTCCTTTGGCAGATGGAAACTCAGCCCGAAATCCGCTCCCCGCTCCCGGGGAAAACGGCGTGGGAGAGGCTGTGGGGATGGGAGAGCCCGTGGGGTGTGCTGGGGGTGGCTGTGCAGAGCTGCACGGGAGCTCTGTGGATGTTTCTGGCATTCCAAAGCCCAGGGATGGATGCTGAGCTGTTGTTCAGGAGGAGGGACCAAGCACCTTGGTGCTCTAAGCTCAGGATAAAATATAAATATATAAACTCAGGGTATAAAACGCTTCAGCAGGGGTGTCCTGAGCCATCTGTAGGCAGTTTAAAATGTGGATTCTCTCCCCGGTGGATAAGTGGAAACAGTGGTTGGTGAAATGCAAATCTGTACCTCTGGAGCTCAGGACAGCTGAGCAGGGCTCTACTCAGTGCCTGTGTTGACTTTGTAACACCTCAGAGAGGAGTAATTCCCTCTCTCCAGGTGCTTGGGAGCTGCTTCCACACCCACAGCCCACAGTGGCAAACGTCCAAAGTGTCCAAAGTTTGAAGTTTAATTTCAATCCTAATTCCAGTACACTATAAGTGATTTTTAGCTCATCAACTTTAACTACACTATGTTGTAAATACTTTAAAACTAATCATCTAAAATTACCTCTCATTAGTCTTAATACAATACATCTTTCATAGTTCTGTTTCTCCAAAGTATTTAGTCTTATTTGCAAAGCCATCTTTTGAAATTTGTTTCTGGTTTAGTTTCTCTCTCAACAGTGTCTATCCCATTCCATAACATTTCTAAATCAGCATTTCTTATCTCAAAGTTTACATACAAATACACACTATGTGAACCTTCTGACAAGTTTTAAGAATTTTCTATAAACCCATTTCCCACACAAAGCACCACGAGGTTCCAGGGGGTTTTGGGAAAGAGCTGTGGTGCCAAGGCTGCAAGTGACAGTGTAAAAAAAACAATGTCATTGCAGGGGACAGGTGGAGTAATTTACATTTGGGATGTGCTGTGCTGATGGAAAAAAATAGAAATTTAATGTTTGGCTGCAAGACCAGAGGACTGGAGTTCAAGGCAAAGCCTCCTCACACTTGTATTGGCTTCCACTCCCTTCAGAGAGCTCATGAGGGGCTGGCTTGTGTCCCATAGAGATTCCATGTCCTGCTGAGCTCAATTTAGGCTTTTTAAAACATGACATTGCTAATATTGGTTGGATGAAGCATCATTCAGCTCAAGGCTGTGTCTGGGCATCCCTAAAATCTGAACACAGAGCAAGAAGTTATCCTTGCTTCATTTTCCTTCAGCACTGCAGTGGTCAAGGATAAGGATTTGTGTGATATAGCCCTGGGAAAGGATGGGCAGGGAGCTTCCCTGCCAGCTGAGCAAAGCTCAGAGCCCTCACACACTCACCTGGGGCTTGAGGAGAGAATGTGGGATCACAGAATCATGGAACAGACTGGGCAGGGACACCTTCCTTAGTCCAGGTTGCTCCAAACCCCACCCAGCCTGACCTTGGGTGCTTCCAGGGGCAGCCACAGCTTCTCTGGGCACCCTGGTCAAGGATGTTCAAGGGAAATGAGAGGGATTCTGATTCCAGGCTGGGAGTGACTTAGGGCTGACATTTTCTAGGTGATCAGGTGACAAGATTGCCTTCTGTATTTATTCATGTATTAAATTGGCATCTTTGTGCCTTGCTCAAGGCTGTAAATTGTCACCTCTGTGGATTTTAAACTAAGCAGAGCCAAAGAAGCCATCCTAAAGGATCATTTGGATTTGAGGAGGAAAAGGGCAGCGTGGGAACAAGATGTGCTGGGTGATCTCCCTATTTGCACTGCAGCTGTTTGTTCCAGAGGGTCCAAGCTGGTTTAATTCCTTCCCTACCAGGGGGGCAAGTGCCCAGATGCTGATTCAGGCATCTGGAACGTGGGTAATCCCGCTTTCACTGGAGCCCCTGTGGCTTTGCAGTGGCCCCCTGAGGAGCACTGGGGTGGCAGCAGAGCTCTGTCATGCCATGGGGAGCTGAGACAGCTGTCCCTGGCTCTGAGCTTTGCATTCTGCTGCTCTCACCCAGACAGACAAAATAGGAAACTGCTGGCTCTGTTCAGCTGCAACTGGCCCTGTCAGTGCTGCGAGGGGCTCTCAGCTTCTCCTAGAGCCTGTCTGGAGGATGCACTTTCTAAATCATTGACAAATGTTTGTGTTTTCTTTCACCACATCATAATAAAATGCTTGTCCTGCCGCTGCTCACTTCCTTGCCTGTTTTGGCTGGGCTTTGCAGGCAGGCTTCAGCAGTCTGTCTGGGGAAAAATGAATTAATCAGCTTAGCTGGCTGTTTTGGTTTCTCAGCCACGTCTGTATCCTAATGCCAGAGTCTGGATGCAGGGACACAGTCAGGGAAATCAGTGTAGGGAGTGTAATTATAAATATCAAATAGTGGGCAGTGCTTCACTAATCCCTCGGTAATTGAGGTGATTATGGATTGCTAGACAGCCTGAATTTTCAGGGTGCTGCCACTCCTCAGTGCAGGCAGAAACATGGTGGGCACTTCCCAGCAGTGAGGCCTTAATGGCTGGGTGTGGGATCTTAAGGAATTTTGTGGGGTAAAACTCAGGTGCAGGGCTTGGCTCACTGAGGTGGCTTCAGGTGGAACTGGCTCGGGTGGGAATGGTTTCAGTGCAGGTATCTAAATGTGAAATCTGGTTCTACAGCGTGTGGGTTTTCCTGATGAGTTTCCATGCTAATGATGAGTTTTCATTCTAATTGCAATCAGAGTTCAGCTCTGGGTTGCACGTGCCTCAGCGGGATCACAGAGCGTTCAGAACAGACTCCCTGGGCTGTTTTTCACCAGCAATCCTTGGCTGCTGACAGCTTTGTTGTGTCTTTGCCTTGTTCTCTCCTCAGCTGGACCGTGGCTGTGCCCTCCACACGGCAGCCAGGGGTGGCCTGAGCTCTGTGTCCAGCCAGGATGTCCCAGAACAAAAGCCCCGAGCAATTTTCCACACCAGCGAGAGCGACCCGGTGAGTGACTGCCACCTCTGTCCCTGCACACAGCCAGCTCTGAGTGCCACCAGGGCCATCCTGGTGCCACCAGGGGCCATCCTGGGAGCCAGCAGGGCTGCCTGGGACTGTGCTGGTCCAGGGAAGGGGATACAAAGACCTAAACCAGGGATCAGCTCCAAGGGAACAGGCTGTGGCTGTACAGGGCACGTGCTCAGGAAGGGGCTGCTCTGCCTGGGAGCTCCTGGGAGCAGGTATTGATCCCTTCTCCAGAGCTGCACAGATGAGAGACAGATGCACAGATGAGATTGCAGAAGCTGGGACAGGGCTTAGCTTGTCATCAGGCACCATGAATTTCAACTCCAGGGTTATTCTTCCCTGGAAAAGCCTCCCTGAGTTGGCTGTGAAGGGGATAAAAACCACACCCCAGATGACCTCAGCACAGCTCTGCAGCATCACAATTCCAGCCTCACACTCTCTGTCTCGAGCACAAAATGAAGGGCAATAAATGAATGGAATAAGCCTTTGAGGTGCTTTTCTGCTGCTGTGTAATTGGAGTCTCTCAGTGCTGATTCCTCCCGAGTCTCTATGGAAACAGCAGCAGGAGATGATCTGCTGCACGTGACCCCGTGTCTCCATGGATTGCACAGCACAGGCCAGATGGCCACCATTGTCCCCACTGTCCTGTGCCTGCCTTTTGGTTGCCAGGCAACTGGCTCTGGCATTCTGACTTGTGCCTGAGCTTTGGCCAGCTCAGGCTCGCTGGGTCACTCCAGCAGCAAACCCTGCTGCACCCCAGCTCCTGCACCAGACAATCCCATTGAAATGGGACTAAGAAAGCCACTAAACACCAAATTTTTCATCAGAGTTTGTGAGCCTTGCCATTAGCAAAGCTCCAAGAGACTAAACATGAGGATAAATGACCCACATTTTGTAGGAGAGTGAAGGAATTTGCCCAGAGTCATGCAGCAAGTCAGGGATGAAGCTGAGAATGAAGATGGGCTCTGGAGTCCTGCTCTTCTGGAAAACCAGAACAGTGTCCAGCACCTGCAGGAGAACTCCAGGGAAGCCACAGTTTGAAATAAGGTTGGGAAAAAGAAGTGTCACTTCACACTTCTCCTCAGGTGACACCTCCTTACAGCAGGGCACCTTTTGAACAGCCAGGATTTAACATTTCCCCCATTGCAAAGATTTCCTGAGCAGTGAAGCTCAGTTTGGCAGCTCCAGCAGCTCAGCCCTTTGCTGAAGTTACCAAACTTCCTAGAAATCATTCCTTGGATCAGGAGTTCCTCAAATCCTGCAGCTGTGCCAGGGTAAACCACAGAGTCCAGGACAGCCTGCCCTGTCCTGGGAGAACCTATCCTAGGGAGGTGTGGAACTGGGGGTAGTTGCTGAATGGAAGGGGCAGAAGGTGAGAGCAGAGGTGTATTTTGTGCTGAAAGGCTGCAAATCTGTCCTGAAGAAGGGAAGGGAGACTTAACAAGAATCCTGGAGCCAGAAAATTCATGGATATGCAGCAGAGCTTCCAGCAGTGGTCCATGAAGAGTCCATCAAGAGCTGGGAAAAGCCAAATATTCCTGGCCAAACAGGCAGAAGTCACACCTGCACACAAAAATGCTGGCACATAAAATAAAAGAAGGAAATTGTTATATTTGTTGTGCATGCCATTTTTTATATATAACAGGAATAAAGAGGAGGACGGTTTTACTTTAAATCCATGGAAAAAAAATGCAGAAAGCAGAGCAGGACAAGATCTAAGCTTCAAAGATTAACACAAAATTGCTAAAAGTCACACAGGAAGGGCTGCAGAGTAGTTCTGTTTACTGTCCTAGTTAGACAAGACACAAAAAAGGATGACTTGAGCAAGAGGAAATAAATGCATGCTTTGCAGGTATTGCATGGCAGGAAAAGAGAATAATGAAAGGAAAAAGCAGGCATTAAATTCTCAGATCCCAGTGACAGCAGCTTCTTGCTGTCATTATGGTGAGACCTGCAGGGTAAACACTAGAAATAAATGCAGCAGGATTCAAGTCCAGTGGAGGAATAGCCCTGATCACTGAGGTCACCACAAGGGACTGGAAATTATTGCCCCAGAAAGGAGATTTTGAGTTTCTCAGCCTCCAACCCCAGCCACCAAATGGCACCATGGGAATCACTCCTGGGAGGCAGCAGCCCAAGGCAGAAAACATCATTTTGTCACAGAAGAAAGTGAATGTGACACCAGCAGGTGACTCAGAAGGGTGTCACACCTCTGTCAAGGTTTGGGGGGACTGTTGAAAGGTGAGGTAAATCCATGGTGCCCCCAAACCCCCACGGTTTGTACACGAGCTCAGGGAATCCCTTCACTGTTTAGTGCCAAAAAAACCCCACAATTCCTGCTTTATCTTGCTCTGCCTCCCAGTAAGAGAGTGTTGCCTGTGACTGAGCATTGCCTCCCTGTCACCTGTGTCCAGGAAAGAGGCACCCCCAGGGTGACAATTGCCATTTTCTCTTGCAGGCCAAGCACACAGAGCAGCACGAGGGTCGCCTGTACAACATCCCCCTGGAGGAGGTGAAGGCTGTGTTCCCCCATGGGCTGCCCCATCGATTCCAGCAGCAGGTATTCCAGCTTGGAGGGGGTGCACTCAGGGTACCCAGAGCAGCTGTGGCTGCCCCTGCATCCCTGAAGTGTCCAGGGCCAGGCTGGAGGGGGTTTGGAACAGCCTGGGATAGTGGGAGGTGTCTCTGCCCATGGATGTGATGGTCTTTGACATCCCATCCAACCCAAACCAATCCATGACTCTGTGTGGGGAGAACCAGATCCATTGGTTGCTGTGATGTTTTCCTGTTGGATGAGAGAGAGCAGCAGTGCAGTTATTCCTGGCCCTTACTGTTGTTTTCAACATCTAAAGAGATGAGTCAGCCACCCAGAACAGCAGCAGAAGGGTTTGAGGGTTCCACCCCAGGCAACTTTGATTCCAGTGTTTTTCATCTCTAACATCCAAGCACAAAATGAATTACAGAAATATTTTCCATTAGTTGGGACAGGGACAATACAAAGCAACACACTCCATTTTCAGAAAGCTTCAAACTGGTTTTATTCTGGCATGCATGGTTTTTATACATTCTTACAAAACTCATACATTTACACTTTACTCATTGGTCAGGACAGACAAACAAAGTGCTCATTGGAACAGGCAGCTGCAGGTTTCTCTTATTTATCCTTCTCTCTTTCTTGGTTTCTATGTTGTCAGCCTTGGTAGGAAATTCTTTCAGGGGTAAACATAGATCCTCTTCTCAAACTTCTCTCTGCTCACAGAAGTCACTGTGAAACCTCTTCCACATGGCTGTATTTCTGTGTTTAACAGGCTGTCTCATGAAATAAGTTTATATCTGCAACAAAACAATCTTGTCTCCTGATTTGTGTGGTGAGGCAGATGGGCTCTGCTCTGTGAGCAGCTGCCTGCCTGAGTCAGGAACAGATTCCTTACCTGTGCAAATCCAGGTCACTGAGTTGGATTCATGGACAGGCCAGTCACCCACACCCCAGCCTGTGGGAACAGGGTGGAACAGGTGACCCAGAAAACCCTTCCTGGGCACAGGAAGGACAAGAAAATCCTTTCACCGAGGGGAAGCAGCACTTGACCGACTCTCAAGTGCTGCTTGACCAACCCCGTGGGTGCTGCTGGGAAGAGAGGGCAGAGCTGGGGGTGTTGGGAGCATCCAGGCAGGGATGGAGCAGGGCTGGGGACAGCTGTGCTCAGCCAGCTGGTGGCAGTTTGGTCACAGCTGCTCCTTTCTCAGATCCAGACCTTCAACGAGGCGCGGGTGATGGTGCGGAAGCCGGCGCTCGAGATCCTCGCTTACCTGAAGGGCTCCAACTTTGCCCACCCTGCTGTCAGATATGTGATCTGTATCCTTGAACTTGAGGGTAGAATGAAGAGAAACACAAGAAATGTCTGCAGGGGAGAGGGTGGTTGTGACCCTGAGCTGGTCTAGGCTTCAGGAGGTGGTTGTGCCACGTGGTCTGTGCTCAGTGCAGGGACCTGGGCACTTCAGGGAGCTCAGAGCTTGGGTGCCTTTATTCCAACTCATGGCACAGACCTCCAAACAGGGCATGGGGCTCCTCAGCTCTGCTCACTGGGGTGGGGGACAGGGAGAAGGAACTCTGGGTCTGCTGGGTGAGATGCCATCCTTGCTTTGACGAGCTCTGAACTCCCTTTATGCCCTTTCTGAAGGAATCACTATCAAGCACAAACTGAAGTGGTTTTTCAGAGACTTTCCTTGACAGTCCCTGTTGGAGATGGTGAGAGAGGAACAGGGAAGACCATGACCCTGTGCCACGTGGTTCACTACTGCTCGAGGCAGGGCTGGCTGGTGCTGCACATCCCTGATGGTGAGAAAACCAAGGCTCTGTTACCACACCAAACACCAAAAGGAGCTGCTTCAGGAGCTGTAGGATATCCCACCACAATCTGTCCTTGTTTTTCTGTAGTGGAAAAGGCTCATAAAACACAAAACCCCCAAATACAGTAGAGCATAATTAGTTATTTTCACCTGCTCACACATCCTTTTTTTTGTTTTCTCCATTGTTAATGAGCATGGGAAGAGATTGTTTGGGTCTGTGTGCCCTCCTCTGATCCCAAGGGAGAGTTCTCCAAGAAGGACGGAGCTGCATCCACCTCTGGAGGCCCAGCACAGGACAGACCTGTTGAAATGAATCCAGAGGAGGCACCAAGATGATCAGAGGGATCAGGGGAGCAGCTCTGCTCTGAGAATTGGGATTGTTCAGCCTGGAGAAGAAAAGGCTCTGGGTTTACCTAATTGTGGCCTTCCAGGAGCTAATGGGACTGCAAGAAAAATGGAGAGAGACTATTTACAAGGGAGTGGAGGGACAGGACAAGGGGGAATGGCCTCCCACTGCCAGAGGGCAGGGATAGATGGGATATTGGGAAGAAGTTCCTCCCTGTGAGGGTGGTGAGACCCTGAGAAGCTGTGGCTGCCCCTGGATCCCTGGCAGTGTCCAAGGCCAGGGTGGAGGGGGCTTGGAGCTTCCTGGGATCATGGAAGGTGTCCCTGCCATGGCAGGGGGTGGGACTGGTTGATCTTTAAGGTCCCTCCCAACCCAAACCATTCCATGATTCTGTGACTTCCGTTACCAGAGCTGCAGAATAAAGACAAGCAACACAAACACTCCCACACCTCATACCATTGTTTTAACTAAAAAATAATAAAAAAAAAAATTCCAAACAACTGTTTTCTTTTGCTCACAGCTCATCTCTGGGTGAAGAACTGCAAGGAGCTTTTTCAGTCCTCCTACAACAAAGACAGGCTGGATCAGCCTCTGCAGGCCTCTGCCTGGCTCAAGAACTTCAAAGCCTCCAATGAGCGTTTCCTGCAAGAGGTTTGTGGCTGCAAACCCCACCCACTGCCCTGGGCTGGTCTTCAGCTGCTGTAGGAAAAGCACTTCAGATCCCCTCTGTGGGGATGGCTGCTGCTGGTGGATACTTCTCCCAGATTCTGCAGTCCAGCCTTGCTTTGCCTCCTATCATCCCCAGTCTCATCATTGTTTTCTTCCCACAGATAAAAACACAAAAAAAATACACATGGGGCAAAAGAGAAAGCACAGAGGAGGGCAGACCT
>VXBC01003891.1:16344-27945 GCA_013399945.1 Ploceus nigricollis | reverse complement strand
CCCCCAACCCCTCCATCTCCCCCCCAACCCCTCCATCTCTCTCTCTCTCTCGCAGCGCACACGGAGGACGGCAAGGCGGAGCTGCAGTTCCTGAGCGGCTCCAACCCGCGGCAGCTGGACCGGCTGGCGGGACCCCTCTAGCGCAATAAAGGCTCCGTTCTCCCGGTCTCCGTGTCCGTGTCTGGCGCGCGTGCCCGGCCCCGCTCGCGTCCCCGCCCGTCCGGGGCGGGCCCGGCCGTGACGCGCTCCCGGTTCCTGCGGCGGGGCGATGCCGGGGGAGGCGGTCACGCTGCANCGGGGGCCGCAGGGTGAGCGCGGGTCCCGCACCGCGCCCTGCCCGGGACACGAGCGGGGACGAGGCGAAGCGCCCCGTAACCGCCGCGCCGGGATTGTTCCCGTAGGGAGACGCTGCCGGGGACGGGAAGGGCAATCCCGGTGCTGCGGGGCCAGGTTTGTGCGCGGGGCCGCTGCGGGTTGGGTTCGTTCTCTGGGATCAGTTCCAGAAAGGCAGAATTCCCTGGCCCCTGCTGGGGGACAACGTGTTGGTGAACAAGGAGAAGGAAAACTACGGGATAGGAGTGCTTGGCTTATGGAGAGCTGGGTCAGAGCAGCGGATGGGCTAAAAAACGGGACAAGTTAAAAAATTGTTTTGCATTCACGGGGATGCTCAGAGCTGGAAGGGGATGCTCAGAGCTGAAAAGGGATGCTCAGAGCTGGAAGGACCTTTGCTCTGCCCTCTGTCTCCCTGCAGGTGCAGCTCCTGTGGGGTCCCAGGACGCTCCCTCAGTGAGGCTCTGGTCTGATTACCTCAACGTGCACCTGCACCCCAAGAGTGTCTACGTGATCCGGCAGTACCTGCACGATGGGTACGGCCAGGGGTTTGGTCCAGAACCCAAAGCAGGAGCTGAGTTTTGCCTTCAAGAATGAATAAAAGGGATAAAATAACCCCTCTTTACCCCTTTTTCTCTTAGGGATTGTGGTTGTCTCGAAGCCTTTGGGCAAGGTGAAAGTCTCCTGCAGGACCCTGCCTGTGTCGAGGAGCTGGAAGATCGGTTGCACTTCTATGTTGAGGAGTGTGATTACCTTCAGGTTCACACCTTATCCAAGCTCCCTCTGCTTTCAAGGAACTTTCTGCTCAAGATGAAGCAGAATCTGAGATGCTGCCATTGTCTCCCACAGGGGTTTCAGGTCCTTTGTGACCTTCACAATGGATTCTCTGGAGTTGGTGCCAAGGTGACAGAGCTGCTCCACGATGAGTATTCACGGAAAGGGATCCTGACCTGGGGCCTGACTCCAGTCCTGAGTGCTGAGGGAGTGAGTAAACAAGGGGGAGAACCAAGAACAGGTGCCCAGCCTGCCTTTGACAGGTTCTTGTCTGCTCCTTAAGGTTCCAATGGTTGGATTTTTTCCCCCAGGACCCTCAGAACAGTTTTTACAGACTGATGAACACGGCCCTGGGCATTGCCCACCTCTCCCGTCACAGCTCTCTCTTCTGCCCCCTGTCACTCAGTGGGAGTTTGGGAATCAAGCCAGAACCTCCTGTGACGTTTCCATACATAAAATACAACGTAAGTCCTGGACTGGGATCACCCACCATGGTTGGCTTTGAGCTCCTGCAGCTTTACCCCTCTCAAAGTGTTCCCTGCAGCTCTGTGCTTTGGTGGTTTTTCATGGTGCTGTTCTGCTCAGCAGAGACCTTTTCCTGCTTTTTCACTGGGACTGAGCTGCCAACTTTTAACTTCTGTAGTTTTCTTCCTACTTTTGAAAATATTAACACATTTCTTTGACTGTTGTGCTTTCTGGTGGGGTGCTGCCTGCAGTGCTGGCACTGAAAAGGCTTTTCTACATTATTCTCCATGTTTGGAGTAACTCCAGCCTCCTTGGAGCCCTAAGGAACCAAGAAAGATAAGGAAACTGGCACCAAAGAATTTGTTAGCAAACAGCTGGGCTGGAACTACACTTACACACTGGCTGCTTATCCCAACCCTAAAATAACTGTAAAACACCTCTTTTAAAGGCACAATTTACAACCTGGTTAAGTTAAATACACAACACTGGGTTAAGGAAGGGGTGGCTGTGACCTGTCCTGTGATTCCTGCATTTGTCTCCTCCCCAGGCATCCCTGAACTACCACAGCAGCTCGATTTTGGCAGCAGCACTCGACACCCTCACAGCTCCCTACAGGCTCTGCTCCTCCCAGGGCTCCATGCTGCACTTTGCTGACTCCCTCACCTTCTCTGGGAGGAAGGTGAGGACACCTTCCAGCTGTGCTGCAGCTGTTCTGCACACCCCCAGCTGTGCCAGGAGCGTGTTCCAGCCTCTGCTCTGTCACCCAAATCCAGGTGGTGGCTGCATGGGCAGCTCTTCCCTTCCCTGCCTTGTCTGGCTCCTCGCTCCCTGATATTTTAAGTGCCCACCAGGATGTGCCCTGGAAGCTTCTGTCCTCATGGAAGGAACAAAAGGTCAGCTGCTGTTTTGCTCAGTCTGTTGTGCTACGAGGAATTTGCCAAGAGAAAGGCACCAGGTAAATCAGCATTTGAACTGCACTTCCTGCAGGATTCCTCACTGGAGGCATCAGACTCCTTCCGCTGAGGAGCAGTCTAGTGCCTGAGTGCTGCTAATTTTAGAGCAAAACAGCTAAAAATCAGCTGAGGCATTGATGGTTTCAGGCTGGAAACCCTGAATTTCCTTTGCAGCAGCTGCCTGGGCCAGCCCCCCTCCCCCCTGCACAGCTGTGAGAGCCCTGAGCAGGTGCTCCAGCAGTACCTCCACACCCACTTCCCAGGAGCCTTCAGGTGAGTGCAGCTTTAGAACTTCAGGGGTGCTGGTTTAGAACAGGGAACAGTTGAGGGTAACTTTATTCATCTCCTCACAGCACATCCCACCTGCTCCAGCAGCCCTGTCACACCCAACCTCCCTTCCCCCAGTTCTTCTCTCCTCTCCTGACCAGACGAGGCTTCCTCCTGGACAAAGCTCAGGGCTTTTCCTCAGCAGGTAACAAATGCCCCTTAAACTCTGCAACAGAGGCCTAACAGAGGTAAAAATTATTCATAACAAACCAAAATTATTTGTAACCAACCAAAATTATTCCTAACAAACCACAATTATTCCTAACCACAATTATTCCTAACAAACCACCCCAGTGCGCAGAGCGTGAGCAGCTGAGCTCGAGCTGCTTCAGCCCAGAGCAAGGGCTGGGATTTTGGTGGCTGTTTAACCCCTGCTGTGCCTGTCACCCTGCAGGTGTTGAGAGCATCCCCGTGCTGGCAGCCCTGCAGAGCTCCCCTGGGCTGCACTGGCTGCTCTCGGGGCTGTGCCGGGAGCTGCGGGCGCCCCGCCTGCGCCGCTGGAGCGGCTTCTTCACGGCTGGGGTGGAGCAGGACGAGTTCCAGGAGGCCCTGGAGGAGCTAAAGAGCCTGGCCCAGTGCTATGAGACAGGCTTTGGAGCAGGTGGATCTGAGGATGAAGCAGATTCAGATTAACCCAGCTTTATTACTGGGGGGTGGTGGCTTTAAGATGACTCTCAAAATAAAGGGAATGGTTTTGGAGATGGCCCAGCTGCTGCTTTCTTCTCATTTTACCAAAAAATCTTCTTACCCAGCTGCTCACAGCTGTGTTGCAAAGGAGGAAAGCTGCTTTTTTGGAGGATGGTTTTATATATTTTGGTTGGGTTTTTTTCAGAGTGGATTTGCTCTGCCTGTTCAAATAAACCCACACAATAAATAGAGAATTCAGACTGTGACTATCTCACATACAATCAGCACAAGGGGAGAACTTAGAAAAAGTCATGTGTTTGTTCCACATGAAAACATTTCAAGGTACAATATTTACAGGTCCTGGTCAGAGGCTGCTGGGCCCAACCTTCACCCCAAGGCCAGGTCAGTGTCCACAAGTTCTGTTATTTCACTGCTGAAGCTCCCCAGGGAGGTTCTGGAGAATATTCTCCTCTTAAAAAAAAAAAAAAAAGGAAGGTGCTGTCTCAAGTACCTGTGCAAACATTTTTCCACAGCACCCGTCTAGCAGCAAACTGGCAAAAAAAAACCCTCTTCTGGTGCAGTCAGTAGTTTATCACCTCAGTCATCAGGTTCTTCCTCAGAAAGCAGAAGATCTTTATCTGACAGCTGGTCTGTGTTACTGGTGCTGGTGGCATCCTCCTCATCTTCAGAGCTCCCATCACAGGACGTGTGGAACAGCCTCATCAGCTCCCTGAACCTGTGGGACACCTGGGGAACAAAGGAAATCCAGGGTGACAACTGACCTGAGAGTTCTCATGGAACTGGAATTTCTTATTACAAAGCTCAGGGTGTTTTGTGACACCAAAAAAAAAAAAAAATCATCACCACAATGGCATTTCATACAAGATTCAGGCATAAAGGAAGAGAAATGGAAGAGCACTGGGTGGTTGTTTTCTCTGGAAGAACAGTTCCATTCTCCAGGTAAATCTGGCAGTTTGGGAGGACTCAGAGACAAAAGCAGATCCTTTGTACAGAAGCAGGAGGCTGAAGACCTGAGTAGCAGCCACTGAAACAACCCCAAATGTGCAGCTCAAATATCAGTGGTGACCCTGTCAGAAGGACCAGGGCACAGGGGATTTCTGGCACCACTAAAACAGAGCAGAGTTTGGTTTGGTTTTGATTTTTTTATTTGCAACTGAGATGGTTTTTTCATCAAATTGAAGTTTGGGAGACTGATAGGACAGCACCCCCCACCTTCCCAGCCCCTCTGCCACCCCCTGGAGCAGGCAGCACCACCCCTCACCTCACTGGCTGTCTTGTTGCCCAGTTTCTGGGAGATGGCATGGAAGGTGTCCAGGTGGGCTCCCTTCTCCTGGCAGGTGGTGAGGATGACTCTGTCAGCCTCCCTGCAGAACAAAACCCCTGTGAAAGCAGCCCAAAACCAGCCACAAACACCCCCAGCCCTGTTCCCAGCTCAGCAATCCCTGAGCAAGGCTCCTTCCTGCCACCCCCAACCCCCTGCTCTAAGCAGAGCTCCTGTAGGTTTTAAGTTTTCTGAAGGATGTTTTAAGAGAGGTTTTAAGGTTTTTTGAGAAACCTTTTGAGAAGGTTTCAGGTTATTTTTCCCCAGTCTGAAGTGCTCCAATAACAGCCCTGCCAGGAGCAGCCAGTGCTGCTCATGGGGCCAAACTGATGGACTGAGCAATGTCCAGAGGGAAGGGTCAGAAAATACAAAATGAAAACAAATGACCCAGTAAGAGCTGGAGCCAAACAGTGGACACAGAAAGAGGAGGTCAGGCAGAAGTACCTGGTCCAGAGCACAACCTTCTCCCCAGTGGAGCTGACTTTGCTGTTCTTGGCACACACAGTGGCCTCTGTCACTCGCTGCTGCTGCTGCTCCTCCTCCCTCTGCCCCGGGGAGGCTCTGGGCTCCAGCTGCTCAGGATGCTGCTGCACCAGGAAGCTGCTGCTGCTTGCATTGGACCTTGGCCTGCCCTCAGGAGCATCTCCAGTGCAGCCTCTGTCCTGTGTCTCCAGGCATTGAGCAGGGGAGCCTGTGCTGCAGCTCTCCCCTGCTGCTGCTCTGCTGCTCCTCCTCGTGATCCAGCCCTGCTTTGCTTCAGCTCCTCCTTCCAGGGCCAAAGGTGCTCCCTCGAGTTCTGTGCCACCTCCTGGAGCAAGAGCAGAGCCCCTGGGCTGCTCAGCTGCAGCAGAATGGAGCCCCTCAGTCTGACAGGGTGGAGGTCCCAGGGACCCTTTTGCCAGGTCCCTGCCCAGCCCCAGGGAAGCCTCTGCATTCCCTCCAGGCTGCTTCAGCCCCTCAGTGCAAGGGCAGTCTTTGGTTTCTTGAGGTAGTTTCAGAGCAGCTTTTTGTAGCTGTGCCCATCTGGGGCCAGTGGCAGCAGAGTCCCTGTCCTTGGCAGCATCCACACCTGCACTGGATGTGGAACCTTCTGGAAGCTGGGCATCAGCAGGGGCAGGTTTCTCACCAGATCCAGGTCTGCTGGAGGCCACCCTTCCTTCTAGGTGAGAGCCTGATGAGAAACCCAAACAAGGTCAGAGAAGCTGTGAGGAAAAACCCCTGGAGGCTTCATTCCCTGACTTTTAAAGATATTTTTATTTACAGAGCTCAATGCTGCACATGGGAACAGTTTGGGAGCAGCTCTGTGACTCCACCTGCACTTTACCCACCTGTACTTCAAAGAAGACAATCTGCAGCCAATTTTCTTCACCCCTGTGGGTTGCTACCACCAACTGCTGTGTGAAGTGATGAAGATTTAAAAAGTGCATAGCCCAGAGCAAAGCTCTCCAGTGGAACAGCCACTGCTGCTCTTGGCACCCTGGATACAAACCCAGACATGAGACCACACTTCAGCTCCTGCATTTAACTGTGCTGTCCCCAACAGCAGCATGAGCTGAGCCCTGGCTCCAGGGAGGAGGAAATCATCTCCCTCAGGCTGTTTATCCTGCCAGAATTGTGTTTCTCCTTGTCTGGACCAGACTGGAGGAAAAACAAGCACCACAGAGATTGTTTAAAGGCAGATGAGAGAGATGGTGGTTCTGAAGTGCTGTGCTAAAATGGGAACTGGGAAAGAACCAGTGCCATGGACTGGGGACTGCTCCATTGTGAAAAGGGCAGAATATTCTCTAGGCAGGAAAGGGAATGCTCAACAGGTTTAGAGCATCCAGAGTGGAGGAACAAGAGAAAAAAAGTGAAAAGACAACAATTAGAAGTTCTCATTATACTCAATAAATGTGCATGAGAAGTGCCTGAACCTCTGCTCATTTGTGTGGAGAGGATTCCACAGCTGTCTGCAGAAAACAGAAGTTGCACACACCTGGAGACAGAGAGTCCACCTTCCTAGAGACAGGTTTTGCTCTGCCCTGGACGTCCTCTCCCTCATCTCTGCTCTCCAGGATTTCTTCTCCAGGTTCCTTTGACATTCCAGGCTCCTTCCCTTCTGGCTGGGGACTTGACTCTCGCTGAGCAAGGCTGGCAGGAAGCTCTTGAGAATCTTTGTTTTTATAAAATTTGTTTTCACACACCTGCAAACCAACCCAGAGGCACAATCACACACGTGTGGAGTGTCCATCCCAACCACACCTCAGACTTTGCTTCCCAGGCATTCCTGGCCCTGCCAAGGGCTTCACTTTGGCATTATGTTTGCTTTAGAAAGTCTATTATTATTATTATTTTATTATGAAGAAGCAGGAGAAGAAGGAGGAGGAGAACGAGAAGAAGAAGAAGGAGAAGAAGAAGAAGGAGAAGAAGAAGAAGGAGAAGAAGAAGAAGGAGAAGAAGAAGAAGGAGAAGGAGGAGGAGAAGGAGGAAGAAGAGGAGGAGGAGGAGGAATGGATCTTTTCACATAGTGGCCATACCAGCATCTTCCACTCAGAAAACTTCTTCTTGAGCAAGAAGAGCATCAAAAATGACATCATTTAGCAGAGCAAGGAGGGGCAGTAGAAAGTGAGAAGGAGAGAGATGGAGAAGGCCAGGCAGGTGCAGAGCTCCAGACAGGGAGGCACCTTTGGGTTGATTCCCCTCCTCACCCCAATATTTGGGAGACTTGGCAGGACTCCAGTCCCCCTGAGCACTCCAGGCTCCCCACTGACCTTACTGCCACAATGGCTGCAGCTCCTCCTTTTGCTTTTCTTCAGCTTGAGATCGCTGCTGCCTTCATGGCAGGAGCAGGAACAGGAACATTCCTTCATCCCTTCCACCCACTCGGCCTCCTGGAAAGAGACACAGCCCAGCTGACAGACAGATAGACAGACAGAACCCCAGCTGACTGACAGACAGACAGACAGACAGACTCCATCTGACAGACAGACAGACAAGGAACAGGGGGGACATGGGGGCTGCAACACCTGCAGAGAACTGAGGTGATGGTGGCGAGCAAAGCACAGCAGGAACATCCCCAGCCCCTCTCCTCCACCTCTGTCAGGTTGTTGCCACATCCTCAAGAACACAATTTAATCCCAATTTAATCCCAATTTAATCCCAGTTTCATTTGCCCAGAGGGCAGAAATGCCAGGGAGATGCCCCAGCCCACCTTGTCCTGGTGTTGGCCTCCGATCTCCTTCCGCTTCTTGTTTCTGGTGGCTCCATGAATTTTGGGTGGCTCATCCTCCTCTTCTACATCTGGCAGAGACACCTCTTCAAACCCATCAAACTACAGCACAACAAACACACAACAGCTGCTCTCAGGTGACCAAATTTTGTGTTTCCCCCAGAAAACAAAAACGCTGTTCAGAAATTTGAAGGGTTTGCTTCAGTCCACCAGCAGCTCTCCCACCCCACTGCTCCCCTCTCTCTGGAACTGCACCCTCTAATTGAGTTCTTCCAGTTCCAACATGTTTTTTATCTCTGCTTTTATCATTTCTGGATTTAGGGAAAAGATTGCTGCACCTCATATTCCTTCTCTTCTGTCCAGTTGATCTCCTCAAAGTCTCCCATGCGGCTGGCTGAGGGCCGGAGGTGGTCAAAGAAAACTGAGAACTCATCCTGCAGGTGGTCATGTCCCTTCAGCAGCTGCCACATTTGGGTCTTCAGCTGGAAGAGAAAAATCCAGAGAAAATGAGTCTCATTCCACCTCATCTCATTGTGCTCTGAAGGTTCTCAGAGCCAGGGGAGCATCAGGGCTCGTTACAGCTCCAGTATGGAAGGTGGTGCTTGCATGGGAACAGCTTCCTGCATATTCTGAGATCATTCCCCACCCAGCCATCAAATTAGCCTGGAAATATTCCTCCAGAATTCCAGGCAGACTCTGTAGATGACACGAAGCCTCAGCTGCAAGGTGATAAAGGCAAGGTGGAGGTGGGAGAGAGGAAACAGACTGTGCAGCCTCTTGGAGAGGCAGCTCCAATTCCCCTTGAATCCAAGGCCAGGCTGGATGGGAACTGGAGAAACCTGGCCTGGTGGGAAGGGGGTGGAATGAGATGGGCTTTAAGGTGCTTCCCAACCCAAATCATTTTGTGACTCCATGAATTTGAGCTGTAACCCCAAAAGGGAGAATGTGCTGGGCCAGCTCCCATGGTCTGCAGGAGCAGGACAGGGAATCAGGGAGAAAAGGGCTCCCTGGGTACCTCTGCAATCTCCTGGGGCCGACAGTCTGCACAGCTCTGCAGGACCTTGATGATCTTCTGGTGGTGGGCAGGATTTTCAGCAAAGCAGATCTCCAGCTGCCTGAGGAACTTGCGGCTCTTTTCAAAGGCTTGCTGCTCCTCAAACTGGCCACAAGAAAAAGATTCATGTTCAAGCACATATTCCCAAGCATCTGGAATTGACTTAAACAAATATAATTCCTGTCCTGGTCTTTGTTTTCCATTGTATTGTTGCCCTTCACAAAACTGGGAAGAGGCAGAGGAAGAGAAACACAACTTTGTATAATCAACACCTACATGAGCTATAAAGTTTGGCTTTGCACATAAAGATAGGGAAATCCAGGAAGAAGGGAACAGGTGGAACCTCTATCCTGCAAAGTGGAAGGCAGATTTGGAGACAGGGGAACTGCTGTCTGCATATTGCCTCTGCAGTCAGGTGGGAAAGGCTGATCCTCCACAGCCACACTGAGCAGGAGATTTACAAAGAACACCAAACTTTCCAATGCTGATTAACAAAAGTAGCAAGAGGTTTACAAAGAACACCAAACTTTCCAATGCTGATTAACAAAAGTAGCAAGAGGTTTACAAAGAACACCAAACTTTCCAATTCTGATTAACAAAAGTAGCAAGAGGTTTACAAAGAACACCAAACTTTCCAATTCTGATTAATTAAAGTAGCAAGGCAAGCATTGGCAATTTTGCTGCCTTTCTTGCCCTAGGAAGAACTCTTCATCCTTCCACTCCCACAAGCTTTTATGCTACTTAAAATCTGGCCTCCTCCTCTCACTCTACCTACCAGCCCACACTCCAAAGCCTGCTCTGGTAAAAGAAAGGCAGCAAAATCAGTGAGCAGCTGTGGCCAGTCGTGCAGCAGCTTCTGCAGAGTGGAGTAGAGATCCACGGCTGTCCGTTTGTCCGTGCTGATCTCGAACTCGTAGATGACGCGCAGGAAATCCTCGTACTTCCCTGGGATGTGCTGCAGGGTCTCACGGACCTGGGGGGGACAACAGGGCTTGGTGACATCCAGGAGAAACAGGAGTTCATCACAGAGTGTCTGGTGTTGGAAGGGATCTTAAAGATTAGCTCATTCTGAGCTCTTGTCGTGGGCACTTTCCACCAGCCCAGGTTGCTCCAAGCTCTGTCCAGCCTGGCCTTGGACACATCCAGAGCAGCCACAGCTTCTCTGGGCACCTGTGCCAGGGCCTCCCCACCCTCCCAGGGAGGAATTTCTCCCTAAATTCTTTTAATCTAGTAGTCTTTGATCTCCTCTACTCAGAATTTACACAGTACTTGCAATTTTGTTGAAGCAACCAAGTGTCTCCCTAAAGATAAACCAAAGCTGCTCACAGAGGAGGCATCCCAGTGCAGACTGTGAAGATCAGAAACCCGGAAGGTTCTGCTGCTGTGGACTGAGTGCAGCAGCTGAGCACCCCCAGCCCCTGCCTCCTTCACTTCCAGCTCCCCCACTCAGGACAGGGGAGGGAGGAGGAAGAGCAAAAGCAGGAAATCAGCAGGAATCTGCTGAAATTGAATTTTGCAGGGTACAATTTTAGGCAGCTCTGGAGGGGTTTGAATTCTGTTCCTTAACAAAATCCTTTAGTTGGGCAGGTGCTGATCTATGAAATTGGCTGTTGGATGCAGTGAGGAAGTTGCTGAGTGATATTAAGCCAAAGAAGAAAATAAAACAATGGGAGTTTTTTGTTATTTCTAAGGAGACAATGGAAAAACTGACTTGGCTTGCCACAGAGAGATGTTTAAGCCAAGAAGGAGATTCTGAAGGAGAGAATTCCCAGGAACTCTGAGCCTGAGGAAGAGGAGGAGCTGCTCTCCTCCTCTTCAGCTCAAGAAAGGGACACTTTGGGAAGTGAAGCCCCACACGAGGGGTGTAGGAAGAAATAACTCCACCCCAGCCAGACCCAGCAGTTCTGTGGCTCAGCTCTGTGCCAGAGAACCCCAAAATCTCTGATGTTCCTGCTCCTGGGCTGCCTTACCCTGGTCAGGTAGGCCTGGGCAAAGGCCAGGTCCTTCTGCTCCCTCAGGGGATCCCTCTCCAGGATGTCCTCGTCGTACAACAGGAGCAGCTTGGAGGTGTCTTTGCTGCCACGAGCCCTGCCCCGCTTGTTCCTGGTCCTGTGGGAGCTCCTGCTCTTCCCAGGGGCTTTCAGGTTCTCTCCTGTGGAGGAGCACGAGGTCACTTGGTGGCAGAAGCACCCCAGGGGCTCTGCCAGGGCAATATTCCAACAGAAATTGTTGCAAAATAGATGCAAAATATAAATGTTGCAAAGTTCCAACAGAGTCAGGGATGAGTTCCTGTCTGTGCTCCCTGGAAGTGGAGGAGAAATACACTTCCCACGAGTCAAGCTGGACAAAATCCTAATTTTGTTGCTTGTTTCCACAGCATCTGACTGGAGAAATCTCTGGATACAGCCACAGGTTCATCCCAGCTTTTTCTGGAACTAAAAAATCCTGCACACCAGGGCAGAACAACCACGAGGGGAACAGAGACACAGCACAGGCCCCAGAGCTGGCTGTTAACTCTGCA
>VXBC01003891.1:0-13121 GCA_013399945.1 Ploceus nigricollis | reverse complement strand
TCACCTGCTGGCATCCAAAAAACCCCAAAGAACTCACCTGCTGGCATCCAAAAAACCCCTAAAGAACTCGGCTGCTGGCATCTAAAAAAACCCCAAAGAACCCCAAAGAACTCACCTGGTGGCATCTAAAAAACCCCAAAGAACTCACCTGCTGGCATCCTGTGGGCTTCCACCTGTGGAGAAGCTGCCTTGGCCATGGTGAAGGCAGATTTAGGCTCCTCTGATGTATCCCCACATATTTCATCATCTTTCTGTAAACTCTCTATTCCTTCCCCTTCCTCCTCCTCCTCTTCCTCAGGCTCAGAGTTCTCTTCCTGGGAATTCTCTTCTTCAGAATCTCCTTCTTGGCTTAAACGTCTCTCTGTTGCAAGCCAAGTCAGTTTTTCCATTGTCTCCTTTGAAATAACAAAAAAATCCCATTGTTTTATTTCTTGTTTGGCTTAATATCATCCAGCAACTTCCTCACTGCATCCCACAGCCAATTTCACAGATCAGCACCTGCCCAGCTAAAGGATTTTGTTAAGGAACAGAATTCAAACTCCTCCAGAGCTGCCTGAAATTGTAAAATTCAATTTCAGCATCTGCCATTCAGCAGATTAGGCTTAAGTTAGAAGGGATTCCTTAATGATTCCTTAATGATCATTTAGCTCTTAAAGGCCTGCTGGAATTGTGACCTGGAAAGTCATTTTTACTTGAAGTACTTCTTAGAGAGCAGCCTCACTGAGGAGTCCTTGCAGCTCAGCAGAGTTTAAATCTGCATATTTGCAATATATTCCCTCAGCCTGGGTCTAAAATGTGCCCTGGAAAACATGATGTCCCATTTCTCTGTGACCAGCACAATGCCAGGCTGTTAGAGAGTTATCAGCCCACCTTCCNCCCAAAGAACTCACCTGGTGGCATACAAAAAACCTCCAAAAACTCACCTGCTGGCATCTAAAAAACCCCACAGCTGGCATCCAAAAAAAACCTCAAAGAACTCACCTGCTGGCATCCTGTGGGCTTCCACCTGTGGAGAAGCTGCCTTGGCCATGGTGAAGGCAGATTTAGGCTCCTCTGATGTATCCCCACATATTTCATCATCTTTCTGTAAACTCTCTANGGAAAACATGATGTCCCATTTCTCTGTGACCAGCACAATGCCAGGCTGTTAGAGAGTTATCAGCCCACCTTCCCATGGATTCCCAGGGGGATTCCCAGGGGGATTCCCAGGGGGATTCCTGCCTCCACAGGGTGTTTCAGGACACCCACAGCTGCCTTTTTAAGGGTTTTTAAGTTTTATCTTTACCTGCAGTTCTGGCACTGACAGAATAGACTCTTCTGAGGCTGATGACATTTCCTCATCCTCATCTTGTGTAAAATCATCAAAGTCATCTTCTTCCTCTTCCTCTTGCCCTTCCCTCTCTCCTGCAGCCTCGGGGCCGGCCGGTGTCCCCACGGACTGACCATCAATGCTGGACGAGTCCTCTGGCCTTCCTGGGGGGCTGCTGAACTCTGCCTCCCTCTCAGCTGGGTAAGGGAGGTTCTTTGGAGAGTCACTGCTGCCTGGTGGCCCTGGAGCCCCCCCTGCCTCCCCCTGCTGCTCCCCCCGGGGAGGGGACGGCACAGCCCGGCGCTCCTCCTCTCCCTTCTCCTCGCAGGGAACGTGCTCCTTCTTGGGGTCATCACCACAGGAACACGCAGCCTCCATGTTCAGCTCCTGGCCAAGGCCCAGCATGAACTCCTCCTTCCTTTCAGCACATAAAAGATCCCTTTTCTGTGCCAAGTTTGCTTCTTTGGGAGCATCACTTAAATCTTCAGACTTGATTTCCACCGATTCATCGGGATCTTCTAAGTGAGGCAAAAGGTCCACCACGGGCAAAGGCTCTGATGTGTTCCCATCTCCCTCTCCCACTGCCCAGCTGCAGCAGTCACCCTTGTTCCCCTTGTCCTGAGTGTCCCCGTGGGCAGGGTTTGTGCCACACTCCTCCTTGGGGGACAGGGTGGAGCAGGGGACAAAGAGCTCCGGGGGCTCCGCCTTGGGCTCCGCTGCGGGAAAGGCACCGGGAGCAGGGACCAGGGTCAGCTGCTCCTCCCCTTCAGCCACAGCAGGAGCAGACAGACCAACAGGGCTGGGAGAGACAATCAGTGATGGGATGGAAGAGGTCACCAGAGGCTGATTCAATGGGCATGGGAAGGTGGATGGATTGACCAGCAGGGTTGTGACAGGAATGGCCTGAGCGCCTCGGCCCACTGCCGTGTTCAGGGGCTGGATCATGTTGCAGCCATTGCCAATGTTCACCACCTTCACTGTGGTGGCAGGGACAGTCAGGATGACAGGGGAGGGCTGGATCAGAGGGGAAGGTTTTATCAGTGGGGCAGATCTCGTCCCTTTTTTCCTCTGGTAGCCCTTACGCACGCAAGGTTTGCGCGTTTTCGTCCCGGCCAAGGCCGGCAGCATCAGCTTGGGCTGGAAAGTCACTGGTTCTGAGGACACCAGAGCTGGGGGCACAGCAGCTGGGAAGGCTTGTCTGGAGTTTGGATGGGCAGTGGAAAGCACACTCTGGAATTCCAAGGCATCCCCACCTCCCACCACTGCTGGAACGTTCAGGGGCTGCACTCCCGGCACGAGCGGCGCCGGCTGGATGGGCCGAGGGACCTGGAGCCGGACCTTGCTGGGGGGAGCCTCTGACTGGGACAACTGCTGGGTTCTCTGGACATTGAGGGGGTTGGAGCTGGGCTGCAGACAGGGACTGGGATGGATCAGGACAGGCTTCAGAGCTGAAGACCTCTGCCTCCTCCAGGCCCTCCTGGAGAAGCGGTTGCCCAAAGGCTTCAGGGTCAGCACGAGCCCCTTGGGCATCAGCAGAGGGTATTTGTCATCACAGTCTGTGCTTGAAGCTTCCTTTTCTGTCCCCAAAAGGGCAGATTCTCCACCAGGTGAAGCTGGTGTCTCCTTGGCATCTTCTGCCAGCTGCTTCAGCTCTCCCTGGAGGGAGGGCAAGCTTGCCTGAAGGGAGCAAGAATTCATTGGAATTTATTATTCAGGGGCTAGTCCTGCATTCCCACCTTCACACAGCAGCACAGAGGGCAACAGATCACCTTCTACCTTCTTCTACAAGCAGGTTTTATTTCCTTTGTACTACTGCATGTTACTTAATAGTACTTTAAATTCATGAGTTGCACTGCAAAGCCTTTAGGAGACTCTCAGATCCTGAGAAAAAACAAAGGGTTTTTTTGCTTTATAAAGGTTGCTGTAGTAAACACAAGATTTTGTGGGAAGGAAAGTTCCCAGTGTAACAGGGGGTGATCAAGAGAACTGGATTTTATGGCCTCTGAGTCCAGCTGTTCCCTTGGGCACAGTCCTCCCTGACTGACTGACCCACAGGAATGGTCTCTGTGCCCCCAGGAAAAATCCCACAAGGAAAATCCACACAAAACCCAAGTAAAACCCACAAGAAATGAACCAAACAACAACTCCCCTCCCAGGCCTGGGTGCAGAGCAGCAGAAAATACCTTTAAATATAAAATAAAACATTTGAAATAAATAACAAAATAAAATATTTTAAATAAAATACCTTTAACCAGAAGGGCAGGCGATGCTCTTCCCTCTCCACAGGAGGTTTCCACTCGTGGGGCTGGATTTCCTCACAGCACTTCACCAGCACAGGCAGCTGTTTTGTCTTCTTGTAGTACTGTGGGGACAGGAGACAAGGCCACACAAGGTGACTGTGGTCAGGTCACCTGCTGGGATGAAGGACTGGGGCTCTGCCAAAGTGTTCATGTGAATAAAGCAATTCTTTAATAAGGTTCTACCCACAGGAACATTAAAAATCAATAACCAAGGCTGAGTGATGGCTCACTGCCATCCTGGCTGCTCTCACAGAGGTTCAGGCAGTTGTGCAGGTGTTGTTTTATGTGGTTCACTGAGTTTTTCCAGGACTACCTGGGCTCTAAAGAGTCAAAACAGCATCTAAACACTTGCCAAGTCAAGTGGCTAAGGTAAAGAAAAGGGGAAATCCTCACTGCTAACAAAAGGATGACTTTGATTTTAAATAAAAGAGGTCCTTGGCACACAGAGCAGCTGTGCCCTGCTGGAACAAAGCCCAGGGGTGCCCCTTACCATGATGATGTTGTCAGGAGCTCGGTTCATGCTGAGGTTCTTGATCCTCACTGTCAGCTGATGGGCAGTTTTGGTGGGCAGGAGGTATTTGCTGATCAAAGGCTTGGGAAAATCCGTCCCTTCAAAATGTTTCAGCCCTAAAGCCAACAAGCTGGACAGGGAAAGAGGGAGGGGAGGAGATCAGAAAGCTCTCAGGGAGCTGCTGGGATGTGGCACCCCAGAGATTCTCCTGAACAAACCAATTTCCACCCATTTTGTACAATAATTGAAGCACCTACTTGTCCTCTGCCTTGGTGAAGACGATCTTGTCTCGGTGAGAGTTTGCTCTCAAGGAACAAATTGGCAGCAGCTCTGGGTACATAAAGACTTTCCTGGTTGCCAAAATCCAGGCCACTTGCTTTGGCAAACATGAGAATTCATTTGCTGTGAAAAGAATGAACAGGGAAGGACAGTTGTGTGTGTGGATGAATGTTTTTCACAGCTCACTGCTTGAAAACCCTGTTTCTTTTACTCCTTTCACTGCAAAAATAAAGACTTACTTCCTGCTTTTAGAATTTGCAGATTTCCTAGTTTTCCCCCCTAAGTTTACACCAGCAAAAGGTAAAATTCTTTTCTCCCTCCATCTTTTCTTTTGCTCTGTAGCAAGGTAAAGACCAAGTGGCCACTCCTGTGGCTGCTCCACCATCCCAGGGCTGGAAGGACCCAGAGCCTGGGGCTGAGCTGGGAGGGAACTGGTCTGACTGGGAGCAGCTGGGAGGGAGTGGGGGGGTCCAGCAGGGCCCTCTTGGGTCACTGTGAAGGGGCCTCAGTGCCAGCAGTGACAATCTGGGGGACCCCAGAGCTGCTCCAGGAGGGTCCAACTGGGAATTGCCCTTAACATATGGAATAACTCTCCCTGGTAATGCTTTCCCCATCCTGTCCCTGTGGGAAATTTGTAGAAAATTGATGTGGCTAAAGAAACACTTCTAGTGTATTGTAATTAAGAAATAACTTCTGATTGTAATTGCATGAATTATAACATCTGTATTGCCTCACCCTTCACATGAGACTGAAAATAGAATAAAAGATTTTTAAAACACCTCTCAGTTGCCCCATCTGAGGGTCAGAAAAGGTGTAATCCACCCTGTCCCCTCACTCACCATTCTTCTTCACAGCTTTCCGAGGGCTCCAGTCCACTGGGACCTGGGCATGGAAGTCCTTGATGAGCTGCAGGGCCCCCTGCAAGTTGCAGGGCTGGAACATGGTCTGGAATTTGGGGTTCTGGGGCACCTGGTGCAGGGTGGAGCTGCAGGCAAAGCTCCCGAGCTCGTTCTGCAAAGGCAGCCACAGAAACAGATCAGAGAGAGGCCTCTTTGGCAGGGAACAAACAGACACTGTGCAAAAAAAATCAGCTTAGAAATCTTCATTTGGGCCATCACAAATCCAGGGATAGAGGATTTGCTGTGAGGGTGGGGAGGCTCTGGCACAGGGTGCTCAGAGAATTGTGGATTCCCCATCCCTGGCAGTGTCCAAGGCCAGGCTGGGTGGCACTTGGAGCACCCTGGGACAGTGGAAGGTGTCCCTGGTGCTCCACTCAGGTGGAACTGAGTGAGCTTTAAGGTCCTTCCCCACCCAAACCATTCTGGCATTCCATGACTTTTATTTTTTTTTAATTGCCACTCTTTCCAGAACCTTAGTTCTCAGTTTAATGGAATAAAAAAACCCTCATCTTTATAAGTAAATAAATAAATGAATAAATATCAATAAATTAAAAGTAAAGTAATAAATCAATTAATTAGTAAAATTAACAAATTAAAAGGAAAAAAATTAATTAATCTTTCTAAGTATGCCCAGGGACCAGCAATCATTTGAATTCATGGATCTATGATTTCAGGCATTCCTTACCAAAAACATCTGGGTGGTGCTGGCCTCTGAACTTAGAGCAGGGTTGAAACTTGCCAGGAGATGGATTTGAGTCAGGAGCTGGACGTGCTTGAGGAATAAAATCAGACAAATTGGGGTTTTTTTCAGTTTATCACAAATCCAAGAAACTGGAAAGCACAAGTCCAAAGGCACAAGAAATATCTCCTGAGCACAGCAAGGATCTCTGACTGCAAAAAATCTTGAAAGCAATAGAAAACTGAGGGCAAACTTTAATATCCACTGGCAGAAAGTTTACTACACAAATTTTGAAGACACCAGCTGTTGAAGTCTTTGGGCAGCTTCCCAGCTTTTGTGCCAAATTCTCCTAATGACCAACACAGAATTTTTTTTTCTACATCAATACATAACTGTTTCTTTAGCAACAATGATTTCAGCTCTCAGAACTGCCCACTGCTGAATTCCTGCACAGTTTTGTGTGGTGGCAGGAGGAAAAAAAAAGAATTCAAACTAGATGAAGAATAATATCCTTAGGCAGTAATAGAGTTGGTGAAAATGGGATTTTTACAGAATACAGCCAGCCAAAGCAACATCTCACATGAGAACAGATGCCAAGAAATGAGCTCTGCTTCACTCAATTCCAACTCTCTTTCCATGTGAAACCAGGCATGTGAATATCACCTAAAAAAGCTCCAGTTCCCATGGAGCTTTTCCAATGAATCCCTGGAGGAAGCAAAGCCCTGCTGTGCCCTTGCACAGCCAACACTCCTCAGATCAGAACATCCCAGCACTCATCACCTGCTGCATCTGCTGCTGGAGCCTCTTCCTCTGTGCACTGTCCAGAACAAGGCTGTGCAGGGGTTTCTCATTTGGGGGTCTGGATTTTTCAGCCTCTTGGGGTGCTTTGATTGAAGACTTTTTCATTCTCAGCTGCTCCAGTTGTTCCTTCACTGTCTGGTGCTGCTTGTTCAGCAGATTGGCCAGAGGCTCCTCAAATCTGTTGGAAACCAAAATGTAACAAATCTATGATTTACTAATGCTTCATGTGTATTTACAACATTTCACTCTCTATCTGGTTTGCACAGTCTGGTTTTGCCATCCCTGTACTACTCAACAATAACTCCAGCTTGAAAACCCTGAGTTATTTACAAGAGAAATCTTTTAGAGCACCCCAGCACTGCTGTAATTTTGGGATACACCTTTGCCACCCTTCCCAACCATCTGTGCCCCACTCACGTGTTCAGATGCTCTCCCCAGCTGAAGCCAAGGTATTATCACCAAGGTATTATAAAGTGGCATTTTAACACCTGGAAGGTCTCCAGAAAGACCACACACTGCCCCAATTTTGCTACTTTATTAAAAAATTAATTATCACCCAGCCTTATGCTGAGAACTCTACCAGAGATCCTACAGTAAGAGCTACTTCTGTAGCAGAATGAGTTCATTATTTCATAATTATTCATTATTTTATTTATTTTAGCTATACCAGTCAATCTCCTCATTTCTGCTGGTGATCAGCTTCCCTTCTGTACCAGGCCTGAGGTCAGTTACAGAATTGTTCCATGATGCTCCTAATGCAAGGTATCATAAAAACAACAATAAACCCAGCAAACAGAGGTTTTTGCCTTAAAGAATCCTGTATACTGATGCCTTGGGAAGGCTGACCTAGAACAGAGACCAGACAGAGCTAAAGAATAAAGCAGGGATTTATGAAAAGGCCTCAATGGATGCACCTTGGGCAGCACAAGAGCCCAGCCAGGGCTGCACCCAAGATGAACCAAAATGGTCACAAAAATGGACAACCAGTCATGGGGTCTCTCACTTTTATAAGTTCTGCTCCATTTGCACACTGGAGTTAATTATCCAATTATAGCTTTAGGTTATTAAGTCCCATCCCTCTTGTTTTCTCTCTCCAGCCCACGTTGTTTGTGCTCTTGGGCCTGAGATTTGGATCATTTGTCCTTGATCCCCAGCTGGAGAAGGAATTGTTTTGTCTCCCTGCTCTGTGAACAGAGCTCACCATCCCATAATATGAAGCCCAGACCCACACACTAAAGCAGCACAGAATGTGAAAAATATAAATCTAAAACCTGAGGCATCAAAACAGATAAAACCAGGGAAGAAACAACTGGGAGAAGTGCCCACCAAAGAAAAATCAATAAAACCACCCATTACCAAAGCCAAATGCAGACAAGTAAGAGAGAGCACAAAGCTGCCTGGCTTTGTTTGTAGCTGGTTTCAGAGCTGCTGCACTCCCCTCTGGCACTGCTCAGCCCAGAGAGAGCATCCACAAACTCCAGCCTTCACTTTAGCTCCTTTCCCAAACAGACACAGCTTGATCTTGAGCTGATCTGCCCCATAAATAAGGAGGCACCACTCATCCTGCAGCTCCTCTTTAGCCAGAGCCTGTAGCTGCTGAGACACAGTGGAATTATTACCTGGAGAGAAATCACAGAATCATGGAATGGTTTGGGTTGGAGGGACCTTAAAATTCATCTCATTCCACCCCCTGCCATGGCAGGGACACCTTCCACCATCCCAGGGTGCTCCAAGCTCTGTCCAGCCTGGCCTGGGACACTTCAGGGATGGAGCTGCTTTAGTCCCTTTCCTCTTCAAGCTGCTGCTATGTATAAACCCAAAAATGACAATCCAGAGTCCAAACTTCCCAGACATCTCATTCCTGGGCAGTCATTTTCCTTAGAAAGGGCCAACACACATCCCAGCTGCTTCATTAACAGAAAAGGTGACACACTTGGACAAAACAGCTCCTCAAGCATCTCCTGCCATCACAACAATGTCAGGGCAGCAAGGGAACCTTGCAACAAAAAGGGAAGGAGAATTATTCTTTTCCTGCCATGATGTTGCATCACTCCAGCCACCAGCACAGTGAGGAGTGGCTGCCACTGAGGCTGGGACAATCTCTGCCCAGGTCCTGCAGAGTTCTGATCCCACACACAGCAGATCCAGGCTCTCTGCCCATCTGTGCCACCTCCTGCTCCACTGAGCTCTGCCAGTGACAATTTCACATGGACACATCGTGACAGGACACAGGAATGGTTTTAAATTAGAAGATGAGAGATTTAGATTCGATTTTGGGAAGGAATTGTTCCCTGTGAGGGAGGTGAGGCCCTGGCACAGGTGCCCAGAGAAGCTGTGGCTGCCCTGGAAGTGTCCAAGACCAGGTTGGACAGAGCTTGGAGCAGCCTGGGACAGTGGCAGGTGTCCCTGCCATGGCAGGGGGGGGTGGGGTGAGTTTTAAGTTCCCTTCCAACCCAAACCATTCCATGATTACAGAGCACAGAGTTTGGAGAAGCAGGAACAGAATTCCCCACTGCAGATCCTGCCTTGTTGGGGCACATTCACATATCTGTGTTTTCAGCTGAAATAAAGAACAGCACCAACCTCAGTGCAGGCACTCTTGCTCTTTCTGTCACTTTTTTCATTGTTTTTAATTCTCAGATTACAAGCAGATTTTCAGATTACAAGCAGTAAAGCCAATGGTGGCAATAAAATAGAATAAACAGAATAAAAAGGATCAATTGAATTGTCCAATCCCATGAAGAAAAATGGCTCAGAGCTTTCAGAACAGTGGCCTGAGCTGCCAGGACAGTTCTTCTCTTTGGTGCCTGCCACAGAGGTAACCAGAGGCTTTTCCTCAGAAGAAATCTGAGGAAAATGCTCCTACCTGAGGAAGCTGAGGAACAAATGCTCCTACCTGAGGAAGCTGAGGAACAAATGCTCCTACCTGAGGGCCTGGGGGGTGTTAAAATTTGGCCGAGACTCTGTAACAGCATCTTCATCTTCTGGCCTTTCATCCTTCACGTTGGAGAATCCCATCTCATCCTGGAACTGGCAGCAGACATGGAGCAGGTCAGGAGGAGAAAGCTCAAGGAAGAAATTTACCTTTGGCTAATTAAGCTCATGATGATCTTGTCAGGACAGACCCTCACTTCAGGAAATCCCTGCAGACCCTCACTTCACAGACCTTCCCTTGAGGAAATCCCTGCAAATCTTCCCTTGAGGAAATCCCTACAAATCTTCCCTTGAGGAAATCCCTACAAATCTTCAGGAAATCCCTGCAGACCCTCACTTCAGGAAATCCCTGCAGACCCTCACTTCAGGAAATCCCTGCAGACTTTCCTTCCCAAGGCTGGAAATGCCCCAGCTCTGGCAGAGCACACAGCCAGCACTGAGCCACCCCTTCAGATGCCATGTCACATCTGACAGCTCTGTTCCTCAGTGCCACACTCAGTTCATCACTTACTGTCTGAAACAGCTCCTCCATCAGCTCACTCACTTCCTTTTCTGCAAGTAAAATTAAAAAGAATTATGAAGATGCCTTTTCCAAGAAACACTCAGCAATCCTGTCATAATATCAACTCAATTAAGGAATTTCTCTCACAAAGGGAAACCCTCCTCCTGCAAACAGAGGACCAAAAAAAGAAAGGTTCCTGATAATTCCTTTTTTAATGCTAGGCTCAAAAAAAAAACTTGAGCTGAGATTGTCTGGATTCTAAAATATCACATAAAAACTCATTTTCATGATTAAATTTAAAGTAATGTTAATCTGCAGTAAGACCTAAAGCAAGTGTGGCTTTTTGCAAAGACAGAAAGTGATATATTTATAAAACTAAGCTGAAGACTGTGAGGACTTCAAGATTTAATTAAATTCAATCACAAGGCAAGCATTCAAGTCCGAACTGCCTGAAGCTTTCAGAATGTGTTATCACCTAATTTCAGGTTTTATTGTCACCTCAATATTGTTCTTCAGGCTGTGCTACACCTGAGCACAGCAGCTCTGCCCAGATCCTTCCATGTCCTCCCAGAGAGCCAAAAGCTGGTCAAACCAGCATACAGATCTTCATTTAATATCCTACACTGCAAAAATCCCTGCAACAAAACACCTCCCAAGGAACTACTGCTGCCAACAAGACAGAGAGGGAATTCCTGGGGAACTTACTGGTGATTCTCACAGCACGGTCATTCCTGAAGTCTTCTGTGTCTGGCTCATCCAGATCTTCCAGGAAATTGTACTCAGGGTCATCATCATCATCAGCTTCATCTACAAAGAAGCAGCTTTTGAACTGTCACCACCCTGCCCCAGAGCAGAAGCTCCTTGTTCACTGTTGCAAAGAGGGCTGGAATTACTGCTGGGAATGAGCTGAATTTATGGAAGCAATAAAACCCATCCTCCTTTCAAACTGAGCTGTGAGGACCCTGAGCTACAACCACTCCCACTCTGAAAAGCTGGCTTGATTCTCTGGGATCTGAGATTTAGCTAAATTTAGAAAGTCCAGTAGTGTTAATTTCAGTTTCTGGTTTATATTCAGTTTGTACAACTGTAAGCAACAAGTAAAAACAGGGAAAAAAGGAGGCTGGGCCCTAGAGCTTGTTCTTGTTTCTTCTCAAAAAGAACTGTTTCTACCCAAAAAAAAACCCCAAAAAGTGAATGTACCCCAAACAAGGAGTACAACACACTGGGATTCAGGTGCATCAGGGGTTAAATCCACCACTTCCCTTGGTGGTTGCCAGTTCCTGTGTGTTGGTGAGATTTACATATTTAAATATTTAAATATTTACAAGTCAGACACCTGAAGTTAAACACTCTCTCAAAGGGGAAGATGAGGAAAGCTGATTGCAAGACTCATGCATGGGATTAAAAATTAATGGCTGCAGACAAGAATATCATGTATAAATAAAAAACAAAACTTCAGGCTTTCCACAGACAATCATGGAATGGTTTGGGTGGGAAGGAACCTTGGAACACAAACCCTGTGAGGAAGGACTGAGGGAGCTGGGGGTGTTCAGCCTGGAGAAAAGGAGACTCAGGGGTGACCTGATCACTCTACAGCTCCTGAAAGGTGGCTGTGCTCAGCTGGGGTTGGTCTCTTTCTCCAGGAGCTGACAGAACCAGAGGACACAGTCTCAAGCTGTGCCAAGGGAAATATTAATCACCTAGTTACTCTCCCTGCCATGGCATTATTATTAAAAATAAATAGTTTCACCACTGCAACTTGTGCCTCCTTTTGCAAACCACTACTGCAGTATCTTTCTCTGAAGCTTCAGATTTAGAAATCCTGTTGATCTCCTTTTTAATTTATTGAGTAAAATTCCCTTCTCTGCCACAATTCACAGCTCTTAAGAGAAGTGAGGATACATGTGTGGAAGGACCATTTTGTGTTGTCTTTGCTAGCAAACTCTTCTACAACTGCCTATTCTGGTTCAACCAAAAACTCTCCACTGGTTTGGATTTTATTTTTTTAAAGGATGCTTATTCTTAAGTAAAAATCAATTATTTATGTATGAACCCTTAGAAGAACAGCACTAAGTCAATTCACATTACTTAACCCCAATCATGTGCAGTTTGAACACTTCAATATTCACACTGGCTGTGAAAAACTCACAGTATTTCTACCACTTCACACTGCCACAGCAGCCAAGATGCTTTAACACTCTATTTTATCTGGTAATCTTGTGGCTTCAGAATTAGAGTGAAAATTACATCCCCAGTAAAATGTGTAAAAAGACACATGGCAGGGACACCTTCTGCTGTCCCAGGTGGCTCCAAGCCCCATCCAGCCTGGCCTTGGACACTTCCAGGGATCCAGGAGCAGCCACAGCTGCTCTGGGCACCTGTGCAGGGCCTGCCCACCCTCACAGGGAGGAAGTTCTTCTGAATACCTCATCTAAACCTCCGCCCTGTCAGTGTGAAGCCATTCTCCCTCATCATGCCACTCCATCCCTTGGGAATTGTAAGGATGTTCTACAGCTCCATGTTCCTTGCAGCTCCTTCAGGTCCTGGATGGACACAATCAGGTCACCCCAAACCCTTCTCTTCTCCAGGCTCAACATTCCCAATTCCTCCCAGCAGAGCTGCTCCATCCCCCTGATCTTTCTGAAGCCTCCTCTGGGCTCCCTCCAGCAGCTCCAGCTCCTTCCTGTGCTGGGCCCAGGGCTGGGGCAGCTCTGCAGGTGGGGTCTCACCTGAGCAGGGCAGAGGGGCAGAATCCTCCCCTTTCCCACACTGGGGGATCACCCCAAGGCCCAGGGAAGGTTCTGAGCTCATGTGCAACCTCCCAAGTCCTCCTAGGGCTGCTCCACCTGCTCATCCCCAAACTGGATCCACCTCCAAGGTGCAACACCAGCACCTGGCCTGGTTAAA
>VXBC01003890.1:313048-391300 GCA_013399945.1 Ploceus nigricollis | reverse complement strand
TTTTGTCCTGTGTGTTATCCTCCAATGCAAATTCCAGATGGTAAACTCTCTGGGGTTTGCTCCTCCTGACCTGTGCATTTTTGTAATTCTCCTTTCACTGAGAATTTGAGACAGACGTAAGTCCAGGGTTGCAGCAAAAAGATTGATAATTCTTTAAAAAGGGTGAAAATTTTGGCTCCCTGGATCATGTTTCAGGGGCTGGGATTAGAGAGTGCATTGATGGATCTGACCCTGATCCATTGTCACTGTTGTCACCCGTAGGTTACTGTCCACACTACATAAAGGCAATTTTAGCTGTTCATCTCTGCAGGCCCTTTCACCTTTCTGGCAGCAGAAATAAAAGCTCTTGTAGAAAAAGAAGAGATGTTACCTCTACATATTGTTACCTTTTCATATTGGAAGCTGCAAATTTTGAACTCTATCACCTTTGAATCAGTCTAGCACAATGAGTTTCTTTGAGTTACAGAAATATGCTGGTATCCAAGGAAAATAGACAGGAATATGCCAATTCTGTCTATAGTATAGGTGCAGAATGCTTATTAGAGCCCACACAAAAAGAAAACATCTTGAGCATAGTAGAGTGGGCCGGATTTTTTCTCCACCAGTTGCCATCTGGTTGCATTGGCATAATGTTTGTGATCATCAATGCTAGATGCAGGTCCGCACTCAGTGTCCCAGCCAAACCAGTCCCTCCTGCTCACACTGGACTGAGAAATGTGATGTTAAATAAAACACTTCACAAGCAACAGAATCTGGTACATAACAGTCTAATGAGTTCCCAATTAAATCTAAATTTAAAGCTTTTTGTTTATCCTGGCCATGCTCAGAGGCTTAACAAGGCAGTTAAAATCATAATAACTAAAGTAAACTTAAATTATTTCATTTGTGTTGCCTCTGAATCCCTAATTGAGCCCATTATACCTTTTTTTTACTGTTTTCTCTTTCTCCTTAAATTCGTAACACTTAATTTGCTGCCATTATTCAGTCACAATGAGGGAACAGAGTCAGAACATGTATATTTCTTAACAGTGGTGTTGATGCCATGCCAAAATACTCCCAAATTCTCCAAAATCTCCTATTTCTTCAGCTTGACATATTAAAAAATATTATTACCGGTTTCAATTTTACACTACTGGAACTCATCCTCTCTTACTTCTCTTCACAGTTTTTCCTAGTATGACACTGAAAATGCATTTAAGATGCAGACAAGGTTCTTAAGATTCTTAAATAGCTATTTAGCTTGCAAGTCAGCCCCATTTTCAGCTATAAAATACCATACAGCTGGATGGGCTTTCGTGCAGGCTTGCTTCTTAACTAGCAACTGCTGAATGCTAACAGTCACAGAAATCACAGTACTAATTCCTGCTTCATTTTGTTTGCAGGCTTGCATTACACAGGTTGATGCACTCATTTGTCTCAGATTCATCAACTGAATTTGATGAAATTCACAGTACTATACACACAGTACTAATTCCTGCTTCAATTTGTTTGCAGGCTTGCATTACACAGGTTGATGTAGACATTTGTCTCAGTTTCATCAACTGAATTTCTTCCTCTGAACCCCATTTATTTAGTAAAAGTGTCCTGGATATATAGGAGATTGTGGTTATACATATAAAACACCTCAAAATATTTTTTTTTCCCTAGGGTTTTTTTTTTTTCAGTTTTTAAAAAAAAAGCTGAGTTCTGCCAGGCCTCTGAGTTTAACGGAGCCACCTCAGATATGCATGTAACAGAGACAGGCAGAGGACAGCACGCTGCCAACCTCCCTCCAACATCCCCTTCAACTGTAAGTTAAGCACAATAAGCCTGGGCTTGTCCAGTGTAAAATAAGCCCATAATTGAGATCTCTAAATCAAACACCAGTTTCCTTGGTGGTAAACAGACAAACCTGGTTGTGTTAGCTATAGGTGTAATGTGGGACTTCTGTGTCATGTAGATTTGACCCATGTAAATCCCTAATGTTATGTCAATTTAATCTGCCTTTTTTTTTTTTTCCTGCTATTGCCATCAACAGGAATAAAAAATACTTTTATGTTCTCAAAATTGCCAGTTTGGGGATTGTAAGTGTAATGGGAATCATCTCTAGGCCTATTGTGGTAACTTACAGAACTAAGTTGCATCTACAATGGTCTTACATCAATTTATAGCTAATCTACTATTGATTTCAATAACTTGGTCCATTACAGCATCTTTGTTTAACACACTCTTTTTGTCAGTAATTTCACTATTTAATATTTCATGTAATTGTCTAAGGTTAATAGACCAGAAAGGTACTTGAGGCATACTTTTGCTATTTATCTCCTTTTCTCTTTTCTGCCTTCCTTCTCCTTGTGTCTCCTTGTTCCATGTCAAAAGACTAATTTATGAGCAGACTCTGAGTCATGTCTGGCCTGTTGATTTATTATTGAGCAGTGTTGAAATAAGACTGTCCATTGTGCATTTTCATCTTTGTGAATGACAAGCAGCTGCTGATTTTAATATATTAAAATTCCTCATTTTCTGCAAGTCTGCAGGTCACAATTATTTTAAATTTCCTATCATAATTTGTATTCCTCTACATCACATCACCTCTTCTTCTCTAATATGGTATACTATAATCTTAAATAATTTTTTAATGACAAGAGCTATGAGAAAAGAGGGAAAAGACTAAAATAGTTATAATTACTAAAAATCCTATTATGCAAAACCAGGTTTTAGTAGTAGTCTCTTGTTTAGGATATAGCTTAAGGAATTTAAAGATATCTGTCTAAAATGTTATATAAATCAGAGCTGGATAAAGAAATCTTTGTTTTCTATTTCCCACTTCTTTGGATTGTTTCTGTTACATCATGTTGTTGTATGTCAAGTGTGACACACTTTAACATGCTATTCTTCTTTGTTATGCAAAATCATGTTAGCCTTCATGCTTTTTGTATGTGCACAGGAAACTTTAAGCTAATGATCTGTGTTCTATGAACTTTGATACACAGCAACAGGCAGTTGTAAATGTTCCATGTAAATCAGCTGTAAATTACAGACCTTTTCCTAACTTCAGAAACCAGCAGATGCTATAATTTCTATGTTCAGATCAATAAAACACCCTAAGACACAAAAATGCCATGTAAGAAAGGGCTGTGATGTATAAGAATCCCTTGCATTGTCTGCTTACTGTGATCCATTCTCAGGGAGCATTTATATGAGAAGATATAATGTACTCTTTCTCACATTTACCTAGCGAAGCACTTAAGCACTTAAAATTAGCCATCTATCTGAAATCAAAATATCTACACTCTGAGATTATACATGGATTCGAAAATGGATAAATTAACTAAATTCTCTGTCTTTTTATATTCTATCCACATGTTTGTGAGGCTGTGATGCATTCACACAGAAGAGACAGGCTCAGGACACCATCTCTGGATTGTCTGGTGTACTATTTTGGCAAAGAAGTCCAGATTATGTAGACTACAGAATAAGGATCTGGAATTCACAAGAAGCCATCAAACAAGCTCAGTCATCCTGTTTTACTTGTATGTTAAGCTCTGTTTCAGTTTTACCCATATTTTTGTTTTAATAATACATCAAAATGTGATAAAACAAAATAAAATGTGCTCATGTCATTGAGCATATCTGATTTTGACAGTTGCCAGCAATATTTTAAATTCCTCTGCCAGAAGTTTAGGTTGCATATAAGGGTGGACAAAACCAAAAACTGGTCTTCCAGGGAAGTATGAGATCTCTGTGCTTGATGACACTCAAAACTTAACTTGACAATGACTCTAAGCAATCTCACCTATCTTTGAGGTAAACCACTCTTCCTGCAAACACTTGGACTAGATGATCTTTAGATATTTCTCCCAAGCTAAATTGCTCCAGGACTCTGTCAGTCTCTTTCAGTGTTCATTCTATGTCATGCCCTCTATCCTTTGTTTTGTTGCACCCCAATACAAGAGAAACACCCTCCAGTTTCTGTAAGATATGCAGTTGCATCTTCTGATGGAATCCATGGAATTGAGATGCTACAGTCCTTGCTGCTTTTTTGGCCCTTTCACTTCTGCAACAAAACTTGCCAGGGAAGAAAGGATATTCTAGAGGAGGAAGGAACATCCTTTCATCTGAACTTGTAGCTTTCGTGTTTCCTGCACATTAGTGTACTCTGATACTCCTTCTCCCTTCCCTCCATTTTCTTCTGGGATCATTATCTTCTTTATGATTTTCTAGGTTTTTTTAACCCCTCAAGAAACAAACAAACAAACGAATTTGAAATTTCCCCTCTACTTTCTATTCCTCTGTCTTCTTGTTTTATAGAGTTCTTAGGGGCTTCTCCATAATAATGTTACTTTCACAATATTACTCATGTTACAATAGTACCTTTGAAGTAGTGTTAGCAGATAAATTCTTTTTGTTGTTTTGTTAGGAAGAAGAGCAAATTCAGAATAATAGACAGAATATACAGAATATAGTTTAATATTCTGCAAATATTTGCAATTTATGGTTAAAGCTAAACAGTAAACCATATTTTTTGTATTAAGCTACACATTTTATTGCACTTTTGTGAGTGAATTAGTAGAGAAATAGAAGGATATGATTTATGATATTCTGTGCATGTTCTTTTCCCAGTGGATCTTAAAGATTTGCATATATGCAGAAGAAAGAGATTAAGCCCCAGATATTTTATTTTTTAATTAATAAAAAGTGCCTCCATTATATCCCTCAAGCAATATGAGTTACTCTGTTGTTGAATGAACAGCTAGAATACCCTCAATCTTCATTCAGCTGGTTACTGGTTTTAAATTTGAATTAAATTCAAGTAAAAAATTCACTGCAGATGCTCTTTTCAGTAAGGCTGCTTCTCTTTAACGCTGTTCTGCATTAATATTAAAGCAGTACTGGACCTTCATCAGTCAGTTGTACACATAAAGATCTATGTGCATGACTCCTTTATGCTGACTCCACATGTGAGCTGATAAAAATTACAGAAAATAGAGCCACCATATAGGATCACCAAACTTAAATATGCACAAGATAGGGGGAAGAATTAGATTATATAACTGTGTGATAAACGATGTTTCTGTTTTCCTGGAGAAACAAAAAGGTAAAAACAAGGATAAAGAAGAAACAGACAGATTTTTTCTCTCTAGGTGATGAGCCTTTAAATTATTAGGGTAGAGAAAAAAATTGAAGACTCTAACTTATGTAATTTACATATAAATAATATTAAATGTTAATTACTGTGAGAAAGCGGAAAAAGGGAGAAATTAGACTATAAATAATGTGGAGGATGAAGACAGGACAGTTGCACTTGTCATCTTCAGAGTGAAATGAAGAACATATTTTGAGCCACTACAAGCCTCTGTGGGATTCAGCTTGTTTTTTCTACATGAGATTGACTGACTGAAAGGAATTCCCTTATATAATACTGCATTCAGGAGATAAAAAGGAGACATTAGATACCTACATAACAGAAGAAAGGATTGAACAGAAAACACAGGAATAATGAAAACATCTACTGTGATATCCCGCATGACAGATTTTTTACATGTTAGAAATTATCTAATGTCTAATGCACAAGACATGTTTATATCTAATCTATGGAGTAAGACACTTGAGTGTAAAGGTGCTCAGTGGTTTTACCAGGCTAAAAGTATGGTTCTTAAAGTGTCTGCCTTTCAGAATTATATATATTAACACAGTAGCATTATTTTAGATTTATATTACAGTGAGAGATGAGGTGTTTTGAATGAATTTAATGAGAATAAACATGTGGTTCTATCAAGTCAATGAAAAATTTTGCATGAAATTTTCTTGGTGAAAATGTGATTGCTGCTTTAAGTCTTACTCCTTTGTTTTTCAGGTTGTTACCTTCTTTCAGTTTTTTTTCCTGTTGTAGGAAGAGAAAACTCTCTGAGTTTATGAAATAATAGCCCTTTTTTACAAAGTCTTCAGTTTTATTAGTTGAAATAAAAAAAAAAAAAATTTTTACTCCTATATATGTTTCCTGATTTGGTGCAATTATACATGGTTTATAAATATAATAAACAATAAAAAACCCCATTAAAAACAGCTGTTCATTGTTAATTCAAACAAATTTCCTGATCAGGGTCAGCAGGACAGATTGAGACAGGTGTTTCAAAAAGCACCTACCTCTTGAGCTTTTTATAGATCATTACTTTACTTGAATACTACACTGGCAAATTTATCAATATAAATTTTCTCTGTGAACATGTACTTTTAAAGATAATTAGTTTTTTTTATGAAAGAAGAAGTCATTTTCTACAGGAAGTCAGTAACCATAAATCACCAGAGCTGCATATCAAGCATTAGTCCTTCCCACTTGCTCAGTCACCATATGGCACCACACACTGTGCTGAAAGATAATCACTTTATTGTTGGCTGCGTTTTTAATCAGCTACATCTCACACTGTTTTGTCAAACATTGCCTTGCAAATAAACCAGCCTTACAATACATTTTTGCCTTGGAAGAAAACATAAATAAGACCTCGTGAAACACAGGAAGATCTGCTCAAACTTGAAACTGAAAATTTAATCAACAGATCAGGCATGAAAAATCAGATTCATTATTTAAAGTACCACAAAGATCCACCAAATGGAACTGAGTTGGGAGCTGAGGAAACCACTGTGCAAGGTGTCTGTTTTCTAGCAGTAGTTTGCTGGCTGAATTAAGCTTGACAGCTGCTGTCAGACTGTAATCTGCTCTGCATTGAGCTTGAGCCACAACAGTGTGGGTCCACCCACACTGCAAGTGTGCAAAACCAGTGATTTTACACAGTGACCACTCCTGCATGTCTCTTCTGCTTTGTTCCTACAAACAAAAAAATCCCACAGAATGTTCCTGGGCATTCTTTAGGTAGAGGTTCTTTGCTTTTTGTTTTATATTGTGCCCACTCCACCAGGAGCTCTCTGGCTACTCTGGCTCAAGTGCTCTGCAACTTTGAATAGATATGCATTCATAGGGATTGTATTTGGTTTGCACAGCAAGGTTTTGGTAGCAGCAGGACAGGAGGGAGGGAAGAAACTGCTGCACAACAGCAACCACAGTCAGAAAGAGGAGTGGGAACATGTGAGAGCCACTGCCCTGCAGACCCCAAGGGCAGTGAAGAGGGAGAGGTAGGAGGTGCTCCATACTTAGAAACAGATTCCCCTGCATCTCGAGGTAAAGACCATGGTGAGGCAGCTGTGCTCCTGCAGCCCTCGGAGATCCGTGGTGCAGTAGACCCCACAGGGCAGGTGGATGCCTGGAGGATGCTGTGACCCTGTGGGAAGCCTGAGCTGGAGCAGTTCCCTGAAGAACCTGTGGACTCATGGAGAGAGGAGGACTTGTGACCTTATGAGGAGCAGCCTATTCCTGAAAGGCAGCACCCCATGAGAAGGGACCCACCCTGGAGCAGCTCCTACAGAACTACAGCCCATGGGAAGGACTCATGTTGGAGAAGCACATTCATGGAGGACTGTCTGTATGGGCCATTCACTTAAGAGCTGGACTTCATGGTCCTTGTAGGCTTCTGTCAACTCAGAATCTTCTGTGATTCTGTGAGGTGTACTCTGTGCTGGAGCAGGGCAAGAGTGTGAGAGACTTCCTGCTGAGGAGGAAAGAGCAGCAGAGGCAGCATGTGATGAACTGACAACACCCATTACCTGTCCCCCTGTGACTCTGTAGGGGAAGAGAGAGAAAGAATAATTAGTGAAGTTGAGCCTGGAGAGAGTGATAAGTGGGGGGAAGATGTTTTTAGGATTTGGCTTTATTTCTCATTATCCTACTCTGATTTGATTGGTAATAAATTCAGTTAATTTCCCTGAGTTTGTTCTGCCCATGAGAGTAATGGGCTAATGATGTTTTTATCTCAACCTACAAGCCTTATATTTTCTCTCCCAGTTCAGCTGAGGAGTGAAGTGGTAGAATAGTTCCTGGCATCCAGCCAAGGTCAACCCACTAAAAGGATGAAAAAGGAAAAAAAAATTAATATGTACAGCAAGAGAAAAAAACCCAACTTAAAACACGGTTTCTTAGTCTATGACAAGGTTTCCTAGGAGAAGTAACTGATCAGCCATTCCTCTGAAACAACTACAAATACACAATAGCAACAGCCTGAGATAAAAAAGAGAGAAATGTAAAGATCTTTGTATTTCTAATTTACAGAAAATTACATACAATTTACAGAATGTTATGCTTAAGTAGTCAAATGCTGACATTAATATTAGCAGTGCAACCTTCTCTATAGCCTTTTGCATATGAATTGTGATACATATTCCCTTTGGGTCTGTTGGAGCCACCAGACACTCTCCTTTCTCTCATTTCCTAAATGCAGAATCAGATTATTCCCTGGGGAGTGGGGGGCAGTGGTGAGGAGGAACAGTTCCTCACTGTCTCAGGAATTTCTGACTCTCCTGGGATGGAACATGCTCAGCATGGATATGCTGTTCTGCAAAACTGCACAGGAAGAAATCTTCAGATGCTCAGATTTAGGGAAAATCTCACAGGATGCTAAAACATTTCTGAAGCAAGGAGAAATGCTCTGTCAAGTATTTTGTTTCTTTCCCAGATGGTAGAGGTACTTGAACCCTCAAAGATTTGTATGCTTCTTCGTCTGAACAAAGCCAGTATCTTTTCTTGTTTGCAGAAAGGCTTGGCTGCAAAATATAGAGATATTCACTCCAAAATTTAATCTGGTAGACAAAAAGAATGAACAGTTTTGGAATGATTGCATAATGGCTAGCTAAATTTTAAACAACTAAAACCAGTGTATATGTCTTACAGTTACACTTCTAAATCTGCATCTATTTCACATTATGATTAAATAGGGGTTTTGTGGTTTGGAAGGAACAATCAGCGGTGGTGCATTCTCCCTCACACTCTTTCCAGGCTGCAGTGTGATCTGAGAAAGAGTTGCTAGGCCTGTGCCTTGAAAAACAGCACCTGGGCTCAGCTCTTCCTGAGATTATCAGAAATACTGTCTGCTCCCAGGAATTGCTAACAAGCTCCTGTTTTCTGTATAAACAGCCTTAGGAAATACTTTTCTTCCCTGAACGGCACAACATCCCTGTTCTCACACTTTGAAAGAAGCCGACCCCAGCTATGGCCAGGATTAAACATTGTTATGACTAAAGCCCACTGTCTTGAGACCGTATGAACAGTGGTCCAAAATGAGAGCCTTGGAGCTCTCCTGGGCCCCAGCAGGCTGTGACCAGCAACTGAGAGGGGCCTCAGAACCAGGGAACTCTCACGTTTGCTGTACCTGGGGGATCGCTGAGTGACGATGACTCCTGGGCTGATACTCCTCGACGCCCGACCCTTCACCCACTGGGAGATGCAAAGGTGTCCAAAGTGAGTATTTTGCTGACCTCTGGGGGGAATTTTTCACAGGAACCTTGTTGCACTGACTCTTTATGTCTGGATGCATAAACTTGCACATATGCTATAGCAAATCTGGGAGAAATGCTGATTTATTAGATGTTTAAGTACCTTAGATATCTGAGCAAGTTAGGCCTGTAAGCCTGTGATTTATGACTTTGCTTAAATGCAGCTAAGTGTTGTTCTTTTGCTAAGTTGTGAAATATAACTTTGAAGTTTTAATTTAGGTTAAATGCTCTTAAGTGGTATTTCTCTGCTAAATTGTTAAGTTATAAATTAAGGTTAATTTAAGTTAGGTATAAGCATTGCTCCTTTGTTAAACTGTTAGATTTAAGGTATAACTTGTGTAAAAGTGCGGTTAAGTTTGAGTGCTGATAAACGTTTAGGCTGTATTCCTTTTTATCCTTGCCCTTGTCCTTTTTTCATATGTACCTAAACACACACACACACACAAACACACATATACATACACCCTAAATAGTTCCCAGTTCATTTCTGTTTTGATTGCTTGGATTTTGTTGTTGCTTGTTTTTCCTTGGTGTGACTTAACTGTCCTGTAATTAGTCAAGTGAATTTTGCCAGAAGACTTTGTCTTGTTGTCACTTAATATTAAATCTGGCTTTTGATGATAGCCTTGCTGATGATTTTTTAAGATCTCCAACACTCATTCATNTCCTTTTTTCACATGTACCTAAACACACACACACACAAACACACATATACATACACCCTAAATAGTTCCCAGTTCATTTCTGTTTTGATTGCTTGGATTTTGTTGTTGCTTGTTTTTCCTTGGTGTGACTTAACTGTCCTGTAATTAGTCAAGTGAATTTTGCCAGAAGACTTTGTCTTGTTGTCACTTAATATTAAATCTGGCTTTTGATGATAGCCTTGCTGATGATTTTTTAAGATCTCCAACACTCAACAGACACAGTGCTGGGAAATCACAGGGTATCAAAAAGATGACATTGGCTTTAATATGACTAGTCTATGAGGAAAAGAACAGAGGGGAAATGTAAAAGTTTATACTTTTATATTGACTTTATTGACAGTTTCAACTTCTGTGTAAAGCATTATGGAACCCTTGTTTTTTGTACCAGTGATGTACCAGGTTTTATTATGTTGGCAGGAATATGTCTAATTATTTTAAGGAAGAACAAATTATAAATTTTGATATTAACAAAATTCTTCAGCATGTAGTTTGATATTTTTCTGTGCAATTTCCATTTTTTTCTGGATTTATATATACAGGGAAGAGGAATTCCTACTTGCTTTCTTTCATATAAACAATATAATAAGTTTTCAGTTGTTTTTTCCCTTGTTCCCAGCCTGCAGCTGGACCATCTATGAAATAAATCCTGATGGGAAAGAGAGGATAGTGCACATGTGTGTGCATATTATATAGACATTACAAATGCAACCATTAGGAGCTGATTTTGCATGCTCATTCACAGAGGCTGGGGTGGCACACAGTATCCTGGTGCCTGCAACCCTAGAGAATGAATAAAACATGCATTGTTCATTTGGCAAGCTGAGAGGCTGGCATCAGGGAATGGGTAGCATGCCTTCAAGTTTAAGGGATGTGAGAAACATGTGGAGTTAAGGAGGAACATAGGAAAAGTGAGAAAGATCTATAATCCTGAGCATGTGTGTTATCCTTCATAAATCCTGAGGTTCTGGCACTGCTCATGGCATTAACCATAAACCACTTGTGATAACGGCAACATTTGCCATGACATTTAGATATGTCTGCTCTTTATAAAATTTTTTGCCAAGCAGGAGTTTCTGTGTACAATTTGATTAGTCATTTATTCAAGGAAATTCTATGTCAGTTGCCAGGAGACAGGAATAAAGTGCTTGGCTCTGGGAAAGTTCTCTTCCCATCATGTATATTTGAAGGGACTCCCAGGCAGATTGAGCCTAACCTTTTCTGCTCCCAATAGCATATGACAGAGGGGCTCCTGGATATGCTCTAATCCATAAAAAAAAGCTGAAATCAGCTCTATAGCTGATGAAGGTTTATGGTTAGATCTTCAGCTCTTTCCATTTCATATGCTCTGTGTGTTTCAGGGGAAGGAGTAGTGGCAGAACAGCTGATGAGTTTGATATTTGGGTTTAGGTATCCACTGATGCATTACGAACTTTAATTAAAATTATCAGAGCCATGTGTCTTCCTTGTGCCAATTTTTGCTTCACAGGGAATCTAGTAAACAAAGGCAGAATAAACTGTGCATCTCAAATGTGTGCCCATCTCTCTGCAATAATGCTACCACATTTCCAGTTAATCCTACCAAATATTACCTAAGAAAAGATTTTGGGAAGATCTGTCTTCTTTCTATAGGCCATAGCATAAGCCTGAGCATTTTCCTTCAGTCTGTAATGCTGAAAATTTCAGAAATGGAGATTTTTTTTTTTTTAGTATCTACACATATCTCAGAAAGAGAAATAATTTGGTTGCTGTTTCTTGGTTGCAGTGTGGTTTGTTGTGGGTTGTTTTTTGTTTTGTTTTGGGTTTTTGGGGGGGATTTTTTTTGCTGGTTTTTTTTGAGGGGTTCATTTTTGTTTTTGGTTTATTCGTTGTTTGAGTTTTTTTGTTTCTTTTGTTAGTGTGTTTTTTGTTTGTTTGCTTGCATGTTTTCATTGAAAATTTGGGCTGAGAACTGTTCTGAGTCTATAACAAACTGATATTCCTTGGACTTGTCTCAGGAGTCCTTTGACATTACCAAGACTGTGTCTGGGGATTGAGTGTTGGCAGTGGTGGGATGGCATGAGAAACTGAATGGGTGAATGGCTCTTCTTGATATCTTAAGCTGTCTATAGGCTTTAAAATTTGGATGGGCACCAAATTATTGAGTTGTTTTGATAAGGGAAAGATTTTCCCAGGAAAAAAGGGTGACATTTCACTAAAGAAGTGTGAAGCACAAGTAGAATTATACCATTGAGTATACTCATTGTCTGAAGTGGATTTGCATAGTCTTAGTCATGTAGAGGTGAGTAACTATGTGAGTAATTCCATTGACTTCTGCAAATTTAGTCAATGCTTGAGTAGGAGAATTGGATTATTTTCTGACTGTGGTATCACGAGCAGCTGCTCACAGTTTTCCCTATCTTTCTTTATTCCAACACAAAATCTTAACAACTGTTTTTCTGGAATAATTTCTCCTTCTCTTTTTTAGTTTTTATGAGACTTCACAGTTAAAGACTGTATGAAATATAACCCTTTTATCTGAGGATATTTTCCTGTATTTAAACCACATTAAATAGTTTATGTTATTTTAGAAACACCTCTGAGAGAGCTGCCACTGAGTTACTGTGTTCTGAATAACATTCACATCACAGAAGAATAAAGTGTCTAGATTGGGGAATCCTCAAGTGTTTCTTACCCTTCCTTATTGTCTTGCTTTTTTGCCTTACCTAAGTACATCCAAAACTTTGTTCACTTTAAGAATGTAGTACCTCTTGTAAACATGAATGATGTTCTCAGCTTGCCAAGAGAGAACATCTTACAAGTAGTTCAGGAATATTTGTAATAACAGGCTCATTGCCTAGCTGGCCAACCATAAAGCAAAGTAGATGCAGCCAGAATCTATATTCAGCATCTTGGTTAAGACTGGTTTCCTTTGATTCCAGCTAATCCTAATGAAATTTCAACTAAATCCAGACTAAGATAACTTCAAATTCCTAGTAAGTATTTCTTTCTCAAACAAGGCATTTTAAATCACATGTAGCTGGTTGCAGTTTTCCTCCTGTGTTTCATTTCTGGATGCTTTGTATATGCATTCCTGCATTTGCTTGATGGTTTGAAAATACATTGTAGGAGAGACTCATCAAAAAAAGACTCACCAAATTTCATTCCTTAGTCTAGTTTCTGGCTTTTGCTTATATCCTTAGTGTATAGTAACACTCTTCTGAATCCTGCTTCTGGCCCACTCTTGTATCCAGGGTGATAGTTACCTACATATTGGTAAACATCCTTTTACTAGACCCTTGCAGCCAGCAGCCCATCCAGAGAGCTACAGAAAGGACTTTTCTATGAGAAAACATGAGCTTTTCCTATCCCTGAGAGCTTTTCTTCCTAGTTTTGGATATATATCTCTCTTTTTCTGCAAGTACTCTCTGTCTCTTGTTATTCTGCAGTTCAATTCTCCTATGTAGGGAGCTGCAGACTTCTGTGCTGTCAAGCCTAAATCTTTAAATGAGTTTATCTTCTGCAAAATAAGCAAAATAAGAGGAATTAATTTGCTCAGAAATCTGTGACCTATGAGTGCAGCTGAAGCAGAAATGAAATATCAGTTCTCAAGTGCTACCTTCTGTTACAGAAATGTACATTCAGACAACTTGAATGGAATCCATTGCTTCCATCTTAAGCATCCAAGAAGTATATGTTTAAAGTTCAGCTTGCTGCTTTCAACTTTTTTAGCAATCACCAAAGAGAACATGCTCTGGAGTGGATGTCTTGTGCCATCCAAAGAAAGCATTTTAAATAGGTAATGGCCTGTTATCAGAAGAATTAAATCCTAGAGGTGCAAAGAAGTCACCAGACATAAATGTTGTTTTTGTGAGTAGGAATTACTATATTAAAGTGAGAGGGCATAAGTTGCTTTGTTCTGGTTATATGCTGTGATATTGGCCACTATATGAGGTTGTCTCACAGTAAAGAAAGGCACATGCAATCTGTATGCAATCTATTAAAAAGGACCACGCAGAATTGAGACAGTGTCGGGGAAATTGGGAGTGACTGGAGAGTAATTGCATTGAAAATCAAAAAGGTAACCTGGTCTTTATGTGGTGGACAAAGATACGTGAAGAACATGTAGCAGTTAAACAGCAGGAATCTTCTCTCAGAAGAGAGTGCAGTTACCAGTGCAGTGACAGTAACATGTGACTCCCTTTTTCCTTCATGGTAAAGGTAGAAAAAAATTTACTTTGACTTTTTTTTTTTAATTTAGAACATTTTGGTGTGGCATATTTTAGAGGCCCATGTAAAATGGGAAGAATTTTAAAGTTGCCACTTAGAGAAATGAATAAAACATACAATGTTATTAATATTTATAACTGGTAGCAGCCTAATTAATGCTCAGTGGTATGAAAAGGTCTGTGTGTTTTCCCTGTTGGACAGCAGCCAATGAAGCTGCATCCTGAGCTGACCAATACAGCATCCCTCAGATGTCAGGATGTTTACCTCTGTGATTCTGGCTCATAACCTGCATGTGAGATATACCCTTGGTGTAGGTTTTCAGAAGGTCTGGTCTTTTCCTAGATCACAGCTGTCCTGATAGGCAGCTGTGGTGTTTTGAGAAGGTGTGTTGGAACCAATCAAGCCGTGCTAATATAAACACTTGAGCATACTTGCTCAGTCAATTGTTTCTTACTTGTTTGAAATAATTAGCATCTTTTAAGTGCTTTTTGAAGAACTGCGACAGAGTCTATGAAAATCCGTAGTTCAATTTAATTTGAAATAATTCTGTAGATAGAAGTATTCAATGAAGACAAGCATGTTTTTAAAAATTATATTGTCCAAGGAAATATCTTGTTGTTCCTTGCAAGTTTAAAATAATTAGGGGAATACAAAACTTCCAGGATATAGGCAGCAAAATTAACCAAGATAATGATATTTTACATTACAGTTATTGAATTTATCCAGTTGTAGAATGCAGATGACAAACATCTTAAAAATACTGTGATTAGTAAAGTGCTTTGCCTGTAACTGATATTTAAAGAGATAAAGACACGAGAAAAGATACAAAAGACAGTACAAATTATAACCAGTAGTCTCCTTTCATAGCAAAAATGTCTGGTTGGCCATAGTGCAAGGAAATAAGAACAGAGCCATGGGACATACTTAGGGAAAAGAAACCGTAAGAATGTGTAATTAACACCCTCTTTCCTATTATTAAATCTGCCCTTTGTCATTTTGTTTTTCCTGCTCCTTGGCATAGAAACTGCTCTCACTCAACCTCCCACATTCATCTTAAGGCAGATCTGAGTAGGCTTAAAGGAATAATTTAAAATATGTTTCTAAAGATTCTTGAAAGATATTTTATGGCCATTCTGGAATAAAGCAGTAAGGATTCAAATTGCCATGGAAATGGGGATCTGTTTGTATTTTACACTTCATTTCATTAAACCCTCATTTCAAATATGGGTAATTTATTAGGACATATTTCTAGGTAGGAAAGAATGAGCTGGCATATATTTTATATTCAATTTATGTTTCTTTATGCTGATCTGCTCATCAAAGTGTGAGGTGTGAAGCATCTTGCTGAAGTGACAGAAAGTTCTGCCTCTAGAAGTTCTGCTTCCCCATAATACAATTACTCTTCTGAAGAAGATGCAATGTGTTTCAACAAGGAGGAAATCAAGTGGAAATCAGGAATCTGGAGTTCTTTCAGAACCCTGCCACTAGCCAACTCTGTCATCTTGATTATGTTACCCTGAAATAAAAACTTTACATAAGAATGAAGTGGAATTGAGATTTTTATTCCACATAGTCTTGTAAATGCTTTGTTTTATACCTTCTTCCCCCCTACCACATTTGCCATATCTTTAGCTAGAAAGTGGAGTTCTGCTCCTTCACATTGTAAGTCTTGATTTGTTCAAAGCAATATGGTAATGCTTAAATATATCTATAGCTTTCAGCTTATGTAAAATACCCAGAACAGACAACAGCCTGGTGATTATACAAATTTCAAAGCATCAAAGTTGGTTTTGTGTCTTAAAATGTAAGAAAATGAAAATTTAGATAGTAGTGAATATTTTGGTAAAATAATAAGTATGACAGGTCAAGGGAAGATTTTGAGGGCATTTCAACACTTGAAGTCTTTTTAATGTAACTTTACATTTTCTCTAGCATCAGTCTTTCTATTTATCTATATATATCCTGTATATATACAAACATGCTGAAGTTCAAATTAGACTTTCAAGTCCCTGTATAATATTGGTAAAACTGGGGTTTTTCTTGTGGAGCTCTATTTATTTCCTTGAGATCTCTTTCAAGCTAGACCTGTGTGATTCTATGATTGATTCTGATTGATTTTTATATGGATTTATTCATACACCCTAGTGCAAATATATATCTTAGTTTTTCTTTTGATGATGGGATTTGGTGTCTGCCTAATAGGAAAGTTTAATATTCAACATGAACACAACCAACAAAAATTAAATGAACTGTTTCTTCTACTGTATTCTTTAGATAATTTGAAAGTTAAGATTTTTCCCTTTCTACTTTTACACTTGCCTCTGGATATTTATGACTGTCAATGACATTTATTAGGTTTCATGAGCAAAGAATATGATAATAAGGCCTGAGCTGTTGTGTTACTGCTGCTATTTCTTTTCTCACCTTTTAATATAATGGAGAAGATAAAACCTTAATCACTAACAATCACTGGTAAACTAGCATCACAACTCAGTCCCATGGGGATGATTTGCTCATACCTTGCATACCATATATAGCATTAGAAGCTTTTAAAAACTTATTGCTTGACATCAATTTTAATAAAAACACCTCACATCTGCTATTTTAGCTTTAATGAAAAGAAAATTCCATTTTTGTGTGTGTGTCAATGGAAATTAGGAATTAAGTTTTTCAGCACATGCATTATCAAGGGGGATTAACTGAATGATTTATTCATTTTTTTAAAGTGTTTCATTAGAATTCATATTCTTCCTAGAGAGGACTGAAAATTATTAGGGTAGGCAAAGGTGGCAAAACTTTGCATTTAGGAACTGATCTAAAGAGGAATGTACAGATTTGTGGTATAATTGCTTAGTGATTACTATACTACATTTTTCAGTATACAAGAGAGGGCCCTTGCAATTCCTTTTATTCCCAGTGTGAAATAGAAATGGCTTTGTTAGCAAAGTGGTACCCATATTAAATCTCCAGGGTGGACATCAAAATCTGTGTCTCTTATGTTATGTGAACTGTACCATCTCTCCTCCAAATCTCATATTTTTGTCCTATTTTCTGTTAGAATAATCTATATGCTTCATGAACTTAAGTTTCTGTGGCATGAGGGGTTTTCATTCAATGGAAAATGTTATCAGGTACATCAGGTTTGACATGATATGAGTCCTTAGTGTTATCTTAGGGTTATGAATTGTTTAAAATTCTTGTATAACATTTGAGGAGTGTAAGCATTAAGGCAAAAACATGACTGCTTGATAAAATTAAAGGTAGACTGAAAATAACTGAACTACACTGTATAAGGAATATATAAATTCACAAAAATACAAGCCAAGTATGCCATTAATCTTTAATTTGAAACTGGTTTTAATTTATCTTTCCTGCAGGAGCTTTGTCTATTGGATCTGGCTTAATTGCTTTATTTTAAGCCCATGTTCATGTTATACAGGATTCTTGCTTTCTAAAATTTCTTGAGAGAGAGAACAAATAGTATAATATTCACAGTGTAAGCTCAGTTAATTTTTTTTGTAATGTTTTCCTTCTAAGATGTTATTCTGTAAAGGATTGATGCTTATTTTTTCCTTCATTATTAGCAGAGCTACTAGGCCAGTGCATACACTGTGTTCATGAATGCAGGGATGAGCACATGCTGTTTCTAAAAGGGGTTAAACTGGTTGGTGGCAATGATAGTCCTAGAAGTATACACAGAATTTATAGCATCTGTTAATCTGTGATAAATAATAAAGTATTGGCACACAAAGGAGCTGTTTAATTTCTGTATTTATTACAAGGCTTATTCAATAATATGGTCAAGCCAGGATCTTGGCAGAAAATATTCCCATTTCTTTTTTAAATTCTGGTGCCTTCAAGCAATAGGGCCTTGATAAATTATAGGTAGATGATTTTTAGAATTCAGAAATGTGAATAATGGCTTTAAAGCTGACCATATCTGGTCAAATTACTAAATTTTAAAACATAGTCTCCACAAAGTCTCCATAAATCCAATTAAGATGTCCTCCACTCAGTTAACAAGATATTCTTCACTCTTATCTGGACTAGTGCATACTGTGCTACATAGATGCTGGTCAAGGCACTCAAATGGAGAGCAGATACATTTATGATCAGTCAGCCTTTCCTGTGTTTAAGTGGAAAAACAGAAAAGGAAGACTTCTAACTCAGCCCTCCCTCTTGCAAATATACTGTAGAAAATACATGGGTACAAAGATCTGGAAACACCAACAAAATCACTGAAGACAGAGAAGAGACTATGTGCTAGGATGGAAGAAGTAAAGGAGTATTCAGCTGGGAAGGAATTATCAATGAAAAAACGATTGTTAGCCAGGTAGATGATGTGAAAACATGCATGGAAAGACTGCTGCACTCCAGGTAGATGCTGGGGGAGAGAGATAGAGTCTGGACACACACACACAAAAAAGTATATGCTAGACTCTACAGCAGTGATAAAACAGAGAATCACAGAATCAGAGAATCATCAAGTTTGGAAGAGGCCTTCAAGTTCATCTAGTCCAACCATCAACCCTGCACCACCATAATCACCCCTAAAACATATCCCCAAGTGCCACACAGACACCTCTTCAACCTTTCCAGAGACTGTGACTTCATCATCTCCCTGGACAACTGATTCCAGTGCGTAACTACCCTTTCAGTGAATTTTTTCCCTAATATCTAATCTGAACCTCCCCATGTACTACTGAAGGCCATTTCCTCTCACCCTTTCACTTGAGACATGACAGAAAAGACTGACCCTCACCTCACTACAGCGGCCTCCTTTTGGACAGTTGTACAGAGCAATGAGGTCCTGCCTGAGTCTCCTTTTCTCCAGGCTAGACAACCCAAGTTCCCTCATCCACTCCTCATAAGACTTATTTTCTAGACCATTCACTAGCTCCATTGCCCTTCTCTGGACAAGCTCCAGAACTTCAATATCCTTTTTGTAGTGAAAGGCCCAAAACAATACAGGATTCAAGGTGTGGCCTCACCAGTGCTGAGTACAGAGGGACAACCACTTCCCCAGTCCTGCTGGTCTCATTATTCTTGATACAGGCCAGGATGCCATTGGCCTTTTTGGCCACCTGCGCACATTGCTGGCTCATGTTCAGCAATTGTGTCAACCAGGACCCACAAGTCCCTTTCTGCAGGTCAGCTTTCCAGACACTGTCCCCAGCCTGTAGAGCTGCCTGGGGTTGTTGTGACTGAGGAGCAGGACCCAGAACTTCACCTTACTGAATCTCATTCAGTTTTCCTCAGCCCATCGATCCAGATCCTTCTGCTGAGTGCTCCTACCCTCCAGCAGATCAACGTTCCCACCTAAATTGGTGCCAGCTGCAAACTTACTGAGTTTTCATCCAAATCATCAAGAAAGATGTTTAACAGGACCAGCCCCAATACAGAGCCCTGGGGAACACCATTAGTAGCCTGCCACTAAGTGTTTTTAACTCCACTCTCCACTGCTTTCTGGTCTCATCCTTCCAGCAAGTTTTTCACCCAGGAAGAGTGCATCTATCCAAATAATGAGTTTCTACAGCTAGTTTCTACATCGTAGTGGATGTAGTAAAATTATTAGGCTACCTTATCCTTATTGATGATTTTGAAAGTAGTTTGTGATTATTTTATTTATATTATTGCAGCATCTACTAGTCATAGCCAAAATCTGGCTCTGTTCTCCTAAGTAACAGTTTGGAGACAAAACTCCCCAAAGGCCACCAAAGCAGGAACATGTGTTTGATTGAATACCTTAGATCAATGCCTTGCAAGCACTGGTTTTGCCTTAATTAAAGTTCAGGCTGCTTAGATAGGGTTATTAATTAGATAGGGTCCTTGCAAGTTAGTGGGAAAAGCTTAGGTATGATGAGCCATGTTAAATAGACCAACATCTGGTGTTAGCAACATTTTCAGTATTGGGTGCTAATTACATTCTGTCTTACGGATACATATTTCATATTTGGCACTTTTAAATCCATTCAGCAAGCCAGATTTATGAGTCATATATTTTATTTTGTTCTTTATTCCATACCTATGTATTGAAGTGTCTGTATAGGAGCCCAGGGCATTTATTTGGAAGAGAAAATTAAAATTTAAAATATTTTTTAATGGTCCTTTATGAAAGGATCACAGCCTGTTTTTCTCTGTTGTCTTCTCAGTGATGTAGTTGTGTCTTGCTTAGACGGTAAAAAACCAGCTGACCTAATTTTGAGATTGATTAGTTGGTCATGGCAACTGTCAGCAGCAGATATTTGGCTGCTACTGGTAGGACTTGTTGATGGGTTGCTGTTATCTCCTAACATTCCCCAAGAACACAAGCCTGGAAGGAGAGATGTGAGATGTATGTGAATGTGGCAGAACATCTTATAGCCTGAGGCATCCATAACCACTGAAGCCTAAAACATTTCAAATTCAGTGGGTAGAGATGACTACTCCTTAACCATCTTATAATCTTGGCTGAAATTTCTGTCTCAATAGCAGGTTAATATAGAAGATAATTTTATAATCCTTCATGGTATGGCCCTTTCTTTGTCTTTAAAAAAATAAGTCTTGAACAATTTTTTCTAACAAAAAATTATGCATCCATAATAAACCCTGGAGGAGACAATTCAATAAAAGGATACATATGCATCAGGAATTCATTCAATATTCTTGATTTCCCTTGGTTCCTTTAGATTTTCCTTCAAACTTTAAACTCCTAGAACCAAATTTATCCCAAATGTATACTGAGTTCCCTGCAGCCAATGGAGGTATGTTGCCAGTGTGTTTGAAGCTCAGAAGGGTTCTGTATTTAGTTATAATAAGTAAATATTTTATACTGAGTTGCTGATGAAAACTTCCTCTTGAGTCTTTAAAGAATGGTGCTGTGCCTCATTTTAGTGGCAAATACAGAGTATGCTGTGTTTATCCAGCTCTGTGCTGTACATTTCATTCCAAAGGATACTATGGGAGAAATTATCAAAAGCTTCACTGAAATCCAAAACTGTTACATTAACTGGCTTCCTGTGATCAGCTAGGGGGGGTTACCTTGTCATAAAAGGAAATCAGGTTTGATAAGCTGGACTTTTCTCTCATGAAGCTGTGCTGGCTGTGACCAGTGACAGCATTGTTCTCCATGTGTTTTTCAATATTTTTTTCAATTATCTCATGATAATTTTCTCCAAAGCTTTACCAGGCACTGAAGTGGGACAGACAGGCCTGCATTTTCTGGGGTCCTCCTTCTTTCTCTTCTTGGTAATCGGGACAATGTTCACCAGCTTCCAGTCAGCTGGGACCTTTCCAGATTCCCAAGACATCTCAAAAACCATTGAACACAGTTTTGCAATGACATCAACCAGCCTCTTGAAGATTCTAGGATTAATCCCACCAGGCTCCATAGATTTGTAGGGATCCAGCTGGAGCAGCAGATCCCACACAAACCCAGGGTAACCCGGGAGCTGATCATTGCCAGTCATGGTCCTCCAGCTCAGGGCACTGAAACCCCCTTGGTCTGTTATCTGTGTTGAAGTAAGAGGCAAAGAATGCATTAAAAATCTCTGCCTCATCTCTGTCCCTGTTTATGAGGTGACCATCCTAATCTAGTAACAGGGCAATGTTATTTCTACACAGCCTTTTGCGAGCAATGAATTTTGAAAAACTCTTTTTATTGTCCCCCACATTTCTGGGCAGCTTCAACTCCAATTGAGCTTCGGCTGTACAAATTTTTTCCCTGCAGTGGCAAGCAGCATCTCAACCTGCTCTCACTGGGCCTATACCTTCCTTTTTGCCCCATTTCCAAGAGAAGTTCCCCTGTTCAGCCAACCCCAAGCTTTACCTGCTTGGCTTCTGACATTTTGGAGTTGCTGCTCCTGTGCCCTTAGGTGTTGATGCTTAAAAAGTGACCCACACTGATGGACCCCAGCACCTGAAAAAACATTTTTCCAAGGGGTCTTAATCACTTAATCACTAGTTCACTAGTTCACTAGTTCACTAAGCAGCCTGAATCTGTTGTATTTATGTCCAGAGTTGAGTTTTTGCTGGCACTTTTCCTTCTGTCAACAGAGATGTTAAACTTAATCACTATATGGTTGCTGTGTCCACTCTGTGAACAAGCAGCAGATCAAGGAGGACACCTTTCTCAGTTGGCTTCCTAAGGAACTGTTCCATAAAGTTTTCATTTAAGTTTTTTAGGTGTCTTCTGGCCCAGGTTGTGTCAGCTGTACAAGGGCAGTTGACTCAGAAGTGTCCCTCAGTTCCTCAAGGAATAATTAATTGTCATGACTTTCCTGTCTAGGAAGTCTATAGTAGACTCCCATGATGACATCCACATTGTTTGTTTGTCCCTTGATTCTTGCCCAGAGGCTCTCAACTCTGCCACTGACAATTGTGAGCTCCATACATTCTAACCCTTCCATTACATACAGTGCTCAAACTCAGGAGGCGCTGGAAATGTCTAGATGAATTCTCTGAGGTAGATCTGAAATATGATCATCAGCTATTGCTGATGCTTTGCAAGGTTTAAAGTTTATCATCGTCCTACATGATGCTGCAGTCACAATGAGTACCCTATAGTCAAATGTTTGGTGGCTTCCGTTCACAAGTGCTTGTGGAAAGCTTGTAAACTTTTCTGGTTTGGTGGGCTTGTACTCCCAAATGAATCTGAAAGCAATGTACAACTCCAAATAATTCCCTCAATAAAAGAACAGGAGAAAAAAAAACCACTATTAAAATTCAAACTTAATGAGAAAAGAAGAATAATTCAGCACACAGAGTCCCATTGGTTTTATATTTAGAAATCATAAGGGGTATTGCAGTGTAAGGGGAACAAGAGTTTTCTCCCAAAGCTGCAAGATTTCCTTTAGAATGTTTTCCACTTCATCACTTTGAATCACAATTATTTCTGTGGAAAATCTTGTCTGCATTTTTTTTTTTTTAGTTACAGCAGGTTAATCATCCATAATGAAGCATTAGTTATTTTTGGATTCTGATTTTAATACAAGAAACAGCTACTAAAATTGCCCCAGAGAAGAGAATGGAATTCCCACTGTTGCAGCTTTTTGATAAATTTGTACCTTGAAAAATAACCTGCCTCATTATACAAGTGGATGCTCACAGGGCTTCCTCTTTTCAGTCAGGAATTGATATCTGTCTTGAGAGATACAGAGATATCAAGTAAGGGAATAAGACCCCATTTTATAATGAAAGGCCTATGGCACAAGTAAAGTATGTGACTTTAATCAACTTTATTAAAAAAAAAAAAAAGAAACTGGTGTGAGTGTGAATTTATCTCCAAGGAGTCCAAATCTAGGGCACTGACATTGGGGTTAGGCTTTTCAAATACTCCTCGCTCCCCAGGAAAGGCAAAACATATCAGATAACAGGCTGAAAAGCTGACACTGCACAGGGTACTGCTCTGACACTCTGGCACTGTATCTGGCATTTCCATTTCCTGTCTTTCCAAAAGGTGGCCATGTTGAAGCTGCCTCACCTCTGCATGTGCCTTTTGTCCAGACTAACTCCTGAAGTATGCCAGCAGATATTTCAGAAGGGTTTCACATGGCATGGACCAAAAACGCATCTAGCCTAAAACTTTACCAGTGTTTAACAGGAAGCATTTATATCTTGTTTAATTTATAAATGTAGGATTGGAGTTTTGATTCTACCAGCCTTGTAAGTAAGCACAATGAAACCAAATCACCACATTTCCCATTAGAAAGAAATTATGGTTCTTTCAGAAAGTAACCACAATTTGAAATTGATAAATAATCTCTATATGCAGGACCATAAACTTTCTGCTTAGTCCCAACACAGAATATATGTATGTATTCATATATTATGGATAGAGAATAATGGAACAGCTTTAATATTTTATAGGGTTCCATAACCTTACATATATATAGCCTTACGTAGAAGACAATACATTTTAATAGTCAGACAAAAAAGTGCTGGAAACGTTTTCACAGAACCATTATCGGTTCTCCATTTGCTGAGACTTGTAAAAGGCTACAACACATGAAGACCTCATACAAAAATCTAATATATATTTCTAATTTTTTTTGTATGAGAATGGGTTGCCTTCATTGAACCAATTGACTGTCTGATATTCCATAAACACAACAATTATGTAAAACAGGCCACTGCCAGCTGTACAGCAGTAATGTCCCCAGTTATAGAGACTGACTGATTGGAGTAGGAGCAACTGTACCTCACTTAAATGCCTTAACTTGAACAGACCAAATCTCTCTTTGAACTCCTCAGAAATACCTCTCCCTCTCTCTCTCCCTTCCTCTCCCTCTTCCTCTTTCTCCCTCCCTCCCTCTTTCTCTCTCTCTCCCTCTCTTTCTTTCTCTCTCCCTCCCTCCCTCCAACTTATTTAAGAGGACTGATTCTAATCTTAAGAATCAGGCATTTAGGATGACTAAATGAGATTCTAGAGTCCCACAATTCCTTTCTATCATTTTAGCTTTATTTTAACGTAAATTTCAAGTTAAGATATTATGATTCATAAAATCAAAACTTGCAGAGCTCCACAGAAGTCAGGCATGCTGTGTTTTTAGTCTCAAAATAGCTCACATTTACTACAGATCTTATTACAACTATGAAATTTGTGTAGGGCAGTAATGAAACTGTCATGCTAAGCATAAAATGAGCTGTTTTGCTTTGTTGCTAACTACCTCTTTGTTTGTATTATATTTCGTAAGTGTACTGTATCTTCATAAATATGATGGAATACAATAATAACTTTAGGGGAACTGCCATAACTACTTTGTTTAGTGAAAGGTAATATTTTATTTTCTTACCATTTTTATTGAAACTTATGCTGACTGTGACTATTGATAAAATTAGGAGGTTTTTAGAAAGGGAAGGAATTGTTTAAAATTAAATAATGACATTAATTTTTTTAAAAAAAACCCAAAAGCCTATAACTGTGCTGAATGGTATAAACATTTGTTATACGGATATGTAACCTGAGTTTGAAATACAAAATTAAGCAAATTAAGTAAAATTCCAGCCTTATTTTCTAAAGCTGCTAAACAGACAACATCTTATGGATTTCATTAGAAACTACCAGACGTTCAATGTTTGCAAAAACAAGGAAATGAGTAAAGACCTCTTCACCTGCAAAGAAATGCATCAAATAAGCATGTTAATACAGGTAAAGTACTCCAGACCTTGAGAATTGTTTTCCTGGAACAAATAAGATTATAAAATCTTGGGGGTTTGAACAAATACGGTAATGAGCAGCACTGTCATAGAGTTAGATGCTAAGTGAAAATTGCACTCTAACTCAGTTAAATTAATTTCTATAAAATTATTGCACCTCTGTATCAATGAGAGTTTGTTGTGAATTCAGGATTTGACTTAATGTAAACATTTCTTTAAAGGCTTGTCTGTGTTGTAAGTCCCTCCCTACACACCAGTCTCTGACTTTAGAAAACCCTGTTCATTTGAACCCCTTAGCAAAGAAGGCTTGGAGACCTTACAGCACCTTCTGGTACCTAAGGAGTGTCACAGGAGCACTGGAGAAGGGCTTATGACAAGGGCATATAGTGACAGGACAAGGAAGAATGGCTTCAAACTGAAAGAGGAAAAGCTTGAATTGGATATTAGGGAGAAATTATATACTGTGAGGTTGGTGAGGCATTGAAATAGGCTGCTCAAGAAATTGTGGTCTCTCCATCCTGGAAGTGTTCAAGGCCAGGTTGGATGGGGCTCTGAACAAACTGGTCTAGTGGAAAGTGTTCCTGCCCATGGCATGGTACTGGAACTAAATGATCTGTAAGATCCCTTCCAGCCTAAATCATTCTATGATTTTATGAGTCATAGGACGTAATTTTGCTATTTTCTGATAAACTACAGCTTCACCTGCTATGAGTCTGTAGAATCTTTGTCAACTGTGCTCACTTATCTAGTCTTTATGATTGCCTTGAATGTTAATCCTCTTTGTGGCCCATTGCCACAGCAAACACCCACTGCTTCTGGAACCCGCTCAGGAAGCCTCTGGCCCCACTGATGCTTGATATCTGCTTTTTCATATCTTCATTTCTCCCTTAGTTTAAATTACTGAATTTAAAAACAAAACATTCCCACTAACCCTATTAGATAAATAAGCCCTTAATCTCCTTATTTCCTGGATAAATTGTGGTTTATGTCTAAGAGTGTTGCATCCTGACATATCCAATCTAAACTACCATCTCGAAGGTCTGCTCTCCAGGATTTCCTTTCTTTGGGGCTTTTATGTATTAGTTAAGTGTCTCCAGAAAGTTAACTATAACTGTCCACATTAGATCAGGTGTGTCTGAATTCAGGACACAGAAGATTTCAGTGACACAGTTAGGTAAGATACACGTTAGTCCATTTGCCTGTGCTTAGAATAGTGTTCAGAACTGTGAAATGGAGCCATTCTGTGTGCAGAAATGAGGGAAATACAAGACAGTTGGAGAACTGGTGACTGAGAGCCCAATTCAAGTACTTGTGATTTGGTGCCACAAGTCTGTTCTTAGAGGAGGCAAGATGCTTTGAATCTGCCTCCCTGAAATCGGGTTTCATACCTTCATCAGGTTAAAAAAGTCAATGCAGATCCTGGGAGCAGGGATCAAACACCTCACCAAGTCAGCCAGACATGCCAACATCAGTGTTAACCCCAGGATCCAATTTGCCTGCTCTTCTTGTGGCTCCATAACCCTACTATGTTAAAGCCCATCACCATAATGCCATGTTCCTTCACCAAGAAAATTTAGACCAGACTCTAGGCTGATCAAAGTGTCTGCCTTGTTGATCAAGGAAAAGAGCCAGACATTTAACCACTACTCTAATCCATCCATTGAGTAGAATGTCTGAACTGGATGAATTCGAATGCCCTCCATAGATTTTTCACAGGCACTTCCTTCTCTCTGACACCTTCGTGTGAATTATATGGGGTAACAGAAGGCTAAATTTTCATGAAGCAGGTAGCTTAGATATGTGGCCTGATAGTTTTCATTTCCGATTTGCAGATGATTCAGAGGGAAGATGAGAAATAATAGAAATTCGGATTAAAAATAACTTTTTATGTAACTGAACAGAGGAGCAGTTTAATAATGAAAAGATTGTAATTTCTGATTAGGTATCTATCTAGGTATGACATACACTAAGGTAAGGAGAAGCCATGATCTTAGTGCAGAGAGAATGCGGAATTTTTCTCTTATATTGATTGCTTCTGAAGTACTATTCCTCTAACATTTTCCTTCATTTATCACACTCTGAGGTGGCTGTATCTACAGGACTTGCAATTTGTGGTCCCCTAAATGGCCTGTTGATTAACTCCACGTGTACTCTGGGTAAAACATTAATGACATTCCTTTAGAACACAAGTGCCCATTATAACTGGAAGTGAGCACTAAATCCAGGAGATAATCTAGAGTAACTAATGGGGTGGCTGTTATGGACTGCAATGTAGCAGAAGGTATTCTTTTTTTTAATTACAATGAAAGTTGTTTGAAATCTCTGTTCTTTTCTACTAGCAAGTACTAGCAATCTAAATCAAATTTACAGTCTCTTGAATTAAATTTTACTGTTTGTTGAATGAAAACTAGAGAGTTAGTATAGTATTCAGTGCAAATTACTCTTGTGAAATTTTGAAAGATTCATGGCAAAAGCCTGATTTCACTCATTGGTACATAAGTAGTTTGTTTGTTGACAAGGAACAAAAATAATGTAAAGATTATGTTTCCACTGCTTCCAGTATGGTATGTTATTGCTACATAAATAGAAAATATGCTAAGATCTCACATCATATGTACAGGTAGAATAAGCTGACACCGTGCAAAAGTGAAAATTAATCTCTCCTATTGCATACAGAAGGGCATCACAAAATAATAGTGGAGTAAAGAGCCCTCAGTCCACTAAAGAGAGTAAATAAAATTGTTTTAAGAGGACACAAGTAATAAAATACAGTAAGGGTAGAACTGATATCAGTAGTTCTGTCTGGAAACACTTTACATATAGAGACAGAGCTCTGCACTTAAACTTACTCCTTAACAGTGAAAAACTGGAGACTTCCTTGTAAAAAATTGATTTGCTGTGGGATATTCAGCTTCGATTAAGGACACATCCTACTGAGAAAAGCTTTCTTCATAATAAAAAGCTAAAAGTTTCCTCTGCTATTTGTATGGACTATTGCTAAAAGAAAGAGTCAACAACAACAAAATCTAGCAAAAGCTGTGACACCAAACTTGTGATAGCTACCTCATGAGATGTCAGATGAAGGTTCCCAAAACAATCCCCACTGGGTGACAAGAGTGATATTTTCAAAAACTCTTAGATTCAAAGAGGCACCAGATCAGATTTTCAGAAATGTTTCATGAAAGGCTGATGAGAAGCATTCATCATTCCAGCAAGTAATCAAAATCAAAATGGTGGGAACCTTGATCCAATAGAAGAGACTTTAAAAAAGGAATTGATATCTTGGATTGTAGTTTTCCCGTTTCTTCAGTGTTTCGCAGTACTCTTACACCTATGCACTCCTGTCTAGGTGGTGTCTTAGGTCCCATCTCAGTTTACTGTGAAAAACTTCAAACTTCATTGTGTCTGTTTCTTAGTTATAAAAGTAATCTCCAACCTGGCTGATTGGAGCCTTAGCAGGCACAGGGAATGTAGTGGCTCTGATGGCTGATGGTGGCTAAAGAGAGCACTTGAACCTCTGGGTGCCAAAGGTGCAGTGGTTGTCTGAAGGACAGGCAGGAGAGCCAAGAACACTGGTCTGATGTGATACCAGCTTCTAAAACCCTGCCAGTGCCACAGCTGCTTGGTATTTTAGGTGGATAATTTTGCTGCTCTTATGTGACTTTTCATTATTCTTGAAAAATATCGTGGAGATTTCCTCCTTGTGTGACTCTCGCAGTTTGGGAGATAAAGGGAACTGGACTTGGCTGCGTCCCCAGGCTTACTGTGCTTGGAAAAGAACATGATTATGTATGAAAGGAGAAACACACAATCCAAGCAGAAGGAAAAAGGAGCACAAGAACTCTGTGTATTCTTGTTTTGTTGTAAATTATGTCCTGATTAGTTAGATTGTAATCAAACTAAGGTAGAATTTTATAGTGAAATTAATAAATGTTAAAATTTACCTATTATTTTCAGCTATCTTAAAAACTCTAAAGATTAAAAAAAATTAAATCTCTCTTGTAACTCTGTACTTGAGAAAACTGTGATATATAAAGTTAATGATGCTTTCCCAGAACATAAATAATATTCATATTAAAGAACATAACAGTCTAGAAACTTCTGCACTGAAGTCTGCTTTGGAGTTCAAGCCTTCCTTTTCCAGCTAAACTGTTAAAAATGAAACAGTCCATGAAAATATTTACTTCATAGTTCCATTGTTTTTACATTTTTCCCATCTGGTAGAGGCTGTAATTAGGACTTTGTTGCCTGAATTTTGGTGAGAATTCTGTAATTCAATATAATCTTAGGAGATTTAAAATTTTTCTTATTGCTATTTCATTGCATGATAACCTGGTGTATACAAGACCTTTTCAACATTTCATTCTGCTACAAACGTAATTGCAAAGTAATAAATTCCTATTTCTGTCTTTAGCAATTCTATCTGTTCAAGGTAACATGAACTCAGCAATCATTTCACTAAGCCCTGTAAATTCTTTTCTGGACAGGGAACAGAATTGAACATTAAGCACTGAGTGCCATCTAGTGCACACATTGTAGTGCATGGACAAAAGCAAAAGAAAAGAATCTTCTGATTACAGTTTCCAGGGGAAAAAAAAAAGATATGGAAAAAGTTCCTATGTCTGATATATGGATCATTAAATTACAGTGTGCCATTTAAACAAAAATAATTAAGAACATATTTCAGACTAGAGGAAGAGATATATGGACACAAAGCTATTGGATAGTCATGTATTATTTTGTTGGTAGACTGAGCTCTTTAAACACACCAGGAATCCTTGTATCCTTTATTCCCCATACGATTTCCCAGTGTGCCACCTTCTCATCCCACTTTATGTCTTAGAACAGTCTAAGCCGTTTACAACTTGTAATTTGCTAAATTACTTCTGTTCTTTCAGAACAGAAGGGATAAAAAGTGAATCTTAACTGAGATGTTTGGCAGAGTTAAAAGCTATGCTATTTCTCCAGCTCTTTGATCTATAGGCAATTATAATCCCATTAGGTGACAAATTGACTTATCAATTGCCATAGCTTTGTTGGTCCCACATTTCATTCTCCAGTTTTCCAGTTTTCACCAAAATCAATAAGAACCTTCCCACTGACATCTGGCCCTATTTTCTGCATGATTGCACTGTGACTTGGTAAACAGAGCTTCTTCAGAAAAATGTCACTAGTGTGAATTAAGTCCTTGCTTCACTTTGGGGGGTGCAGCCTGAAGAATTCAAACATTTAAAGTATTTAACACTTTATCAAAACTTCTAAGGTGATAAATATCTATGTAAATTGATTGCTGGTATGGCTTGAAATGGCAAAAAAATGGAACTGTACAAACTAGTCCTATAATATAGTATCTCATAGGTGTTTTTCTAATGTAAGCTCAATGTTTACAGTATCCTCATTTGCCTAAATTAGTCCTCGTTTTGTTTCCTAAATTCAGAATATATAATTTCATGTTACAGATCTAAAAATCTTGTCTGCGGAGCTGGTTAATGACCAAGTGGAGACACCAGTAGATGCACTTCCATACTTAGCATCACTTCATGTAACTTTTAGTTCAATTTTCTTCAGAAACTTGCAAAGGTCTGTATTTCTAGATGTCTCAAAAGCATGGACTAGAATGAATGTTATTAGAAGTTCCTTAACATGTTTTTTAGTGAAAAAAATCTTTTGAGTGTTATTGTGTTAAAAGAAGAAAGAGCTCAAAAGAAAACTTACATAAAGTCACTGAGGTCTCCAAATTTATTAACAAAATATGAAACTTGTTCTTTAGAAGAAAAATAACAGTTTGAATGGATAAATGGCTCATGAAGTGCTTGGTAAGTGCTGCATACTGCATGCAGCTATATGGGTACAAAGGCAGAGAGACAGAAAGAAGAGGCAACCTGCTGCTGTCAGTAGAGAAACTAATTATCCATGAAAGTGCTGCTGTTTGCATACCTGTAGTGAAAAGGATAGAAAGGAGTATCCTGAGGTACATCAAGCACAGCATCACTGGATGGTCACGGGAGGGGATTATCCCACTTTGCTCTGCACCAGTGCCATACATGGAGCAGCTGAGGTCACCTGGTTTGTTCAGCCTGGAGAAGAGGAGGCTGAGGGGAGACCTCGTCATAGTCTACAACTTCCTTATGAGGAGAAGCAGAGGGGCAGGCACTGATCTCTTCTCTCTGCTGACTAGTGACAGGACCTAAAGGAATGGACTGAAGTTGTGTCAGGGCAGATTTAAGTTGGATAATAGGATAAGGTTCTTCACCCAAAGGTTTTTTGGGCACTGGAACAGGGTTCCCAGGACAGTCGTCACAGCACTGAGCCTGACAGAGCTCAGGAAGTGTTTGGACAACATTCTCAGGCACGCGGTGTGGTTGTTGGGGCTGTCCTGTGCAGGGCTGGTAGTTGGACTTTGTTAGTCCTAGTGGGTCACTTCCAACTCAGGATATTGTACGATTCTATGAACTATTGCATCCAAGTTTGTTGACTCTGGGTTGCAGTACCAATCACCTTACTACATAGGGAAGCCAGAGGAGAAAACACAACCAACCACACACACCCCCACAAACCTACTTGAGATTCTGAATATACTTAACCTAGTTACACAGTAAAAGACAATACATTAGAGATAAGTGCTGAGCTGCAGTAGCAAAATGTGATGAATGGCAAATAAAAGAGGCAAACTTTGTCTACCGGAAGAGGAGGACCTGCTCAGATACACAACAGCACTGCCCAGGTGCAACATCCATACCTAGGGAAGAGGGGCTGGAGGAATCCTGCTCTCTCTCTTCTGCTTCTGCTCCTGTTCCTGCAGGGGCTGTGATTTTCCTTTGTACCTTATTGTACTCCCCTTTGTTCTTTCATGCTTTTTGGGGTGTTTTACATGTAATTAGTACACAATTCATACTGTCTCTACTGTGCCCAAGTCAGGTTCTGCCCAACTCTTGGGACTGCATTGCTTTAGCAAGCAATATACAGGAGTTGAGACTTCTGCCATTCCCCAAGAACAAGTGGCATTACCCTACACTTGTACCATCAATTCCTCTGCTATTAACTTAGTCCTGGGATGATGGTGTGGACAAGGTGAAGGACTGAAAGCTGATAAGCATCTACTGTTTTACACCAGCAGACATGTTTGTGTCCATTTAAAGTATCTTTCTTTTGTGCTTGAGATGGATAAAAATTCCAAATTTAGAGATTTTCATCCTTGAAAGAGATACAAGAATGAACTAAGAAACACAAGTGTTATAAATAAAAAAACCCACTTTAGATTAATATTATATTCTAGACATTTTAATAACAGGCAATTTTTTTCATGTTTGTGTGTTTGAGGGACAACTTACTAAAAGTGGTGTAGGGTTAGAAACAGGCTTAGCAGCCAAATGAAAATCAGCATGTAATGAATTTGCAGTGGAAAAGATTTACCATCGGCACATCTAAATACCAGGTGTGAATGACTCATGAACTCATCTAATCTCAGGACTGAATCACGACTCAGTAAATACCATGTGCCTTCTTCACACAAACAAAACAGTAAGAATCCTTCAGCTTATGACCCAAAGCAGAACAATTTATAAACTCCTTTGATGAGACGTTAGTTTCCATAGAGAGATAAGTAAATTCATCGAAAAAGCATTGCTGACATTTATTACCAAGCAAAAGCATTTTTTCAATGTGAAATAATATGTCTCATCAGAGTACTCAGCATAGCTGGAAAAAATTAAGCAAACTTTTGAGTGTCAAAGACCTTCTTCAAGTTTAAGCTAGGCTAGGCACATTTTAAAGCTAAGTGGAAATTGAAAACATTTGTTCAGGCAGTCAGATATTGGTAAGGTCATCTCTGAGAGAAAAAGTGTTTGATTTCTGTGAAGCAGATTGTATATTCTAACAGGAAAGGGGCCAGGGAGCAGGGAAGAAGAGAGGAAGAAATAAATATCATAAGGTAGTTATCTTCTGGATAATTTTTGTAACATTTTAGTAGAGGAGAAGAAAATAAGAGCATATCCTAAAAGCAATACCAGTACTGAGTTTGCTTTTGTGTGTACCCAGTAGAATTATGGATCTCAGCTCCCAATATCACAGAGAAAAATATGATTTGTCTGTTTCCTTGTAAGAAAAAGTCTTAGAGATCAGAAATAAAGTAATTGAAATATTTTGTTTTAGAAATATTAATCTTTGTTATATAGCCTCTTACAGATGTTTTGGAGTACTCATCCAAACCCAAAAAGAATTGTGATATTGTAAAAAATTTCCAGTACACACAAAATTGCATAGGCTCGCACTGATAGATACTGAGAGAACAGAAATGCTGTATGTGGTTGTGAGAAATCCTATTCAAACTTTTGCCACCAGACTTGAACATTTGAAATAATACATGGAGAACAGTGAGGAACATAATTTTGCCTCTGTCAGTCTGCAAGGTTTGGAAAGGAGCTGGACTTTCACCACTACAGCTTTGGGGAGGAGAGAGAGCTGCAATGGCTGGAACAAAGGAGAGAAATCCAGATTCTTACTCACACTTGAATCAAGCTTCAGAGGTGTAATCCCATGATTCATACAGATGCAGACAGTATTAAATTCAAAATCTTGTTTAGTGGCAAAGAAGAAGCATGCATTAGATTAATATAGAGCCAGGAAACTTTTGCTCGTGTAAACAAAATCTCAAAAGTTTAATTTTTATTATTATAGAACCATAGAATCATAGAATGGTTTGAGTTGGAAGGGGCCTTAAAGATCACCAGGTTCCAATCCCCCTGCCATGAACAGGGACATCTTCCACTACAGCAGATTGCTCAAAGCCCAATCAAACCTGGTCTTGAACACTTCCAGGGATGGAGCATCCACAGATTCTTGGGACAGCATGTTCCAGTGCCTCACCACTCTCTGAGTAAAGAATTTTTTCTCAACATCTAATCTAAATCACTACCCTTTTAATTAAAAACTGTTCTTTCTTGTCCTATCACTAGCTGTCCTTGTAAAAAGTCACTCTTACTCTTTTTTTAAACCCACTTTCAGTACCAAAACCTTCTCTTCTCCAGACTGAACAATGCCAACATCTCAACAATGTCTGTCTTCACAGGAAGTGCTCCAGCCCTCTGATCATCTTTGTGGCTTCCTCTGGATTTACTCCAACAGATCCACATCTTCCTTGTGCTGAGGACCCCAGAGCTGAATGCTGTTGTTCAGGTGGGTTCTCAAGAGGGCAGAGTAAAGGAGCAGAATCACCTCACTCGACCTGCTGGCCACACTATTTGTGATGCAGCCCAGGATAAGGTTGGCCTTCTGGTCTGCAAGCACACGTTGTTGGATCGTGTCCATCTTTTTGTGCATGAGAACTCCTAGGTCCTTCTCCACAGGGCTCCTCTCTGGGAGTTCTTCTTCCAGTCTCATGCCCGAGACTGCCTAACCCAGGTGCAGCACCTTGCACTTGGACTTGTTGAACTTCATTAGGTGCTCATGGGTCGACTTCTCAAGTTTCTTCAGGTTCTCTTGGATGGCATCCTTCTCTTTTTTGTGTCAATTGTGCCATTCAGCTTCATGTCATCTGCAAACCTGCTGAAAGGTCACTTGACATGACTGTGATAAAGATATCACAGGTCCCAAGAGAGAGCCCTCAGGGACACCACTCATCACTGGCCTCCACCTAGATATGGAGACATCAACCAAAATTCTCTGGCTGCATCCATCCAGCCAATTCCATATTCACTGAATAGTCCACCCTACAAATCCACGTGTCTCCAGTTTGGAGATAAGGATGTGTGCGACTTTATAGAAGTCTAAATAGATGACATTTATTGGTCATTCCTTGTTAGCTGTGGTAGCAATGCATTCGTAACCCAGATCTAATTGTAAAGACAAAGAAGAATAGAGTTAGAAGACAGAAAAAAGTCTCAGCAGTAGAAGTAAAGCAGTTAAAATTGCTGTATATGTGCTTCATTTCTACCCCTTTCCAGGTGGGATGCCCATCCTCACCCTGCTCCTCTGGCTCCTGAGGTGGCAGCTTCCTTTAGGGAGTAGGTAGTGAGTTGCCAGCATCTGGAGTCCTTTGTCATGGCAATGGTTTCTTCTTCCTCATGTCTGGATCTACATGAGGCATCCTGGGAGCCTTGTGGCAGACTTTGAATTGAAGGATATAGTGACTTGGAGCAGGCCATGCATGGCACTGCCACCTACTTGGCCTTGCCCTTATCCGACAGTACAGCAAGGAATTTCTCCTGAGAACATCTGTTAGGAACAGAGTTGTTTTCTCAGAAGGAAATTATATAACATCTCAGATGATCACAAGGGAAAGCATCTCTCCGTGGATGAGATTTGCTTCAATTTTTGCAGCACACTGTGGGAAAACCCATGCAGGCTCCATCTGGAGCTGTACAGATACAGGCTGCCCGACATCTGAAATCCAAAGGGATTTGCTCCCTGTCTGCAGTACTCTCCTTATTCTGCCTTATGAAGGCAGTCAACTCATTAAGCCGTTTATTTTCAGGCCTCACTGAGGCTGTCACATCACCCACCAGGTGTAGAACATGGAGCGATTTCTAAATGTTTACTAGAATCCATTTGCACCTTTCTGTCTTCATTGCTGTGCACATCCACACTACACATGAATTTACCATGTGCTGTGATCTTTGTGCATGCTAAACAAAAAAATACTAGATTTGTCTCTTCTCCTTGTTACCTTTAAGACCACTTCTGTGCAGCTCCAAACTCACCACTGGTAACTTAAAACAAAGTTGCAGGTCAAGGCAAGCCAGGCAGACAAGACAGAGAAGCCTCAAGCCTACAACTTTTAAACCCAGTAAAAAGTGTTAAGTTTCAGTACTGCCTTTAAGTATTTATGCTAATTTTTAATTAAAAATATAGACAATTATTTTTTTATTTACAAAAATTTGTTGAAAAGTTGGCTTGTAATGCATAAATATGGCTCTTTTCAGTTGTGAGAATATAATCATAATTATCACTTCTAAGGTGACATAAAAATTTTTATATCTAAAAGAAGTCTGTGGATAGATATCTTCAAGACATTTGGAATTTGCTTAGCTCAAGTCTGTCAATACATTAGATTTCTGACTTGGGTCACTGATTAAAAATTCTTAAAGAAGAAACCATGGTAGATGTAGAAAATGGCATAAAATGCAAAATAAATTTTGTGAAGATGGATAAATAATTTTGAGCTGATGCCACTAGAAGTTTATGAGCTACAGTGGACAGTAGATGGACCACATGAGAGACGGAAATATAAAACTGGAATATACTCTGAGTAAGATTTCATTTGAGTCAACCATTAGAGTTCTGGTAGGGAAAGGAAATTCTTGGTTGGTCTTTGAGTTTAGAAGTAGCAGAGACAAATATGCTGTACCCAGTTTGGTGGTTTACCCTTATCATCAAACATGTGCTCGACAACCTGGGATTTGTCTTACAAGGGTTTTCCTCTGACACCTGCTGAAAAGGCAGCCAGACTCTGAAGATAACCTGACCTCAGATGGGATTCATGTGATGCACATGGACATTTAGGAGTGCATCCTTGCAGTGCTCCAGCTCCACAGGCTGTTCCTATGCCTGAGCTTAAACAAGTTTGTTTAATCTAGAGCTATTCAGCAAGGCACTTTGATCTAACAAGATCCTTTCATGATCAAAATAATTTATCCTAGAAAACTCCCAGTTCTAAACAACAAACTGAAAATCAAAATTGAAAAATTTGGATGCTGGTTGTATGGAAAATATTTACAATTCTGCCAAGTTATGGAACTAACAGAACTCATGTCAGCTAAATGTGTCTCTTCTTTTCAAGTTCTGTAACATACAGGTAAGAAGGTTGTTTGGAGTTTATTTATAGTTTAAAATACTCCTAAATGAACAATAAAATGAAAGGCACAAGGAAATGTACTGAGCATGTTCAATTCATGTGGGCCATTCTGATTTGGTACAAAATGCTGGCTTGAAGCATAGCTAAATTTATAGAAGAGGAGGTTCTGTAATGATCCTAAGATTCCAAAACCAGTTTTATTTTCTCTTGATGTTTTCAAATTAATCCTGCAATCAAACATGTTTTTTTGTCTATCAATGCAAAATGCCTGTCTGTTCTTTCACTAGCAGTTCATAACAGCTGTCAGTATTTAGATTATCTTTCTATCTGTAATTTCAATACATTAAGTAATTAATAAACTTCCACTTTTACTGAAGTAGACTAAGATAAGGAACAAACCAAGCCAAGGAAACCAAACTCTGGATTATGTACCGGGTATAATTACTCATGTGACTAGTTTCCTATGGAGAAATCAAAGAACAAGCAAGCAAACTCTCCAGCCAGAGAAATTTAGGAAACATTCAAAACTGAAAAAATTTTGGGGCTCAATACTACATTGGTAGATTTTAAAATTCTGTATAGTGTTGTTAAAATCTGTAATTTTGCTTTCCTGTTGAAACCACACATTCGCGTTTTCTGGAGTTATGTCACCATCTCCTGGCAAAAAGGAGTGTTTGCAAGTAACTGTTGTAAATCAAATCAAAAAGGATAGCTGTGTGCTTCCCCTGAAGTTCCCATCTCCAGCTCATTTCAATTACCACAGCTCCCAATTGCCTGTTGTGCATTAATGAGGGCTGAAGGAGCAGAACTATACTATCTGCAGCTTTTTAATAAAAAAATTAAACCAGAAATAGAAATATTAAAGAATTTGTGATGTATTTCAGGAACAGCGCTTTGTGGTCTGTGAGCAGAGTGACACATCCTCTTATTTGCAGTGTGTACAATGTTATGGTGGAATCCCTCAGTGAAAACAAACAGATTTTTTCTCCTTTTGCTTCCATAGTCAAGCCTTCTCTTCTTCCTTCATGATAGCATGGAAGAGTCAAATCCACATCTGATAGCCAATGACTAAGTACAGAAAATCAGTTAAGAGGTTAGAAAGTGTGTGCTACCAGGATGTCATAAAGATTTCTGGAGTACTTATTATTCTGCTTCTTGCTTCAGTCTCCACAGTGCAGTCAAAGAACACAAGGCACAACCTTCTAAGGTCTCTTCCAGCAGAAATTTTCTTTTGATTCTGTGGATCCTTCAATAGAATGATTCTACCAACTTTTATTAAAATAATTTCTGAAATAATTTAATTGCTTACAGATCTGAGGAAAAATATTACAGGTGTACATAAACTCAAAGAAACTGATGAGGGCCTGGTCTTGGGTAAATTTTTCAAAGCTAGAGGTCGCTGTCAATGTTTTGTCACATCTCCACAGACGCCAATGGTCTGTTATCATGTCATGATGATAGTTGAATACAAATATGCTGAAGGACTGTGTGAGGATTTATTTTGCTCTTTTATCTGGAGTTTGACAGAAGAAAGTGAATAGCTGGTGTATGCAATAAAACACACAGCAGAGTCAAGTGTCTTCATGAAAACTATTAAAAATGCTTTGTCATTTGACTTGACTATGAGAGCATTAGCGAGCAGTTAAATGTTGTAATGGTAATTTTTAAAAGGTACCTTTTCCCATTATTTCTAAAACTTCATTCAGTCCTTCCAAAAATAACCTTTTACTTGCAAAGGATTCATTTAAAAAAAATTGAAAAGTATCGTTTGCAGTTCAGCAGGAGTCCTCGTTAGGTTTTTTTGGTTATTTTTGGCTGCACAGACAAGGATTTCAAAAGGAAAGTGCACCCTGCACATTTCATAAGTATGGAATTTTGTAACATCACTGCTGAAAATCTTGGGGTGTCCACATGTCGAGCTTGTATAATGAACATTATGTGCTAACAAAGGACCTCAGAAATAAATTAAAGAAACTTGTGTACTAATTACATCTTATCTATGTGAAGTCCTTGCCTCAAAGTTCTTGGTCTAATGAATTTCCAGCTTATTTTAAAGCCCAAGGTTTTAGTGCAAAAAAAAACTTTTAGAGAATTAGATACACTCACAGCTTTTGCTACTTTCTAAACCCAACATTTCCTCAGCACTGATACGGCTAAGAGAACATTTGTAAATATGTGTTTTCACATGACAATTTTATGTTATGAAAAAATTAATTTTTATGCTCTTGTTTAATTTTTTGCCTTAGAATTAAGGTTCAGACTAATTAGGGTAGCTTCTCCCTCTGAAGTCTACTGCAAGTTCTAAAACTTGCTCTCTCTGGTCTGAATGCTGGATGGGGAAACCCGAGAGCCATGCTGATGGCACTGCTGCCATCTGCTGCTGACTTTAAAATCCACAACCTTTAAAAGTCGAGAAAAAATCCGATATGCAACTTAGGGTTAGGACTTCTGAATTTCACAAATCATAGTAAAAGTTGTAAGAACTGCAGCTTACAACCTTATTTTAAATAACATAGAAAAATTTTTAAACCAATTTATTCTAGTAGTCACGTCACTGTCATTAATATTTAAAATATGTGGAAAATAATAGAAGTGTCTACACAAAGAAATTTACCATAAAATGGTTATTAATGTTTATTTTTAGTTTATAATTTTAGAAAAAATTCTTATTCCCTTTTTTCCCTAAATTTATCACCATATTTATATATTTAAATGGTAATCTTACTGTCCTCACCTTCAACTGATATTTTCGAAATAAAAATGATAGCACATATTTGTGAGGAATGCCCCAGATTTATGTAGCCCTTGGGTTTTTTTCCTCAGAGAGTTTACTCACTTGCTTATTCCTTATGCTTATATCTCTGGGCTCTTTCCTTGTCAGCATTCTTCATATTCTTTTGAAGTTTGAATCAATGTTTTCAAAGACTGGCTGAACTGTATTTGATACTGGAAATGGATCACAGACCCAAGACTACTATGATTAAAAATTAATAATAAAACCCAGAACACATGGGAACCTCGGAAATAATTAATACCATTTTTTTCAAGTAAAAATAGCTATCTAGTATAGCTATCATTATTGTTCAGGTTAACACAGAACTGTGTCAGCAACTTCTACACAAAGCCTGAACTTTCCATATGCTTGCTTACTTTTACTGTCATTTATAAAGATGTGAAATAAATTGTTCAAAAATATTATAAAATTTTTACAGTAACAGTTAACATTCAATTCTGACAAACTAAATTTGCAATGCTAGAGTTTTGAGACAGATTAGTTCCTCAGCTACTCTGGATTTCGAGCAATGCTTTGAATGCCACAGGCCCTGCTGACAGGAGAGGTTTGAAATAGGTGCTACCATATGGGCACTGCCCCACTGGGTTAATTCAACCAAGGCACTTCAGCCACTCTTCTTGGCTTCTGTCTTTAATCATCAGACTTGGAGGCTTGGTGAACAGGTTCTACATGTTACATGCTGAGCTGGACTCTGCAAAGGGTGGTTGGGAACAACCTCTTTAAACACCTTTAATTTTAAAAAGTAATAATTTAAATTGGAATGATTGGAAAACACCAATCTGGTGAGTCAGGTTTTTGCTGTAGGAGTGTAAAGAATCTTCTCCAACTCAGCAATGCTCCAGTTCCCAGAAAGACATTCAAAACCAGTGATTTCTTGCCTAGCCCATGTATAAGGCCCTGTGCCCACCTTCAGCCCTGTGGGAGGCCAGACAAGAGTACTAGGGCAAAGGGCAGAGCAGGGTAAGGGTCTGCTAAAGTCACCAAAGAAGAAAATCCTATTTTTCAGACCTTCATGAGAAGCAAATAAGAAAGAGGTGTATTAACCATGACCCTTCACACTTCAGATGAGTGCCTAGTTGTTGTTGAATGAATGACAATACCAACTTCTCTTTTTCAGTCCATTGTAGGCGTCTAAGACCAGCAAAAGATTTTTAACTTTTACTCTTGAAAAAGACAAACTGCCTTCCTCCAGCCTGGAGTTTAGTGCCTTAATCTTTAAAATGTAGTAACAGTTCTTTGGCAATCAAGAGAATACAGTGTTAAAAAAAAAATAAAATAACTACTAGGGTTCTCTTTCTTTTGAATTTGAAAACATGCCACAGTTTTTTTCAAGATTTTAAAATAATTTTTTATTTTATAGCTTTTCATATTGAGCCACACAGAACTTCACTGGGCTCTACGATTCCTTCTTGAATGCTTGTAGACAGAATGTGTATTACAGTCATTAAAATAAAGATTGAATTTTTGTGCAGTTGGAAAATGACATGAAACCACTAGAGACTTGTAATTACTAGCTAGATTTATTCCAAGGAAAACAAGTCACTGGTGCTGTCTTTTTGTCCTGTCTATAAGCAGAGGCCTCAGGAGTACAAGCGTAGTATGACACCAGGGGTCCTGAGGGCACGAGTCCAAATCCTGTCTGCTCTACTGCTGCTCACTGAAGGGATGCAGCTCTGAGAGCTGGGCAGAACCTGGCTCAGACACAGCTGAGACAAAACCAAAAGTACTCACTGCATGAAAAGCACCCCATAAAGCATGAAAGCACAAAGGGCATAACCAGAAGGCATAAAGGGCAGCCAGAGCTGCTGCAGGAACAGAGCAGAAGAAGAAGGGGAGCAGGATCACTCCACTCCTGTTTCTCTGGCTAAGGATGCTGACCCTGGGAAGTGCTGTTGGTATGTGCAGCAGTTCCTTCTCCTCCTCCTCCTCCTCCTCCTCTTCTTTCTTCTCCTCTGGTAGAGAACAACAGTTTCTCTTTTATTTGCCATTCCCAATATTTTGCTGCTGTAACTCAGCAGTCATCTCCAATGTGTTATCTTTTACTATGTAACTAGGTTAAGGATATCAGAATTTTAAGCACGTGTGTGGGGGGGTGTGTGTGTGTGTGTGTGCACGTGTTTTCCTCTTCAGACTCCCCACGCAGTAAGGTGACAGCACAGTGCTGAATCAGAGCAAACTTGGACACATCAGACCTTAAATGAAGTCAGACAGCACTGTTAAAATTCTACTGCTTGATATTGTTATTTGGTGTTGCTATAGCAGGAGGGTTTTTAAGAGCCTCAGAAAAACAGAAAATACTGGTGATTATTTTCACTTGCTGCATTAGCATCTGTCAGTGATATTAAAAACTGAAAGCATCAGTTTGAAACTTTCAACTCTTGATGTTCTTTTCCCAAATGCTAAGCACTGTTTCAAAAAAAAAAAAAGGAACATTTTTTTACAGAGAGTATTTCTTCTGTCTGGAACATGCACAAAGATGTGCCCATAAAATTTTTTCACGGTAATGAAGGGATATAAGGAATCATTTTTCCCACAGGCATCAGACTTTCTAATATTGTTACATGGCTCCTCCATTAACACTATAATTAAAGATTTTTTTCTGTTTCTCTTCACTCTTATGTTGACCTATATACTAACAACTACTTCATTATTAAGCTGATGATATTATGTGATTAAGCCTTGCCTTTGAGAGTTTATTATAATGATTAATATTGCCCTTCAGAGTTCTATGTAGGCACGTTGATTTATTATGCCCTCAAATATTTATTCTTTGTGTTGATCATACCAAGATATATAAAATAAGCTTAATGATAGCGATAAACCTAATTTCACCTTCAGTGACCCTTTTGAGAAGCCTCATGGTGGTAAAGCAGCATATATAGTCTGTAAAATTGTGTTGAACTTAAAGAACTTAATAAGCATTGTGGTAGGAATAAGAAAATAGCTCTTGCACCAAACTCTAGCTTTTACTTGAGAAAATCTTATGTAATTTTGAAGCCTGTTTATTGATTTCAATAAGCTTTTAATGTATACAGGCTACTTTTTGCCCCCTCTAACACATCATTAGGAAAGCACAGAATTGCTTTGCTATTCTTACGTAAATCAGTTTGCAAAAGTTGCTGTGATCCACATCACCAGACACTGCTCTTTCAGGCACTTAAGCCACATTTCCTTGGCATGCATGCACTATCTATTCTTTAGAGGAAAGTAATTCAGCAATATGATTCTTTCTGATTCCAGGACTAGCAATATTCAGCCAATTAAAAATATATTTTTACACTGTATCTGAAAAAACATTAAAATAAATTGCCTGTTTGTTTTTTTTTTGTGTGTGTGTTTCTGAGCTATTAGTGTGTATGCTCTACAAGTCTTATATCTTTTTACTATACTAGGTGTTTTGAAATATGCTCATAATTATTGAAAACCCATAGACTTGCTTATCAGAGAAAGTCTGGCCTTTCAGGAAGACGACAAAAAGAGATTTGTTTTGGATAACTTTAAGTGTCAACGCAATGCCCTGAATAGCTCAGATTAATCCTTTTTTTGTGAGTGGTGGTAAGCAAAGTCAGTCTGTAGCTATGTTTTTTTTTCCTAAAACAACATCATAGAGTATTGATTAGTCTGTCTGTCGTGAACAAGTGATTTCAAATTATGTACAGGATCTATTTTCATTAAACCACATCACTCTAATGTGCTTACCAGGCACTGTTATTCCTCCTAAAACTGCATTCCTCCTTGGCTTGAAATTTTGTGATGATAATTGTGACTTTTTTTTTTTATCTAAATTTAAATGCATACAATGCAGGCCTCTAAGTCTGTGCTGGTCTTCTGTGGTTGAATATACAGTTAATCCAAGCTAAGGAGCTGAAGAACCATCATCATATGATTGTGGGAGACAAGGAGTGAACCAGGTGAGAGGATCCTCTCTGTGTGATATACACCACACCTAGAAAGAAAAAACCCTGTTAAGCAACAGAGCAGAAACCACCAATATTAGCTGAATAAAGATGACATCAAGTGAACTTTGGTAGAGAGAAAGAGCTGTTGAAAAGTTTGCATGCCTCTATCCTTTTAGCTATAATACAAATATGAAAAGAAGACAACAATACTAAATTCTACTGTGCCCTGAAGTCTTGCTGGATGAGCTTGAGAAAAAAATATAGTTTTAACAAAGTGAGTTTTAGCTTTCAAGAAAGTAATTTTTCTGTATTTCACCTTCTGAATGCCTAGGATGAAGGAAGAATGAAGTGCCTCCAGGTTGCAAAGTCTCAGAATTCTCAAAGCCATTAATGAAAATGACCCCGGTATTGCCGTAGTGAACTAGAGCAGAGTTTGCAAGAGGCTCTGAGCAGTTGCCCAAATGTGTTCAGCCCAAATTTGCTTCAAAAACAACATGAAAGCTCCAGACACTTGCTGTCAAAACAACTGCTTAATGTCCTTTAGTGGTAGCTTCTGTTATGACCTCCTCTCTTTAGATATACAAAATTATTCCAGGTTTTATTAATTTGATTTTCAGAACACAGAATTGAAATGTGATTTTCTTTTATTTGATTTCCTCTTAGAGGAAGAGACTGAGTAAGGCCTATAATTTACAAAGGAGAGATGAGCAAGTCATGGTAACTTGTAAACCTTTGTAGAGAGGCTTGTACCTTTCTTCTGCTTCAGTTCTTCACTTTTAAAAAACAGGAATAGCATTTCCCTACCATCTGTAGATTGAATTGATGAAATAGATGGTAAATTTTTTATAGTAATTTTTATTGTTCTTGAAAATTTGTAAAATATAACTTTCTGAGAAGTTAGAATTTCCCTTGTATTATCATAAAGATACAGAAATTTCTTCTCATTATCAGGACTTACTTTCAAATGGCCTCTGTCCATCACCATAAGAAAAATCTAAAAGTATAATATTTTGATTCCTCTCTATTTTAAAATGCCAGTCAAGAAAAATTCATTTAAGTTAGACATGGAAGAAGCAATTGTGTATACAAGACACTAGAGCTCTTTCTTGTAGCATTTGCAGAGAACGTCTAAAATCATCTGCAGAGCCCTTAAATCCTCAATTTAATAGAATTTTTCATGTTTGTATGATGAACTGGAGATCTGAATTATTAGACAAAACCACTAGTGGTTTTCATTAAGAGTATGTACATGCAATAATTTCAAAAATTAATTTAATACTGCATTGGAATATTTTTTTATAATAAAGAATAAATTAATCAAGGACTTTCTATGTATAAGAGCAAACAGAATCACAACACAGTGAAAAGACCACTTTTAGAAAGTTTTGGAGAACTTTCAGTAGGTGTACCATTGTGTCATTGCTTAAATATTGTATCTTGTCTCATAAAAAGGGGACTATAGCAGTTTTTGGCCCTGCTTTAGTTCCATTACACTTTCACCATAAAGTTGCAGCTCTCCTTTTTCTGCTTGTCTTTTTCACCCCACTTGTAGCTGACTGTCCTGCTGTCTGTTTATTTTTGGCTTAAAGGCTCCTTAAGCAGGAGAGATGATGTAGGGCTGTGCAGCAACTTGGATCTCTGTGCCTTTGCCCCACTAAAGCTGCTCCCTGCAGCCTGATCCTGTTTTGGCACACAGCTGGCCCCAGCCTGCTACATCAGATTATTTAATCTCAGATGTAGGACTTCACATCTGCCTTTTTGGACGGCATGAGTTTCCCATCAGCTCATTTCTCCTGACAGTCAAGGCTCCTCTAGATAGCAAGGACCCTACCAACATTCTATGGGTCCCAGCTCCAGTGTCTTCTATCTTTATCTTAGCTGTGGCTGCTGAGCTGCAAATACCAAGAACTTTCTGAGATTTGACAGTCTGTGCTGAGAAAAAGATTATATTTTGCTTTTTTACTTGTGCTTAAAAATCTTATCTGACACTGCATCACCCAAAGATCCTGATACAGTAAATGAAATTCTGAAGGACACAGCAATACAGATCCTTTGGAAAGGTCAAAGTGATGGCCACTCTATTGCAACAAAATGACCAACCTGTTCAAATTAGAAGCTTTCTTCTGTCAGACCTACAGTGTCTGAGTCCTTGTCTGCAAGCAAACATACCATCTTAACTATGATGATACAGATAAGTCATCCAACTATTACTATGTGCTTGGGGTTTGTTCCCAGTGTAAAGTGATGCATGCTGGTAAGACAGATTTGGACAATTTTTAAATTTGTAACTGCTTTTTATTACATTATTTTGCTTATTGTTTTGGCCTAAATTCATTAATACCCTTAACTGATGGACTGAAATTTGTGTCATATGCATGCTTATAAAGTAGGGTTGGAAAAGAAGCACTATGTTCTTTCTGCATCAGGTGTGTCAGGAAAATCACCTTTCGAAAGTAAGAGGAGTTTCTTAATTGCCCTTTATAGATACACATGAATTGAGAGTGGTCCTGGGGACAAGGATTTGGGGGTTCTGGTGGTTAAAAACTGGAGGTGAGCTGGCAATATGCACTTCCAACCCAGAAAGCCAACTGTATATTGGCTACATCACAAGAAGTGTGACCAGCAGGGAGGGAGTTGTTTCTGACCCTCTGCTGAGAGCCCCTGTGGAGCGCTGTGTCCTGCTCTGGATCCCAAATGTATCTGCTGGAGTGCATCCAGAGGAGGCCATCAACATGGTCAGAGGGCACATCTTCTGGGAGGAAAGGCTGAGAACTCAGGTTGTTCAGCCTGGAGAAGAGAAGACTGTGAAAAGATATTAGAGCAGCTTTTCAATACTTAAAGAAAGATGGGGACAGACTTTTTAGTACGGCCTGTAGCTGTAAGATGAGGTGATATTATTTCAAACTAAAAGAAACCATTTAAACTAAGAAATAAAAGGATAGAAAAAAGGAAGATTTTTTTTTCAGTAAGGGGGATGACACACTGGAACAGCTTGCCCAGAGAGATGCTAGATGTCCCATCACTGGAAATATTGAAGGTCAGATTGGATGAGGCTCTGAGCAACCTTATGTAGTCGAAGATGTCCCTGCTTATGCCCCTGTCCTACAGGACCTTGAAAGGTCTCTTCCAATGCAAATTATTCTATGATTCTGTGATTCTATGAAAAGAATAAAGTTGAAGATATATGTTGAAGACATTCTTGCTGGAGTTCCAGAGAGACTTGTCCTCACAGCCAGAATGCTAAGCTGAATCTCTATGTATGTTTTTCAGTAACTTCTTTCTCTATGAATTTTAAGTTCAGCCTATTTTAAAAACATTCCATGAACTTCCCGATTCCCAGTTTTACATCATAGCTTCTAAGTTAAACCCTGCAAATAGCAATGTGAGGAAATAGCTCATGCATACTTTGCACTTTGCTGAGCTCTCTGAGTAAATAAACACATATTTTTGTTAAATATTTTTAATTATTTAAAAAGAAGCATATTATTTAATCATTCTTTCTGTGCCTGTAAAGGGACTCTGGGATTTTCTGTCTGTAAACTAGTTTCCTAGAGCTAGATTCAGATAAACCTACAGCTTCCACAGCAGATAATTCCAGTCAGCTCTCTCTCCATTAAGACTTCAGGAATGTTTTCTAACCATTTCTAGTATGCTGAGCAGGAGCTTCCTCACCAAAATAAAAGAGGATGTCAAAAATTTGGGCTGAGTGTGGGGTAAAGTGTTTGTTATAGTCATAACTATTTTCTCAGAAAGAGGTACCCAAAGTACCTTGAACTTATATCTTTGTGATTGTGGCAGGCACTGGGAAGTCGACTTTCTTTCCTGATGGGCATTAACAAAAGTCAGCCTGTGTCAGTGTTGTAGTGGATGGGCTAATGTGAAAAAGAGCACACTCTGCTCTTGAGCGTCCTCAAAGTTGTTGTCTATTTCTCATTACATTATTTTTTTGAGAAAAAGGCATCAACTCACAGAAAAGATTTCTAGTCTATATGTTCAGATGCCAGACTAAAGCAACAATTTATTTCACTTGGGGAGAATGTTTGAGGGTTTTTTTTTTTTAATTATTTGTATCAAATAGGGAAACTGTGCAAATATAATGAATATAGATGTAGACATGGCTCAAAAATACAGTCTCAATGGGAAAGCACCACAGATGTTATACTAGTCAGGTAAAATTCAGTACTACAAAAAAGATTGCTTTAAGAAAATGATTTCTTGTTTATAATAGCAAAGTCTAAAATATATTGTTCCTGGAAACCTTCTTTCTGCTGGAGGAAAGAGCCAGAGAAAATCCTTCTAGGGTTTATCGTATTCTTTCTTGTTATGTCTCCATCAGAAACTTACAAGGATACAGAGTTAGGCTACATTTTTAATTCACCTTTTCTTCACATTGAGGAGACAAACCCCTGGATATTCCTAAACTGTGCTGTTGTATGCACTTATATTTGTTGCCTATATAGGATGCCAGAGATGAAACTGTATGAAGATATCAACAAGCTGTATGTGATTCTGGTTCTGACTTGTTTGGTAAAAAGCTCTGATGAATGAACCATTCTTTATTTCAAAATGAAGTGTAGGAGATGAGTTATACCCTGGGAGGTCTGCTAATGCTGAAATAGGACAGAAGGGTATCGGCAGTGTGTACAGAAGCACCGTAAAACCACTGTGGTCAACAAATGGGAAATATAAACTAGCAAAATATGTTTTCATGCTAATTAGGAAAAAGAAGCCAAACGACATATTTTAAATATTTATTTGTCAGACTGGGATAACAGCCTTTATAGAGCACAATTTGCATAAGTTCTCAAGATACATCCTGTATACAATCACAAAACCATGGCATGGATTTATACATAAAGTGAGAACTGGGACAGATTTACAAGCATTTTTATACAATCTCATACTGCTTTTGTTTCAGTTTTTACAACTTTTAGAACAAATCTGTTTTGTTTTCATTTTTCCTGATGATTCTGGAAGCAAAATGAAAATGAAAAGAAATTCAAAACGAAATGAATATCAACAAACCACCACCTATGCATGCAACATTCACTGTGGAAACATTACATTTGCCCAAGGACTAATCTTCTTTTTTTGTTGTTTTTTGCAGGGTTTTTTTGGGTGTTTTTTGGATTTTTTTAAACATTGTGTCTGCTGTACGCGTTGCCTGTAGCATGACAGCACACACGTTAGTCAGCCATTGTTGAGCACCTGAGCACATCACTGAACATCTATAAGATACAATCAAATAAGGATACACTCACATGCTTGGATGTCAAATGGAGTTAATAATTTAAACTCAGTTTGTCTTACAAAAATGTATATTTATTTACAGGGTAACAAATTAAGAAAATGACTCTCGTCAAATCATCTAGTTTTAATTATGGATATCTATATATATTATAACTTTTGAGCTCATCAATATATTTGCTTATTAATTTTTTTCAAAAGAATAAAACAGAACATATAGAAAACATTAAAATGTTTCTATGGTTTAAAGAGAGAGTATCCGGTTTCACTTATTCTTCCTATTTTCCTTCTAAAGGCAATATGTATTTATAAAGAGCAATTCATCCTACATGCCAGGTGTACAGAAAATTCACAGGGCATGTAGGACTAGTGTTTAAATATGATGTAGGTGGATACTTATGCTAAATTTCCTCTCTGTTTAATTACCTTTATAAGTTACACTCACACAAATTTTCTCTGCTATTCACATAGGTATGTACATATCTAGATATATACTCAAATAATGAATCTGGGACATTCAACATCGTAGCAATGAAAATAAACTAGTTAAAAATAGTGTCAGTTATGATTCAAATAATAATTTAAAAAAATACTATTAACATCTTTATGATATCTCCATGAAACTAAATCCTAATTAAATAATCTCTATTGGGCTCACACTAGCTTACAATATAATAGATGTCTTCTTTTTCTTCATCATCATTCTCAAAGTATGAATCAATATCAGCTGGTTACCAGCTACCATATCTCACAACGTAGCCATGCAAACATCCAGCATCCAGAAAAATAACTCAAATATTTCCTAGGTCTTGATTTAAAGCCAGTTCAAGTCAGCAGATTGGTTGTTACTGACTTAAACTGGTTTTTGGTTCTTCCATACAGGATCCATGTAATGTAAAACTGTGGGTAATAATAAAGAAGCAGCACTCATTGCCCCTGGATACTATCCCTTTAAAGTGTAATGATAAAGAACTAGCTCAACATTCATCATAGTAACTCTCATGCCTAGTTTTAAACTGGAAAAAAAAAGGCTGTTTGCTGCTCATTTTATGCTTACTAATAACAATGATAATGTTATAAATCCCTGTCATTTGTAAACACACACACTGTGCTTTTGCTCATTTTTCAGCTTGTTTCCACTCTACAAGGCTTGAACTAAGAAGCAGCTTCAATTTCTGTTTTCTCAGAAGATTTATGAATTAAAAGAGTTAAATGCCTCTGCTATTGCCTCCCTGCAATATGTATCTTCAAAGCAATCATAGAAATATGTGAAGTCATTAATAATCAATCACTCAGAAATGATAAAAGCTGTTGCCACGTCTAAACACATTTGGCCAGATAAAATAAACAAAAATTAATGAGGTAAAAGGAAAAAAAATATACTGAGATATATACAAAAACGGTAAAAAAATACTAATAGTCCTTGTTTGATTGTTTTTTTTAAAAAACATTGTCATGAGAGTTTTTCCTGACTTCATTCATAAAACAAACAAACAAACAAACAACAAAAAAAGAAACTATGCATTCAAACATGAATCTGTGTTGCATAGAGTGATTTCAGTACAACCTAGAAATTTGGTCAAAAAAAGGAACTTGGCACACTTTGGTGGCATTCTCTGACCTCTGCATGATGCTGCCTCAGAAAGCCGAGTGCGTGTGCCCAGGTGTGACACACGCCCACCCCGGGTGACACCGAAGGAGCCCCATCCTTGCTGCAGCTGGCCAAGGCAGTGCCACGTTCCTCACAAACTCTACTCTTTGTGTTTCATGACAGGAGTCCAAAACTGCCATTTCAACACGCAGAAACATTTTGGGTGTTCAGAGAACCAAAGATGCTTGAATCAAACCAGTTGCCGACAGCTGATTAACCTCAAAGGCAGCTGTCCCCTACAGCCACGCTCAACAAAAGTATTCCATAAAATATCGGCCACATTTGTACGAGTGTGAGAGCAAAGCACACCTGGCCACGTTCTCAGTTACAGATGATGATTACAGGCTTCCAGTCAGGCAGCCAGAGACTGCTCCTTCCTCTCAGAAATCTCCATAGCAACTACCAGTGCGACTTGCTGCCTTTGTAGCAAATCTTAGCAAGAACAAAATCACCAGCAGTTTGCACAAAATTGCACACCTCATGGCTTGCACTTCACACAGAATTTTTTTTTTTTGCAGATCTTTTTTTCAAAGTACAAACACAGTATAGTCATCAGGAATGCAAGATAACCCACCAAGAGAGCAACACATATGTCAAATGTATCCACACAGGATTTTTTTGTTTTAGTTGGGGATTTTTTCTTTGAAGTATTTTCTTATAAAAACATATACAACATCAAAACATAGAATTTTTACAATAACTCCAGAGGACTGTTCTTAAAATATATGAGAGGTAGGGTATACATATACTGGTGAAAGCATAAAATTCAACATTAAAGCACACACCCTACTTCCACTGTCAGTGATGTGTTTTTAAAACAGCTGATAAGATTTTGGTAAGATTGCTCTGCTTGCAAGTTAAGCAGGCTACCAGCAGGTTATGAACAACAGGAATTTCCTTGGTGTGTGTAGCATTAATATCATTTGCATGTTTCTTTTCATATTCCTGTTCCATGATGATATTTTAAGTTGATAAACATAAACCAAACTGTATGTGGGAAGTGTCACCACATTAAATGGTGTAGCTTTTTCACAGCCAATCCAGCTGCTTAATAACCTAAGCTTTATTTTTTCCTTTTTTTTTTAAAGCATATAATATTTTCCAGAAGAAGATTTTCACCTGGTCTTGCACAACCCGTGGAAGTGTACTACATATATTCAGAAAATATAAGACAATGTACATAAAATAATTTAATGAAAACTGGAAAGTCTTTTTTGGGCCAGAAAAAGAAATGTCTGACATGCAGAAATTTGTTAATTTTCCTTTTAAGTGTGCAAAGGTCATGAGATCATATTTCCAGGGAAACTTCTTTTTATTGAAGCTGTGAAATATTAAATGACTTCTGAGTAACATGGGAGTTAGTGCCATTGATTCTTGGGTTTTAACTTGCTGTACTTTCAGGAATGGGAGAAAAGGTCTCCTTTCTTCAAACATGGTACAAGGGAAAATACAGCAACCAGCCTAAGCCATGCCTGGCAGTAGTTTCTTCCCAGCTGAGCTAACTGCTTGGCTTCAAACCCGTGAAAGAGGGACTTTATGCTCGGAAGTGCTGACACAGACTTAAAAGTTGCAAGTTACCTTCTTATTTACTTCTTTCCTAACCAAGAAGCCATGCTGCTGAGTGGATTATACTCAGACATTCCCCTGAGATAGCAAGAGGATATTCTTCATTCTGATGCAGCAGCATCCAATCAGGAACTGCCCTGCTGTCCCTTCCCCTTAGATTTCAAGTGTGTCACTAGTGTTGATACAGAGCCCTGCATCGAGAGGGTCACTGTTGGTATGGTGGGGCAGCTGCTCCCAAGTGCCCACAAAATAGCCTAGAATTCATAGTCTCTCTACAGTTTCAGAACAAGACTGGTTGCTGAAAAACATGAGGACTAGTTGAAATAATTGAATCAGTCCCAGTACTTGTCTCTTCAATCTCAAACTGATTTAGACCTTCTGACTCAAAGGGTGGGGTGAAATATAGTGTCACTGACATTGAAACAGCATTTTATCTTTCTGATGTAGTGTGGTTTATAACCTGTCCTTTCTCTTTATAACCACATCCCAAGTTATAGACAGTTTATATAATTTTATTCATCACATTCTAGGAGAGTAGTTTATATCCATTGTTAACACATAGAAACAAATTAAACAATCAGATCTGATTCTCCACAGCCTAGTTTTTGAAGGAAAAAGAAAGAAGGAAAAAAGTAATGTAAAATAACATTACCACTCTTGCAAACACCTTGCAGTTTGTGTCAAGTGGCATAATCTCACTACAGCAAATTATCAGAGATCCTAAGGTGCAGAGGAGCAAGTTTTACACTTTTAATAAGTGAGATTTTGGAAAGTCAGTCACCCTGGGTGGTTTTGCATAAAATGATCTCCTTCTGGTTGCACAGAAAACCAGACTGTGCTTCCCATCACACTACCTCCAGCTGCAGCCGAGCTCTGCGTTAGCACCTGCCTCCAGCCTTCATCATTTCCTTCACAGTTACTCTCTTCACAAAGAGTCCAACAACACGGAGCCCTCATATCAGTCTTCGTTTCAAACAGCCTCACTTTAACTTCTGGGCCCAGATTTTCTTCTCCTTTTGCTGTGTTTTGCAGCAAAAAATAAGTATACTAGCCCTCATTTAAGTGTGCTTTGTAGCCCAGAGACTGCTCTTTTCTACTTTGTAATCTGAAAGACTAGCTAAACACAATGATATCAAACTATATTCTTGAAGTGATTCTGTTTAGAGCAGACTCTGCATGTTTTGTGCCCTAAGCAGACATCTCTGCTCAGTGTGTTTGTGTGGAGGTGACCAACAGTTTGTGCCAGTTTACTATTCTTTTCCTTAGATCCACTTTGTCAAGCCAGATATAAGCTTCCCCAATCAGTGTCTTTTTCATAAACTTCCCTCCATTGGAGACAAGCAGAATCTGTGAAAATAATAATACTCATCATCATCAATGTGCACAGTAACATAATGCTAGCAAAACATGAAAGATTAAGGAATGTTGAGCTCAAATGTGCTAAGCACAGAAAAGAAACATTGACCATCGCTTTTTAGAGTCACCTTTCCCATCGCAGAAAGCCCTGTGAAAATTGAATTTTCTCCCGCTTCTGTTTCCTTTTCATGGGACGTAGCAATTAGAAGATGACAGTCTTGAATGTTAATGAGCAATTTGTTCACCTGCTGGTTACCAAAGATGAGCATAAGATCAAGTTTTAAGTTACAAGATAAATCTTTGTACAAGTGAAGTAGCAGCTCTTGTTAAGTCTGTGGAAGTCTGATGCAGACTGGAAGTACAAGGCTTTCTGTGAAATGTCATCCAACCACATATTTCCCAGCTAAAGAAGCTTGTGCCATGCAAACAATACACTTTTCTGAAGCACTTGTCTCATTCTGTGGATCTATAGGTTCATTATACATGTTTCTAAGAAAATGCATTTGATAATATGTATAATTCATGGCATGAGTTATAGTTACATATTCAGAAAAATTGTAGCATTTCATAATTCTTAAGTAACTAAATTAACAAGCACAATGTGGGGAATTTTTTGGTTTTGGTTTTTTGGGTGTTTTTTAACTTCCTAAGTTTTTAAAAAAGAGAAAGAAATAATGAAGATTTGCATTTCCATGACAGCATTAGCAGCAGGTTTGTAATATTCAGTTACTGAGCAGACCTCAACAAGAAGCAGGCAAGGGAAGTAACTGATAACGGGAGGAGGCTGTCATTCTCCATGTGAACAAGCAAGAGAGAAAAATGAGCATTTTGTTGTTTGGTTTCAAAGATCTATGCTAGAAGAAAATGACAGAACACAAGGGTTTTGTAATCTGCTGAAACCACATGGTACTAGAAATGTAACAGGTCTGTAGAAGAACTAGAATTTCCTGTAATCAAGAACTTCAGCATTTTTGAAAATTTTCTGTTCTGATTTGGAAAGCAATGTAAAAAATGCACACTTTACATTATAAATAAAATTTAAAATAGATTTCAAAAGGGAAGAAATTTGCAAATGTTTTCCTGAAGAGGCTTCCTACTTCCTTGTCCAGTTTTGATATCAGTTGGCAGCCTGGACAGTTGAGACACCTAATGGCTACCAGTCAACAGGTTTGAGAAGGGAAAACTCTTAGTCACTGAACTAACAGGAAACTCCATTCATCAGAAAATGTGTCCTTGAGGAAAATAGGCAGCCTGCCTCCACTGCTGATGGCTTTCTAGGTCCCTAGTTTTGGTGCTTGCTGAAGAAGGGACTGCTCAGAAGCTGGAAAGCCAAACCAGAACATCTGTGAAATTTGTTCTTCTAGGTTTTTCTGATTAGCCTCACATAGGACATTATGTATTTCTAATTGCAGTAACCCAGGAGCCAGAAGCTTAGTGCTTTCCAGAAGGGTCCCAGGTGAGTTGCTAAGGAACAGGGAAATCAGAGAAGTGAGGAAAAAACTGCCAGGGGCTGAGGAAAGTGCCTGTCTGAACACTGTCAAAATGTTTTCTACAGAATGTTTTCATTCTGAGACAATTAACAGTTTTGGGACAGAAAAAATTATATTCAATTTTTCATTATTACTGTCCTTGATCCTTCTCCCTACTCCTCCAAGATGGAGCAGCAGGATCTATCTTCTCTAGTTTGTCTGTCTCTCATCCTTTGTTCCTCTGTGTTCCAGGCTTTAAATTCCAGTCTTGTTATCCTAGGTCAGCTAGTCTTAGTTTTTAAGCCCCAGGGGTTTTGTTTCTTATTTATTCCCAATACTCTGTCCCAGACAATTCAAGCTTTTCTTAATTTTTTTTTCTTCTTTCTTTTTCCTCAACAGCCCATAGATTCATTTTTAAGGCAAATATTCACACCTCTTCCTGCTAATTTTTAGACTGCAGTCCCTTGTCTTAATGTCTGCCTCTGGTTGGTTCTCATCACTCTTTACATTGTACCTTTCATTATTATCATGTTTGATCTCATCTTACTCCCTCTCTCTGATCTTATTTTCTCCCATCATCTTCCAGTTCCATTTTTGTTCTATAAATTCTGGGTTTGTTTAATTTCCCTCTCCCCTAAATCTCTTTAACTGTGTCCATCTCTTTGGCCCTAAATGTTCATCAGTCAAATTCAGCATTTAAATCATCTAGGTTCATGCTTTGCCATAGGAACAAATTGACTGTTGAGCTTGCAGAGCACATAAAAACAGATGCACTGAGTCAGATTAAAGCTCTCTCCAGACAAATATTTTGCTTGCAAAAGTGCAGAGGACAGTGTATAAGGCAGAATATAAGAACAAAGCAATTACGTAGTTACACTCACTCAAAATACCTACTGAGGTCTGTGGACCATCCTGACTCACAGGCACTAAGTTTGTATTTAACAGAATTTGATGTCTTTCATCTGTAAGTTTCTCTTATAATTTTCTTCAGGTACTTTTTGTGTGAAAATATTTAGCACTTACAATATATAAAGGCAATACATTCCACAGCTCAAGCTCCAATTCTCATGAAGCAGAAACACTTTGTTTTAAACTTTTTCCTTGATACTTTTGCAGGATATTTTTATGGCCTTCATTCTCTTAGCTCTGGTGTGCAGCATCAGCACATATCATAGAATCATAGAATTGTAGAATATACTGGGTTTAAAGACATCAATCAGGATCATTGAATCAAACTCTTGGTCCTGTGCAGGGCACCGCAATAATTGCACCATGTGCCTGAGAGTGTTGTCCAAATGTTTCCTGAATTCTGTCAGGCTTGGTGCCATGGCCACTTCCCTGGGTAACCTGTTCCAGTGCCCAACCACCCTCTGGGTGAAAAACTTTCTCCTGACATACAACCTAAACCTCCCTGACTCTGCTTCAGGCTGTTGCCTTGAGTCCTGTCGTTGGTGACAGCAGTGAACAGAGCAGTGCCTGCCCTTCCACTTCTCCTCAGGAGCGTATTGAAGAACACAACGAGGTCCCCCCTCAGTCCCCTCTTGTCTTTATATCACAGAGTTCCAGAGGAAATGTTGTCAAGTCTCAGGCTAACTGTTCTTATGGATATGTCACTCGCTATCTCCCTCATTAAAACTTGATGGCTTATTTTTCCATAGGACTCTGAATTCTTCTTTACTGGTCTACCCTATATGGTTTCCTCTTCAAACCACCACTGGAAGCAAATTTGTTACGGGAGCTCTTAAACTTTGGCAAGACTTTATTGATCACTTTGGCTTTTCCCACAAAATGTCAATTCTTAAATAGTCTTTTATTTAGTCTTTTGAAACAATAAGACGATAGGACACCTTAACACAGGAAAAACAGTATCTGTTTTTGAGGGGGTCTTCTTTTGTAAGTAACATCCATTTGTAATGTTAATGGTACAAGCAATAAGCATAACGTTGGCACTTAGATAATCCAGACTAACTTTGGTCACCACAATGTAGCTGTCATATTCAGGTTGGTCTGACAGATTTAAAGGTTCATTAACTGGATGCTGATATGCCCAACAACGCCTTCCGCTGACTTTTAAGGTTGGCATGCAGATACCCTTTGAATTGCTTATCCCTCTCCACTGACTGGAGGAAGTCTGAATATATGCTTTATACTTGTTATCTCCTAATATGAAAATAAATGAAGATAGACAAATTGAATCCAACCTGTCTAAAAAAAAGCAGCTCTGGCCATATGACCAAATCTGTCTAAGCAACAAAAACACAGAAGGGGGACTATTCCTGAACCAATTCCATGCATAATTTGATGTGTCACAGACTGACAAAAACTCAGCTCCATTACATATGTACCAGAGAATATCTGGCTTGGCATAATCAGTAATTCTCAGCATCTGAGATTATGACTGTTGTGTCAAATTCTAGGTACCACAACTTTTAAAGAAATTGGAGAAATGGAGAGAATGATAGAATGATTAAGCATTTTAGCAAAAGAACATATCAAAGCAATTTGGTTGACTCAGCCTGGAAAAGTAGAGACAAGAGGTAAGATAACACCCTTTCAATGTAAACCCTATTTTTTTTTTAATTAAAAAGAAGGCAAATCAGTTTTCCTCTGTACTTTGTGAGGATACTTAAGGATAAGTGAGCTTAATTTAAAAATATGACATATTTCATTTTGATATTGCACTAAACTTTCTAAATACATAGAAAATTATTCTTGGAAGATATGTATAACTCCCTTCTCTGGGGGATTTTAAGAACAGATCAAGCCTAAAATTTTCAGGCCTGATCTATAAATACCCTTCCTCAGTGTGGTGTGATGGAGTAATCCGTATTTTAACGTCTCCTCTAGCCTGATATTTTCATTATTATATAACTGTGTAAGTTTATTTGTAGTTTTCTCTTTTAGTTTCTCTTTGTAGTTTCTCTTTGTAGTTTTCTTCTTTTCAGCAAGCAACTGAGGTAGTAGATTGAGCTCAAATGCCCATAGCACAGCACAGAAATTAGGATTTAATAAAATGCAGAATTACCTGAAGAGAATGCCCAGCAGGACTCAAGCTAAATCTAAATGTTTCATTGAACGAAGGCTCTCGGTCATGCCTGCATACCCTGGTTTTCTTCTTAATTACTCTCTTTTGGGTAGAGATATTGACAACATACAGCTTCACATACAGGTCTGGGGAAGAATAGTTCAATGAGTTAAATACAGAAGCTTTTAAATAATCTTTGCTGTTAATGATTTCGGTAGAGGGAAAATTTTTGTGAAAAAATGGTATTTTATAAAGTCATATTCTGTTCTCATTCACATGGTGTAGAAATTGACCCATCCCACTAAATCCAAAGGAAATACTTTGTGTTTATGATACTGTCATTAAATGGAAAAGTACCTTGATATCTTTACTATGTATGAAAATATCATTATGAATATGAGATTTTTGTTTTTAAAAAGTTTTTTTAAAAAATATGATTTTCTACTAGTTATAACTGTTCTTTGATAACCTAGAGATTTATAATTTTTATTAAAGAGTTGATTAAATTTTAAAAATAAAAAAATAAACTAAAAAGAAGATTAACTTCTGAGAGTTAATTTGCTTCTACAAAATGTTTTTCTTTCATAAAAGTTGCTCACAGGAGAAAATAAGCATTTCAAAAAGAATCCTATAGAATATGTCATCCTGGCTAAGAAGCAATTTTCTTTTCCATTTTAGTGATGATGTTAAATGACTTAAGATACAACCTACTTAATGTTTTCAAAGTATCATGAAGCTGTTTTCTTAGTGATACCTGGAAGATGATCTGGAGATTTAAATTTGTATGTGATGTTCCTGCACTGAAGGATTTCTACTATCAGTTGTTCTCCATCTGTCTTCATTTCCTTCTTTAACGCAATCTTGATTTCACCCATAACCTGTGTTTTACCTGGAAAAGCAGAAAAAGCAACCCTCATTAATGTGAAAGGAAACCAAATGTATCTTTCTAACTTGGAGAGAAGGGGTTTTTTTCTGTTTTGGTTTGGTTTGGTTTTTTGTTTGTTTGTTTGTTTTGTCTTTGTTTGCTTAATTTAGTGTTGGTTTTGGTTTGTTTGTTTTTTTTTCTTATAGTTTTTATAGCTATACTTATAGCTCATAGTTTTTAGCCAGGAATGTAAGGAAAATGTATAGCTTGGATGAGCAAATGGTAGGCACATGCCATACACTTGTATAACTAGATTATATGCTTCAGAATGTATTTGCCTCAGTGGAGCTTTTTTTCCCAAGAATAGAAATTTCTCTAGGAGTTATTACAAGTCACATAACAGTCACTGAAATTCACCTTTTCAGAAACATTTACTACAAGACTCTGAAGTTATCTCATTTAAAAAAGAAAAAAAAGCAGGAAAAGAAGAAAGAGAACTTTCAATAGAGTGTTAAAAGTAAGATATTCAAAGGCAATGAAGTAAGGCTGGTGAAGTCAGCATTTCATTTCACCTTCCTACATACACGGAGCAATATCATTCACACAGTTTAAAGCGATGGGCTTAGAATGACCTTTAAAATTAAAGGTAATTTCTCTGCTTATGTGGGTAGAAATACAGGGCCATTATTTCTACATTTTATGAATTTCTCTCTAAATCAGTTCAGAGATGGAGAGAAGGCACAGAAGGAAACGTAGACAAAGCTCTTTTGCCTTTCCTCTGCCTGTCCTCCCACAAGCCTTACAGAAGCCAGGCAGAGAGGAGCAGGGATGTATCTCCTAAATGTGTAGGGAGGTGGGAGCAGAGCATCCTCAGCTCAATTCTCTCCATACTAACATCATCTCATAGTGGGGGTTGTGCTTCTCTATCTCTTGTCCTGCTACTGAAAATATTATTTCACCTTTCTCTTCTCTTTGGACATTAGTTGAAAAGAAATTAAACCATAAAGCAGCTGGGATTCTTTATTACATAATTTCTGGTGCCAGCAGGATTTAACACTTTACTGGAAATTCTAGAAGCTTGTGCCAGGATGTTATAAGGTGCAAAGCAACTCTGCAGAATGTAAACAATTATGATACATTTGGAGAAGGGTCTCAATTAAAGAGTGTTAAGTTGCCAAGTGGCATGTAAAGATTACTTCTTGTATCACAAATGTATAACCAAATTTGAATAACACCCTCTAAAAATGACAGCTTCTCTTTCACAGATGTCAATTCTATTTTTTCTACTCAAAATAGTTTGAGGGATCATGAGTAAAAGTGTAATAACTAATAATCACAGCTCCAAACTGGCCCCCAACTCTCCTCACAAAGCTAAGCTAGAATTTAATTTAGTTACCGTCCCTAATAAATTTGTAATTCAGCTTCAGCTGAGCCAGCATTTCTTCTATTGTTTCTAAGGTATGAGAGGACCCATTATGAGGCAAATGATTCTTTCAAAATATTTAATAATCGCAAAACCATTCCTATGGGTTTGGATATGCAATAATAGCATCTTTTTCTGCTCCATGGCTGTGCAAAGATAATGAAGTCTTCATCTTGTGATGCCAGCAGAAAAAATCATTGATAGCAGGGATTAAAGAAGGTATGGCCAACAATCTCCCTGTTGTTATTCATTATATCCCTGTTGCTATAATGCCCTTTCCCTGAAAAGTGTTGAGTTTCCATTGGGCCCATCTTGGTTAAACTATGGATTTTGAATGACTTGAAAGAGATACAAGACAAAATTATAATGCCTTCTTTTCTCTGTAGATAAAATTCTGAATCACAATCTTTTGCCTTCTTATATAAGTTTAGAAAACATCAGTCATAAGTGATGTGAGAATGGAACTGATTGCAGGTATTTTGGTACATTGGATGATGATAAATGCTACAATTCAACTCTGAAAAAGGGATATTGCATACCTTTTTAGGGAAATACTAATATGGTTTCCCAAAGAAGTGAAAAACAATTTTTAACTTGAGTAGTAACATTTCCCTCAATAAAAATTATTTTCAGATGAAAGAGGTGCAAAACAGGATTATCACAGTGGCAAGGAACCATGTAGTAAAGCACTAAAAAAATTACTGTCTAATTTAGCTTAGGAAACAAGGAGTGAAAAAGAGATGTTCTACAACCATATGCTAGAGTAAAAATTGAAAAGGATAAGAGATATTTAAGCTGAATTAGTGTGATATTTTACCTGTTTCATATGTATCAAATGCCCACTTACTGATATACCACAAGAGGATCACAGTCATGCACAGCATCATTGTGTTCATCTTTGCAACATGCCAACTGTAGGCAACCAATTTTTAAATATATCTATAACTGTACATAGGATTAAAAACATTCATGCTTTTTTTTTTTTATGATTGCACACCTCTTTTTAGGGGACCATATTTATTATTAATTCATTAACAATTAAAGGGTGGTTATTAACTAATTTGCTGTAAGGTATTTGAGAAGTCAAGGAGTTTAAATTTGCTGTGGTGATGGCAACACCAAAGCTGTTGTTCTAGTAGAACTGTCACACTCTGCATTGTGAAAGGTTAATTAGTTTTGCTATTAGTTTTAATTGACTGCTGTTGTAAATCACAGGATGTGTCATCTGCACTGTTGTTGACAATTCCAGAGATTGACAAGTATGGATTGTGCTCCCATTCCTTTTTAATCAAATACCTGCTGTCAAACAGAATTACCCAAGACAGAAGTAGCTGCCTCCCATCATTCCATGTTATCAAGGCTAATTCAGCAATGTATTAAATGAGCAGGTAAATCTCACTGCAGAATGGCAGGAATTTTATTCATGTCAATTGTCTAAATGTAAAGTTCTGAGATAATTTGCACATTTTTCTTAGAATAAATTGAATTGCTTTCTGGCGTTGACTGTGTATTTTCACATAGATGGATAAAGTATGAGTAGGTTAAACTTGGAAATTTAAATATAAGATGTCTAAATGCTGCTACTTGATAAACATCATACTTGAGTAATTTCCTGAGTGGATGCCAGATGGCCAGAAAACAGAATCAGGAAACTACATAAACTGACATTTTGTTTCATAATTGTGTATAAATTGGTATGGGCTCTCCTGTTCCAGAAGATTGACTGGGGGATGCTAGAGCAGGGGAATTAAACATAAAATACAAGGGGAAAAATATTAACAAATATTTCCCAGCATTCTTCTTTTCAAATGAGGCTTATAGATGAAATGATTGTTTACAATATAGGTAGGAAATGCTCTTCTGGAGTTTCAGGAGTCAGACACTCTGAAAGATTTTAAATCAGAGGAAGATCCTTCTAAACAGCTCCCAGTGATATTGGCCTACTGAAGAGATGCATAATCTCCTTAGGTCTTTACCTATTTTGGGGGATTAAATTAATGTACCTCTGAGGGCTCTGTACAGTGCTTATTGATAGAATAAAGGAATTTTTTGGATGTACTTAGCTACTGTTTATCTCACAGGCATTTAATGACTTGGACTTGGATAATTATGTCTAACATAGTGTAATGAGAAATAATATATTCCAGAATAAAACAAATCAAATACTCCTATGTGGCTGTATTTCTTAAATAAACAAAATCTTATATTTAGCTATGTTAGGATATGTTTGCAATATTTAGAAATTTAGAACATATAATAGCATGTCATAAAATCTATGTAATCTGAGATTCTAATCCAAGTCTCAATAACTTGAATTTAAAAAAAAGGACAAAATTACAGCTTTAAAACATGGGACAAGATTAAAGACAACACAAAAAGCATGGGTTCTATCACAAGACCAATGCTCCTTAGTAGCTTTCTGATCTTAGATTTCATCTCTCAGAGATGGAGTTAATAACATCTCTTAGAGTTGTTTTGGTTCAGTAACTGAAACTGGGTTTTCTGTGAAGAGAGGGACTTTGATCCTGTAAACATAGACAGGACTTTGGAGTGTGATCCCAGAAGAAAACACAAAGTCTTATGAAGTCTGATGAGGACCTTGCCACTGTCAAGAGTGTCTCCACAGTAACCCATGAAGCTCCTACAGACGTAATTTTCTGTCTAACACAGTGCTGTTGTAGCAAGAAACATGATTCTGCTGGATTCCTTCAAAGCTATTTTAAGAATCAGATGTTCATCCTCCAGCAGACAGCTGTGCTTCAGAAAAACAAGATAACATGATCCTATTGCAATAAATAATTCAGTATTACTGCAAATAGTAGGCTATATATAGATATATAGAGTATATACATTTCAGTATTAGAGCTAAACTACTCCAACTGAAGGTAAAGCAAAAGTATTCCACATAATTTTAAACATGCATATATTAAGAAGTTAAAATGCCAGCCAAAACCTTCCATTTTTTTTAAACAAGTCTTTCTCTCTCTTTATTTTTTTTTTACCATCACACAAGTTTCTTGCAGTACCAGCTGTTTGTATTCATGCCTTTCATCCTCTTGCTGGGGCATGAGATACTGGCAAAGCTGCTGCAAAATAATGATGAATAACCTTTAAAAACAATGCTTCTCAATGCTTACAGGTTCCAACATTTTCTGTCCTTATGATTTTTTTTAAATTTCATTATTTTTGTCTTTTACCTTTTGCACACATATTTTGTTCTCTATGAAAATTGCCACAGTTTTCTCTTGTAGGCTGGTTTTATATTATTTTTTTTTCTGCAGTAAGAAAAATCAGACATCTAATACAGTTTTAACTACCACTTCCTCCTGTCTCACAGTGTTTTAAATACATGTTGGGATTACTACCACAGGTCTGTCTCAATAAATATGAGGTTGGATATGATCTGAAATTCATTGCTCATCTTGCAACTGGATACTCTGTTTGCTCTTTACAGTGCAATCAACAGCTCATGGGACAAAGTGAAGATCAGAGAAAGGTTTTATTTATCTAACTCTGCTCTGAAGGGCACTCCAGCTGCTAAGGGTCCCCAATATGTGTTCAGAGTCTTCTCTAATTTGCCTGTGGAAAGGCTATGTGGTGTTACAGAAGAAGGGCTGGGTATTATTATGATTTATACTGTCCCTTATCTGACACAGGAAGGGACACTGGGTGCAGGCAGCCATTCTCCTGAGACACCAAACTCAGTCCCCCTCCTGATAAACGGCTCCCTCTGGGAGCAGGGATGCTCTGTGGTGGGAGCAGACAGGAACCAAAGGAGCTCCTCTCTCTTCTCCTTCCCTCTCCTTACCCTGCACTGTGCACTGCTGAGGACAGGCTGTATATTATGAGATGAGCAAGGAAGGTCTTTCATTAATATCTCCCAGTGTCCTCGGAAGTGATGCACATGTGGTCATGTAATGGGGGAGAGGAGCAGAGCTCAGGATCTTTGCTCTCAGCAAACACTGTTTACATTTTTGTGGGCACTGAGGGGGGCTGACTTTGAGGCTCAGGCATATGAACAAGCTGACAGCTTTACATTGTGATTCTCAGACCTAGCAGGCTCACTGCCGAGAGAAATTTAAATATACTTGTGCAGAAATTTAGCCTGTATGCCCCAAATCCTTATTTTAAGTAAAAAAAAAAAAACCCTGTTGTACAAAATATATTTTCAAAACAGAGAAAATATTTTTCCTGTTGAGATGTGGAATAGTTCCCACATAAAAATATAAGCTCTGTTCCATTTATTGGTCATTCTCTATGTGCCCCTATTTCATAGGTTTAATTCATTTTTTTGAAAGGAAAATGCAAAACAACAACAACAACAACAACAACAACAAAAAAAAACCAAAAAAACAACAAAAAGAAAAAAACCCACCAAAACTCAATTCTGACTATATATTGATACCATATGTAAAAATTCTTGATCTGAAATAATGTGATGTGTGGGAAAATAACACTGATACTTTGCAATATGCTCAAATATGAAAAATAAAGACATGTACCAATCCACTTTCAACCAGCTTTATTTCTGTTGTGTGACTTTCTAAAATGTTGTAGGAAAAGTGAGGTAGTGGGAAGAGTATAATGAAGGAATAATGTTAGAGGAGGTGAATGTGATGAAAGAGTTTCACTAGTATCAGAAGTTGCCTAAGTCAGTAACCTAAATGACAGTGTAGGGGATCAGAGGCTTCTCCAGTAAGATTTTTTTTCAAGAATCTAGCCAGACTTGTCCCTGTACCATAGAGATATTTGGAATAAATGGAGGGAAAATAATGAGATCTGTAAATATCAAATTTAGGTGATCAGAGATTACTCCACAGGTTGATTTCAACAATGAAGATGAACACAGTATACCTGTGTGGATTTGACTGGTAGTAGCTAGAGAGAGAAAGAAAATGAAGTGAGGGAAGTCAAGATATTTACACAACTCATAGTACGCCCTACTAGATTATCTCTTATTTATATCTTCCACTTCTGTGGAAGGAAATTCTTGTATTCTAAACTGATAATTCTATCGACATGCTCTCTGCACTTCTTTCAAATACTAGATTTCCCCAAAATTTATCTCTGATTTATAATTACAAACTAATGACAGGGTTAATCATAAGGAAATGTTTATGTCTAATGCAAACTCCCTGAATTTTGTAGGCAGTAGGGATAATACCTTTTTAAGCTTTTGTTTTTAGGATGGATAAATGCCTTTGGAGGTAATGCCTGCATTTTTTTAAAGTGTTAGTGGAGAGGCAAGTTAATGGCTTTCATTCAGAAAACAGATTTTTAGCCAATCAAACTAGGCTAAAAGTATCAAAATTAAAATTTACAGCTCCATGATTTTCCATAACTTTAGAAAAAAACTAAAACTTGAGAGAAAGCTAAAATGATGGTTGAAATTATTCTTGTGATTTTAATTGAACTTCAAAGATAGGTGCAGCCTGAATCTGAAAGGGGAAACTATGCAGTCTCAGAAGGAAATACTCTCTTCAACCACCTTTTCTCTCTTTCATCCTCACCATAAATCACTGCCCAAGTCTAAATATCTATTCATAGTCTTCACAATTTTAGCATCTTACATAATGAGACATATCAGACACTGCAGATTCAGTTGCATAAAAGATGGCTTGCCACAGCACATCTGAAATTTTGATGATGAAAAGCACACTTTGCCCTGGCTTTTTGTCTAAAGAAACCTTCATACATGGGGAAGAAGAAAACTAATGCTGTACATACAGAGCAACCTGAACCTTGACTATTTAAGCTTATTTTACTGCAGCTTCACCAAGGAGAAAATGTTTTGCTAAAGGGAGAAAAAAAATTGCAAACTGCCTGCAAAAGTCTGAATTTGACATAACAAAATTTCAGTTAAGTATTTGCACAATGCTACAATAATCTTTGTGTAACACAGCATAAATGTTTTATTAAAGTAGGATGACTGAGTCTGCACTTTTTTCCCATGTCAGTATGAGATAATAAAATGGGTCTCACCTATACAAAAACAGGGAGGATTTTGCTAGATTTGCCTAGTTTCTCATTAAAAAAGAACAGATTTTAAGCTACTTTCCCTCTCTCATGGTAAAAACATTTTTTATCTTTTTTTTAGTTTTGATATGCAAGATTTTGAGAGTTCAACAACATAGTCTGAAATGACAAAATCCCTTCTGAGACAGCCTTCACTTTCTGTGTCAAAATAATGAAAAATTTTACACCTTCTCACTCTGAATATACATATGAAGGTGTGAATACCACAAGAGATTTATTTATTCATTGTGTCCACTTGATTTTGAGAAACTAGACATTCTGGCTTGAAACACTGGAAATCCTAGGAAATGGATTAAAGTCCATTTGTCTTATGTTGCAATATGGTAAAAGTATAATGGAAATAATATAAGCACTTTAAGGGGAGAAAAATTAGTCACATGGATGGTAGCAAAGGATAACGGAAAATGTCCTTAAAGATATAATAAAGAGGACCAAATAATTATAAATCTAATTCAGAAGTCTTGTGTAGCATTGTATCAGGAGAGGAAAAGCTAGATTACCAAGCAAGTTTTGCATTTATTGAATTTACTTTTGGGAATCCAAAGAGAGACAAATAATTTGAACAGAATATTTTGTACTTGGAATGGAAACAAATATTCACCAACCTAAATTAAAATACATGGAGTGCTTAGAAGATGCTGTAAGAACAATGTATTTCCTAAAAAAATAGCTAAAAATTAAAACAGTTAAACCAAAATGCTTGCAGGTTGCATTTGCAAAAAGTAGTTTTCTGTTAGAAAACCTGCTGACCACTCAGAAGTGGGAAGAATGACACAAAAACAAAGTTTATTTATATAATGTCTGCTGAATTTGTGGGTCAGGCAGAAGCAAAAACAGTTATGTTGCATTTGAATGTAAACCCAAGAACATGTTGCATAACAGGAACACCTAGGAACTTCCCTATTTGCTTTGGCAGAGGGCTGTTTAAGTAGTAATTTTTCATTACTTGTAGTGTTTTGGACATGTAGTCTAATGAAAACAAAAAAAAAAAAAACTTCAAAGGCAGATGGATAAAATTAGATGCATATCTTAAGAGAATTTATTTCATTAGAAAAATAAATAGAAAACCAGTTCAAAGGTAAAATTCTAACTTCAGGAGTAGATGTTACCTAAACATCTAATACAGTCTTAGTTTTACTAGACAGGCTGAAGTTTTTAAAAGTGATAACCAAACTGAAAAAAATACCACTGTTTTCTGACTTAAAAGTGCAAATAATAGTATATTTTGATATTTTCTCTTTGTCATAAAGCTGTCCTATCACAAGGATGTGATAGGACAGTGAAAAGGACTTGGTGTAAGAGCCACATATGATGTGGCTTCGTTTGGAGAGTGACTCATCGAACATTTACTGCACAGACAATAAGCACTGAGCCTGCACTGTTAGTGCAGTGGAACAAGCTGTTTCATTTCACAGCTTGGCCGAGTCATTTATAGCCCACAAAAAAATTACTTAACACACGGTGGCATATGTAACTTAATAAGGCTTTCTTTGAGAAGGAGGTGGAAGATGGCATTTGTATACACAAATACATCCATACACATACCCAACCTAACACAATATGTTAGCACTCTTTTGTGCTATAAACCTAGTAGGCACACTATCATGATAGCTGGAGATGAAAATTTTTGGTAAGAACAAGCCTATTCACTCCTCACATCATGATTTCCAGATTCCCCCTCAGATTTATACTGCAGCTCTGAGGCACTTTCAGTGAAATATGCTTCAAGTCTTGCTCATACCTCCCTGGAGCTACACACTGGAGAGCACAGCCGTGTGTGCTGCACAGCTTGGGTACCAGAGCAAAAGCTTCTGCACTGACTGTTCATGTGGAAGACAGGTATGCTCTTATATTAATAGATTTCCTTTTGCATACTTACATTTCCTGGTGCAGTGGTAGCAGCTCACTGTTGAGATGCTCTTTCTCTTGCATTAAATGAGAATGATTACTGAAATTATTGTTTCTAATAGGACTACTAAGTGTAAGAGCATGAGACGTTGCCTATTCTGTGTGACAGCAAGAGCTGTGATAATTCTAACAAAGCTCATTGTGACTAACATACAAAAGAAAACCAAATCTGTCTTCCAGGACCATCCGAGTATTTTGGGGCTGGCTGTAGAGAACCTAGGAAATTTTAGCATAAGAATGAATACTTGTAATCTCTACTGGGATTCTACTACCTGCATAATCTGTCCAACAGAGCAACGGAGGATGATCCTTTCCATTAATCAGGATAAATATGGAATCAGCTCAGTCAAAACTAAAAAAAACATGTTAATCCAAATTTTGCTCAGGAGAGATGAACAGAAATGTCCTGCAGAGTATTCAATAGTATTATGCAGAATTCAGAGTTCTATAGTCTGTGGAGGACTGATGCCTGAAAGCATTTTACAGTCATGTGGACATGGTTCCTAAAGTTGCCAGTCTGGAGAAATATCAATTTACCTTTCGGCTCCTGCTTGGAGTCTTCTATTAAATGCCTTTTTTTTTTTTTTTCAAGTTTTTAACCTTCCACCAGAACTCATTACAGACTAATGCACCTGCTTTTTGTTGGAATGCATACTTTACATTTTCCCTCTCATTCAGCACTCAGCAGCGTCATTATTCTTTATTTCATGCAATGCTGGTTCCCTCAAGCTGCTATAACAGGCATTCTAAAGTTGGTATTTCATTGCACTGTTGAACTGATGTGTATGGCTAAACTCCACAGAGATATGCTTGAATAAAAGACATTATATAAAAACCTAGAGCAGAAGAAAAAGTACAGGGACAGTACAGCACTTATGCAAATTCACTCAGAGATTTGTGATGAAGACTGAAATGAAGGAAAGAAAAAGAGAAAGGGAAAATGTGTTTCTATTTAGAGTGTTCGTGAATTGGTAAAAAACCAGTTAACTGGAATTATATATAACATAAAAAACAGTTGCAAAGGTCAACATTTTAAGTCCATGTTCCAGGTGGCAAAATGATGCTACAGAAGAGGTCACAATCTTCTGTAGGGGTGAAAATGCCACAAATGTTTCTGAGTTTCTGAACTTCCATGGGAAATGGGAGAGATAATAGAAGTCTTCTCACAAAGAAAAGTGAGCTGGGAATCATGGACTTTAGTAAAATAAAAGGGCCTAATATTCAGTCATGGGAGAATATGATAGATTGGTAGAAGAGATGTAAGGGGAAATGATTTATAGTGCAGGACTGAAAATTTTCTATATGATCATCTAAAATATTTTTTCAGGACTTTTTAGAGAAAAAAAGTCAGAGACTGATTCCTCTCAGATGCTGGGACCTTTCCCTGGTGCCACACAGAAAAGAGGTAATCCTGCCTTAGAATCTGAGGGTGTCCTAAATAAGGGGGTTTGAGGGTATGATTTCTTGGCCTTCACCTGGATTTTATGTCAATTCCACCTGCAACTGGAAAACTTTCCAGATGAAAAGTTTTTCTCAAAATGATATGCACCAGAAAAGGTGAATAAGAAGACACACATATGTTGGTGTTTATCTCTGTCTGGCTTAGAAACTCTCTCTATATTTTCTGAAGTCACTGAAGCATATGCCATCTATCTATAGATAAAAAGAAACCCAACTATTTTGTAACTAATTGAAAATCCTTTTCTGCTCTGGGCAGTATGCATGCAGTGAGACTTTTATAATTAGCTGAATCTTTCCAATAATGAATACAAAGGAGTGAGCTGATGATCTGACATCTCTTGTAGATTTACTTTCTGGCAACTGAAAAAGTTTAGTCTCTTGTTTTGAGAGTTAATGCTTCATAGACTTTGTGCACTGAGGCCAACCCTCATGATTTTGTCAAGAATCTCTGAGATTTAATACTGCTCTTTTGAAGATGACTGTTGAAGTCTTGCTCATAATTTACATTTAAAAATTAAAGCTGTGCATATGGGAATTGAAAGTACATATTTGCAAGACCTCACAAAGTGAAAGTGTGAAAGTGCAACATAGATTCTTTGCATGTTTTTTAAAACTTGTCTGGTGAGTTTTGAAATGTAAAATACCTGGGACATGGAAAAGAACCCAAGCTATTACTGTTATATACTCATTAATAATTTGTAATAAAGTTCTATTTGCAATCATCATCCATGAATATGATGCCAATACCTGAAGAAATTGCACAGGCTTTCTTTACAATTTCAATCAATTTAGAACAGAATGTAAGGGTTGGTGGTGGGGGGGTTAAACTAAACACAAAGACAGATTTAGGAAACCAGAACATATATTTTCCTGGATTTTGAACTTACTCAGAAAGAATTTCACGCTGTAAGAGAGAAGATTGAAGAAAAATCTGAAATACAGATTTATTAAACCTCCAATTCAGGAAGTTTAATAATTACATTAATTCCTCCAATTACATGAACTGAAGAAAGATACCTTCCTCCAAAGAGCCATAACAAAAGGAGTCTTGATAAAGTAAAGAATATTTTGAAACTCTACAGCATTGCCTTTTTAGATACCCTAGAGAGACACAATATGACTACTGAATATCTGCTTGGAATTGGCTCAAACCCAAGAAAATACACTACCCCTTAGGGTAATACTCATGAAGAATGACTTGCCAAGCTGGTGCCTGCCCATGGTTAGATACCACACCAGCTGAGACACTCAGCACCACTAGAGAGAACCCTGCAAAGTACCAGATCAAGCTTCTTCTTCATCACATAGAAGAATCAGTGTCAGGTTGCAATCTCAGTGTTATTTGTGAGCAACCTTATGCCCAAAAAATTGTTTCTGCATCTGTCAGGAAAAACAGTCTGTGATGTATATTTTCTCACAGAATATAAGTCTCTTAATTCTAGGTCAGAAAAAATATTAACAGCTGTATAAAATCTCAGAAATAATTTTAACTGAGTAAAGGACATGCAAAATATTAAATGATTGAGGACTGAGAAAGAAAAAAGGATTCAAAGACTGATTCAGTAGTTCTCATTAGCATTTGACAGTATTTAGTGACTTGAACAGATTTTTACTGAGTTCCCAACGAAAATAATAAATCACTGAATACATAAGCATAAAAATAAAGGCAGAAATCTTTAAATATTCAAATATTGAGGTAGAGATATAGATTAGCTCAGGAACATTAATAAAGTCACTAAAGATCAATTCAGATTATGATCCACTGTAGGAAGGAAATGTTTTGGTAAAATCTATGAGCCAACTTTCTCAAATTCAAAGTATGATATCTGGAATCATCATGTAAAATTGACCCGTGTTTTCTTCCCTGAGAGCAGGATCAAGTTGTCCATCTGATTTGGAAAATATGACATATTTATACTCATATGAATTTAAATGGACTTATTGATTGCCAGTACTGCTAATTATTTCTCTGTTGTGATTCTCATTGTGAAATACAGGATTTCATGGCCAAAGAAGCTGAAGACCATGTTTTATCTTTAAAGATATTTTATCTTTATTTGTTTTATCTTTGATGCCCAATTTTACCCTCTCCTGACCACATGTACTACAAGTCCCCTTGCATGAGGTTTCAGAAGCAAAACTTTGTGGATCCATTGCTGAACCGCAAGGCTCTGAGTGCTGTTATATTCATGTTCCACTCAGTGTTGAAGTCACAAGGTCTCTCTCTTGGTTGTTCTTCCAAAGAGAGAGAAGCTTTATATACCAGTCAAATCTATACATTTTACCATCTTCATGTCTGAAATTTGAGCATATGTATAGATTGTAATTCAGGTGAGCACCAATTTAACTTCTCTGCACATTTTCATTCCTCCTTCCCAACATAGTTTGGCTGCAGGAAAGAATGCAGACTTTAAAGTCCATGATTCTGACCAAGAACCACCATACTGATGTGGAGACTGCAAACTTGCTACTGAAATGGCTCACAAGACATCTAATTATCCTGTGCAAAGCACTCAACTTCCAATTTAGAAATAAAATCCATACAATACAATTCAGTAGCACAACATAAACAACCCTCTACGTTAAACAGAGCTTAGCCTGAGATGTCCATCATGCTGTAAGCTAATACTCACAATTTCCATTAAAAATCAAAATTTCTATCTCAGAGCTTTTGTGATAAATACTTACAGCAGCCTGCACTACTTCTTCCTTGTAAAATTTTTTGGGTTTATCCCTTAATAATAATAATAATGCTAGTGGTAGTTAGCAAACCCCTAAAATTTAGAAAGGATAGTGGTCTGTATTATATGTTTACAATCATTATTTTCACAAAAATATAAGTAATTATAAGTAGTCCTAATCAGCTAGGTGAGGCAACTACAGTTAAAGAGAGTAATGGCAACTACATGTACATTGGTAAACTTGATTACTTTTCTAAATTATCTCAGAGAAGCACATAGAGGCAACAAGACAACGGGCTTTCAAGCTTCATGCTGAATTTACTTCCTTTTTCCATGTGACATATAAGCTCCAGCAAAGGAGTATTTTTTATCAAGAATGCTTCAAGAAACATAAGGCAAGTCTGCTACCCTGCTGAGTACTGTGCTTTCTGATTTTGAAAGCTGTTTGTTATGCTTTGAAAACAGGCACTGGTAAAGGCAGAATTAACTCCTCTGCTGTCAAAAGACAAAACTGGTGCAACTGGCACTGACAAAAAAAATTGCTGAGTTTTCCTCAGTGATTTACTGTAAAATCATCATGCTTTCGCTCAGAAAAAGAATGTGCAAAATAAACAACCTGGCTTGGATTCTTTTCCTGTTATTTAACAATTTTGGCTTTTTAATAACACCTTATTTACAAAGCCTATGGTCAGATAGGCTTTAGATATTCCAGGTCTTGTTGTCATTAGGGAAAGAAAAGAATACATTAATTATAGGCAGTTGCAGCAGGGAACATCAAGCAATGGAACCTAATTACCCAGGAGCAATTCAACCAGCCCAGTGGTTATGAAAAATACGATGGAGATTTTTATAAACAGTTGAAGCAGATTGCTACTTTAAACCCTTTCTGATGAGATGTTCCCTTAAAGAAAATTATACTATCTTCAGCACCAGTCTAGCTGAAAAGATTGTTACCTGTAACTAATCACCAAGTCCTAAAAAGTCATAAACAGGCATTGGTGCGGAAAGAGCTCTCTCCAAATTCCTGCTTATTGCTTCCCACACAGTGTCCCTGACTTTATCTCCTGCAGCCATAATGTTTGTACAGCTGCCTAACGAGCTCGTTGGCAGAAATTATCTTGCTCACTGTAACCTCACCCCCTCCCCGCCCCACCCCAGTGTACTGATTTGAGTTAGTCACCTAACCTGAATCAGCACACACCTTATGTCACCATGAAGGGCAAGATGAGGTTCAGGGAAAGGAAAAATGGCATTTTACAGACATAATGCTGGTTTAAAGTGTGTTTTATGAAGCAATTGTAGACTGATAGAATTATTCACAGAGCAAAGGACTGCTGGAGCACTCTAGTCCATCCTCACACTCACAGGATTAACTTCCACATTAGATGAAGCTGAGCAGGGTGTTTTTGTAGCGTTTTGAACCAAAAATTTATTTTGTGTGTTTTTGTTGGGTTGGTTGGTTTAGCTTGCTTTTTATTTTCCCTTTATTCAGTTAGAATTTCCTTTATTTCAGCTTGTGAAAGTTATCTATGTCCTATTTCTGACTGCTGAGCTCTGAGAAGAGTCTGGCTTCATCTTCTTCATACTAACAAGCACCCAGTGGAAGGGAAGAATCCTTTCCTATGACCTGTTCCCTGCATAGTTAATTTTACAGCCCAGTTTGCAAGTAATAATGATTACAAAGACATTTTCTAAATTGTCTTGAAACAATTAATATTGTTTCAAGAAAAATTGTTGCTTTCATTGTACAAGTGATCTTCTTGGAAAAAAATCTGATCTGAAGAGTGTTTTATTCTCTGTTTGGAGCAGAAGAGAGTGGACACTGCACATTTTGCTATGAGACCATGAAAAAAATCTGTTACTCTGTGGGAAAGAGACATTGTCTCCAATGCCAGGACTTTCAGTATTTTTAAAATCGCTTTGGGCCCCAATTGCATATTTTCAGTTTTGCTCATTTTAAAGAAGTCTAAAGAATATTGAATCTGTTTTGTGGTCCTTGCATTATTTCCCAACTGTTTGAAAACAAAAATCTCTTTTTATAGCACATCTATTTTACTGTCAACAATAAAGAAAAGCTGCCTCAGGAAAAGAGCCTTAAATATAGCTGTGGTGCTATCAACAAGTTAGCACTTCTGCATGAAAGCAAGTCCAGTTCATTCCAGAGTTTGCTGCAGGAGATAGAAGTCAGTAGTGCCATAGCATAAATGCAAGTTGAGTTCTTCATTGCTCCTTTTTTGCTGGAGGGAGCTGGAGAGCTCAGATGCATTGGATACATCTTTCTGTCTGATAATGTATGGCTGGGTGTGCCCTATATAAGTTGAAGGTTGGTTGTGAATCCCAAAGTTTTATAATGCTGGGAATGAGTGTTCATGAAGTGTTCAGTGAACTTAGCTGAATGTGGAGTTTATCAAAGACAGCTTGGCAGTTCTAAGAAGTGAGCAGCTTGGCTTGTCCCTTTGGCCCAACTGTTAGGCAAAAATCAGAAGAAGGAATGTAACAGCCTGGGAACACCTCACAGCTCAAGGATACTTCAATCCCTTGTTACTCTTTACTAGAAAAATCTAAAGAATGAAATTTATGCTTTTCCTCACTCTTGTTTTGACAGACATATGCCAGACTTCCTCATGGGCTGCCCACTCCCCAGACTTTCAAAGTCTGTGCTTCCAAACAGGGCCATGGTGTGAACATTAAAATTATTATATGGCCTCTGACAAGTTCCCACATCACCTTTGTCCCTTATTCTTCAGTTTCATCTTTGTTCCTCTAGGAGCTCCCAGAATTTGTTAACTTCCACCCTCGCAGCTGGTGAAGGATCCTCTTCTTCCTTCCATTAACCACCAGTGAGTCAAAAGTCTAAATACTGGTGAGTTTTGAGCCCTGAAGAAATCACTGAAGTATTTGAGAGTGAACTTTCCTGAACTGTTGATATTATTTCCATGCCTCTCCTAAGGCTTAATTCTAAAATTATATGATGTATATATATAGTTCAAATCTGAGATAGATTGAACTGTCAGTGATGATAAATATTAGGGACACTGTCTAAAAAAGGAGGAAGTTACTAATTCCATGTGTTGTGTTTTAATATGATCTACTTGTGTTTTCTGTTGTGATTTTTCCCTCGAGATTATAACAGGTTTTAACTCTGTCTGCTATGATTCTTGGTGAACTACAGTGAAGTGAGCAGGGACAGACCCACTATCTCCCACTATCTCCACAGAGGTAAAGGATTCAGACAAGAGCACATCTGATCTCTTTAGGCACCCAGAGCTTCTTGCCAGGCTTGTCACAGGTCAACAAGGGAAACTGGTGACTGCTAATGTCTTTTGTGGGTTAAATTCTTTTAGCAAGTGCAACCAACTCCTCTGAGAGACAAAAAAAACAACAAGGAGGCAATCAGTAACTGTAGATCTACAGAATTCAAGATACAGTGAATCCGGAATGTCCCTACTTCTTTCTAATGAGTTTTTTGTCAATAAATGAATCTATGAAAGAATTCTACAGGCTCTCTGTCATCTCTGCTGTGCTAGGCTCATTTTTTTTTACTTTTTCCAGTAAGATTTGAAAGGTGGAAAGAAGAGAGGACTAGTGTGGAGTTTTCCTCAAGAGGAACCAAAAGAGAAGGTTATTTCATTGCTAAATTGATCACTAATCCTGGCAAAATTTATTCTGCCTTGTTAAAAACCACAGAATCACAGAATAATGAGGTTGGAAGAGACCTCTAAGATCATCAAGTCCAACCTATGCCCTAACACCTCAACTAGACTATAGTACCAAGTGCCATGTCCAGTCTTTTTTTAAACACCAACCAACCAACCAACCAAAACAAACAAACAACCCCCCAACCAATCAAGAAGATTGGTTGAGGCCCTTCAGATGGACCTCAGCACCCTGGGGTTGACAGGCTGTAGAGTTGGGTAGAGAAGAATCTTCTGGAATTCAACTCNGTCTTTTTTTAAACACCAACCAACCAACCAAAACAAATAAACAACCCCCCAACCAATCAAGAAGTTAAACAAACAAATTAAAACAAAACAAAAAAAAAAAAAACCAGCCCTATCAGACTGGTTAGAAACACTGAATTCTGAAAACTGAAAATAATAAATTATGTAAATGCAATTGAAATGGAGTTAGTACTTGCTATCTACAGATGCACAAAATTGGTAGATTTTTGACCTGCTTCAGTGTTCACCCTGGTTTTCTATAACCATTATATGTCTATGATTTCAAAATGGTTATGTTGTATCTGAGTAAACTGTTAGCCCAAAACTTCTCCCCTATTCATTTTTCATGCCCTAATTAGAGCCTTTTCTAACAAATAAAACAAAAAAACCAAATTGACACCATCTTGTGCTTCTTTTTAGTTCAAGAAAATGATGAAACTTAACACTCCAAATGGTAATTGCACTTAGTGATGAGCACAGCAGTCGTTTTAGAACTTTAGACCAAACCAAATTAGCATTTTTGTCAAAAGTTAAATGTGCTTAAAAGTTACTTCTTGATGCATTTAGAGTAATGTTTTACAGTGACTGTCACCTAACATCTGTTGGACATTGGGTAACCCTGCTGCTAGGATTCATCTGAGCATCGCTGTCTTTATCTGAGGGATTGCTCTTCTAGAATGTAGTTGGTCTTACTTGCAAATAGATCTCTAAAATAGGTCAGATCAACTGTACCTTCAGAATGGTTATTTCATTCCACTGATTATAAATTTTTTATTTAAGTGGCTGATCCTCTCATAAATCCCATGATGAAATTTCTCATTGTATTACCTATTTCAGGGATCCCAGCTGTGAAAAGATATTGAATTAGGTTTTTTTATATATAGTAGACAAAACTCCTAAGTTTTTAACTAGGTAATTAACATAGAATGAATAAGAGACTGAAATAAAACTTTTTTTTATTCAGCGAAATGCCCAAACTACTTAAGCAGATCCTGCTTGCAAAATCTTAAAGATCAGATCATAATTTTCCTTATCCTTTATTTAAGATTCAAAAGAAATTTCCAGTGAAATCACTAATCATCAAATTATTGTAAATGTTTATAATAAAGAAGACCATTAAACTAGTAGAATATGTAAAATCAGTTGTAAAACTGAATATTAATAGGATTTGTTGCCTTTTTATATCAGAGCCACATGTAACACAGGTCTTATCTTCTTTTTTTCCATTGCAGTTAAAAACAGTGATGTTCATTCTCCAGATAATAAAAGCTAATGAAACAAAAGCAGTATTTTGAATAATGAAGAATCCCATAGACACAGATGAAGCATTTAATTCAGAACCCAGGTTTGTTTTTTATTTCCAAAGAGGTATGTAAAAAAACTATTAAGTCATAATATATGTGTGTCCATATGTATGTATATATCTATGTGAGATTCAATAAGTTATACATGTGTACAAATATCTATATATACATGCACGCATGTTGTCAGAACTTAAAGAATGCAGTGAAATACCTCAAGACACTGTCAGGGAAGGAAGTTCCCATAAAATAAAGCACCACAAGAAGCACAGGTGGCAACCAGGAAGCCATTAATACCAGGCCTAAAATGAGGTGAAGGTTTGGAACTAGCACACTAGACAAAACCCCACAGTGATGTGGGAACTTGCAATAAGTGCAGAGGGCAACAACAGGAAGATGCCAGGCTGAGGTAGATCTGGGTAACCTATTTGG
>VXBC01003890.1:277595-309969 GCA_013399945.1 Ploceus nigricollis | reverse complement strand
TTTGGGCAAAAATTCTCACCATAGCAAACTGTGAGAAAGGAAGCAAGTCCTTATACGCATGCCAGCCCAAACTGTGGGAACAGCATCTACATTCTGTGGATATCTGGGAGTTAGACTGTATAAAAGTGATACCTCCAGAAGAACACTCTAAGGACCCCCACCAGCAAGACCAGAGGAGGAAGGGCAGGAAGAATGCCACAGCGATCCATGTAGTGGTGACTACATTTCTACTTAATCTTCCTCTCTTCTCTCTCTGCCCTCCCTACCACACATCTACTCTTCAATAAAATTCATACTCCTGACATTGGCATATGGTCTCATTTGCACCTTAATTTGGGCAGAAGCATCTTTTGATTATCAGATCCTAACACATGCGTATGAATACATATTCATTTGTTCAAATGTAAGCATATATATCATTGAAGTAGACTTAATCCTAGGAATCTACCTTGCCTCAGCACAAAGTATCTACTTGTTGAATCAAGTCTAAATCAAGTTTAAATATTTAGGCTCAAATTTAAGTTTATGAAGTTAGAGTTGTGTAACTTAATTTCAAATTGCTGATACCAGTTTTTATCCTAGCATGTAGCATGATACAAATTTTCCGCTTAAAATTGTTCCTAGATCCTATCTTCCCTTTCACAATTTCCTGCAAAAAAAAAGGAAAAAAAGACAAAAAAAAAAAAAAAAAATGCCACTAGCATCAGTACAGAAACCAACTAGAGGAGCAAAAAAATTACATAGTTTGGATATTTCTCTGAAGACAAGACAGGCTATCTGATTTCCAAAAAGTTTGTGTCACAAAGGATTCCTTACATTTATGTAAGCAACTTTCTGAAATATAGTTCTGCTTTTTTAAAGTAAATACAATACAGTGAATCAGCCCTGCGATAACCTGGGGAGTTAAAGATCACCTATAGAGTAGGACAAAAATGTTGCTACACTAACTAGTAGAGTAAAAGCTGTTGAGTCTTAGCTCAGGTTTGTTCAGAGGACAGATTTCCCACCTTCAGGAATCATTTACAATATTTTAGTTGCTCAGTCATGTAAATGCTTCAAATGTAATTTTTCTGCATTCTCCAGCACCACTCCTGTATTTTTCACATACTGGAAAGTTTCTCATTGTGTGATCCCTCGTCTCTCATGCCAATATTAGGCCACTGAAATTTCAGTGACTTTCATGAAGTACACCCTGACCTAAACTGTTAAAACTATTCATCCAGCCCACTACATCTATTTGGCTGTGTATGTCATCTGTGTGTGTCATGACCATGTATAAATATTATATAATTCATACAGCAGTGAAGCAATGTTTCCTGCGCAATGCAATGAAATATATTAATTTATTTCAAAATTTATTGCAGAACTCAAATGGGGCAAGACTGAATTCCAATGGTAAAACTTCCTTTAACTTACTGAAGGCAGTCTCTCCTGTCACAAGCATCACTTGAATTCCAAAACCTGTCTGGATAGGTGAGGGGAGAGCAGTGGAATGTTGTGTACCAGACTTCAGCAAGGCTTTTGATGCTATCTCCCATGATATCCTCATAGACAAAGTCATTAAGTGAAGGCTGGACAAGTAGATGGTGAGATGGATGGAGAACTGGACTGGCTGAACAGCAGAGCTCAGGGGGTTTTGATCACAGGGACCTGTTTGAAAACCTGAAACAAGTGATATCCTACAAGGGTTTTGATACTGGGTCCAATCTTGTACAACTTATAACTCAGATGAAGGGGTAGATAATTCCCAGCAAGTTCACTGATGACACAAGGCTGGGAGGAAAGGCCAATACCCCAGAGGGCTGTGCAGCCCTTCAGATGGACCTCAGCACCCTGGGGCTGACAGGCTGGAGAGTTGGGTAGAGAAGAATCTTCTGGAATTCAACTCAGGCAAATGCAGGGTCCTGCACCTGGGGAGGAGCACAGATTACACCTGCTGGAAGGCAGCTCTACAGAGAAGGACCTGAGAGTCCTGGTGGACAATTAGCTCTGCATATGTGCCCTTGTGCCAAGAAGGCCAATGGAAGAGCATTGCCAATGCTGAGGGAGGTGATCATGCCCATCTACTCAGCCCTTGTGAGACCACATATGCTGTGCTGTGTCCAGTTCTGGGCTCCTCAGTACAAGAGACATGGAGATCCTGGAGCAGGTCCATCAAAGGGCTATAAAAACTATTTCCTCTCATGAGGAAATAATTGAAAATAATTGAAATAATTGAAAAAAATGTGAGAATTGGGCCTATCCAGCTTTGAGAAGAGACGACTGAGAGAAGTCGTTGCCAATGTCTCTCAGTATCTGAAGGGATGGTGATAAGAGGATGGACCAAGCTCTGTTCAGTGGTGCCGAGCAATAGGACAAGAGCAACGGGCAGAAACTCATGCACAGCAAGTTCCACCTGAACATGAGGAAGTACTTCTTTATTTCGTGGGTGATCAAGCAATAGAACAGATTGCCCAGAGAGAGTGTGGAGTCTCCTTCACTGGAGATATTTAAAGGCCATCAGATGGAAGGACAGAATGCGCAGTGTGCATTATCTATAGTTTCCAGACAGAAGCATCATCTTTCCACTTATGCCGATTTCAAAATGATGCAGAGACCTTGAAGTTCCTCTGCCAACCATCAAAGGTAACTTGGTACCATAAAACAAGTGTTTATACAAGGCTTAAAGCACTTCAGTCAGTATTGGAAATCTCATTTTGTCATTACAAAGGACTGCATTATAAAGATCAGGTTATCAATTCAAATGATTCATTAGGAAACTAAGGAAGATGCCAATTTTATTCATCCCTTCCTAAATTTTGTTGGGATTGTTTTAATTAAACAGTTAAAACTACACCAAAATTTGAAATTTCTTTAGGAAATCTGATAAAATAATTTTTCGATCTTTTTTATGAAAAAAATCTGCTATGGTGTAATTTGGATTATTAACATAAAAATAATAATGTAGATAAATTCACAAAATGCATAAAAAGAAATCTCATTTCTTTTTTTTATTTTAATCTGTGACCATAACAGACATAGTATCCCCAAGAAAGAACTTTCTGCTCAAAATTATAGCAGAAATTGGAATAATTATTACCTTTGGCCAGTGCTTTAAATATATATTCACATATTCAGTTGGTCCCAGAGAGAGGCAGAGAAAAAATGATGTGTTCGTTGTTTGTGTGGGTGTTCTTTCTCTCAGGATTTGCATCACTTCCTATTATATCCATTTTTCAAGCTGTCTTCAGTTTAGAACCTTTAGCCAGTGGCAGAAAATTTTACTCGAAACAAATTAGCCAGCTTTGTTCAACAAGAAAACAGCAATATTCAATTTTGGAATTTTATTCAGAACAAGTAACCTGAGGGCAGTAGATGCTGCCAATAAAGAGGGAACTGATTTGTCATATTATAGTTGGATGCATCTGTGATATCAGAGTAGTTTTTCCTTATAATGTAAGAAGGCACATATCTAAAATAATGAGACATTATGGAAAGTTTATGGCCTCTTAACCTTTCCTCCTTGATAGATCTGTACTTGCATACAAGAAGGTAGATTCAACAAGACAATTTCAAGAGTCTGAGAAAAAAAAGCAGTGTACAATGACACATTAGTTGCTGGATTTTTTTCCGGAGAATGAGAAATGTTAGAAAAACTGTCTTTGCCTCACTCACGCTGCCTTTCTGGTTGCTGTTGGAAAACAGTATGCTTTGGCATTGTCTCCACTACTGAAGACAAATTGTAAAAATCTATTTCTCATGCTGCAGGATTTTTCCAAGTATACCCATTTTCTGAAGGTAAGTTGAGTGTCTTCAATATATCGTTTTCTTTCTATAATTTTGTATATCTGGAGTAGCTTCTTTAATCAGTGGAATAACATCTAGGTAAGGTGTGGTTGCTAGGAGAGGTGAAGAGCATCTCCTAGGATCTGCTTCCTAAATTCTCTTTAACTGTTGCTGTGAAAGATCTTTTTGTGTCCAAAATGTTCACCAACAGGACAAAAAAAATCTCATGTTATTTTTCTTTTATTCTTTTTCTAACACTGCTTAGATTCCTTTCTTTGGAAATGGCAGCTTTCATGTATAGATTTATCATGGGCTTTCAAAACCTATTGTTACACTGATAGTTTCTGAATCATAACAACCTGTATTACAATTTTACAGGAATTTAGATAACTTTGCTTTGTGGATGTGTTTGAAAAGGATGCACCAAGTAGGAAGGGAGATACTCAGCATAGATATTGTGTAGGCTTCACTTTTTCAAACATAAAAATGATGAGGGAAATGTGTCTCTATAAAGTCAAGAGACTTGCATACTGCTTTAAAATATAAATGAAACCCAAAATAGTCTTAAAACCAACATATAAACAATGAGATAAGGTGTCTTTTTTTTGAGTCTCACAAATGTCCAGAGACAGGGTGGAAAGATCCCCTTTTCTCTCTTTTACTTGCCAAGAAAAAGGAACTTTTCAGACAATCAGACTAGTCAGAAGGGCATAGCTTATAGAAAAGGCAAATAATTGCATTCAGATCAGTGGGAACCCAATTCCTTCAAGAATATAACAGAGTGTTCCATGAATATGAATGTGTTTCTAAAAAGCTAAACACTCAGCCAGGCACAGCCAAGGCAATCAGGAGGCTGGTGAATAATGCCATAGATTTTGGACGAACAGCAGGAGGAAACAGCAAGAATCCAAAGCACACTCAGCAGGCATTGATACAAGTTACACATGGGACTAGTAAATCACCCAAACTGACTAATTATGGTAGGCAGAATGTTAGCAGGCTTCTGAAAAGAATGTGGACTTCTAGGTACTACAGCAGTGTGAAACATGAAGGCAGGTGTTTGTATCAGATGTTTGACCCGGCTGATCCAGCTGATTGTGCATTTTCCAAGGCATGCAAATTCAGTCATGGTGTTATCACATCCCAATCAGTCAGAGTGCAAAGCCAATATGGCAGATGAAAAAATAAAGTCTAAAGAAATGTTAAAAAAGAAGGTATGACAGAAAGAAAGCATACCAAAGGGTGTTTTCAGAAAATAAAGACTTCTGCAATGGGTGGCATTAACACACATGCAAACCCAGATCATCTGGGAGCACTAATCTCATCTGATGTGACCCATTTAAACATGAGATAAGGAAGCTAAAATAAATGCTTTAAATTTTAATTATAATCTTTTGGCTCCTAACCCAAGGAAAATGACTGTCTCATCTGGAATGGCAGATTTGATTAAAAATTTGTGGGATACCCATAACTTTCTGGAACAGCGACTGGATTCAGGCAGAAAAATAGAGTATTTCAAATAGCAGAATACACCTATGCTTGAAGACCCTGAATCCCTTTGCGGATAAGGATAAATAAACTTTTGCATCAACTTCTACACACAGAGTACATTACTTTGAGCCACTAGATTTGTCTAGTCTTCTGTCCATTTGATTCCCTCCCAGTCATAGCCTAGTAACATCCGAATAAGTAATGCACAAAGGCAAGACCAACATATAATAGCCTAAAGTAATTACAAATTCCTTTGCAGGACAAATTGTTAGGAATTCTTTATGAGAAATACACATACCAAAGCTCTCCCTTAACAGACAAGCCATTATTCACGTACTGCAGCAGTGGATAACACATTTCATTAGAACTGCAAGCCTGCAAGACTACTATCATAGGATGCAATAATGAACATTATGGAAAGCATATTAATCTGAAAATAAAGTGGGAACAAAGCAGGAGTTTCTAGTTATAGACATGGACGCACACTCTCTACCAGAAGACTTGGACATATCCAGGCATTGTCATCATAGGAAAGATTTATATTCATTCTAATGCATTGATTTTTAAAGCTTTCTCTTTTGGAACACAATTTACAGTCCAATAATTTTGAGGACTCTCACATGTTAAAATGAAGATCAGCTGAAGTTTAATTTTAGCTTGCCGTGTGATCCCACCTGGAAATGCTCTAGATTTATTTGCATTTAAACAGCATTCCAAAGTAATAGTGTGAATATCAGTCCAAAAAAAGGGGTTGTATTCAAGAATATGCGAGGGTAAACAAAAAACCTCTTTTCTGAATCCCCAGCACAATAGTTTAATTTCTAAGTTATAAATTATCCTAAAAATAATTTAAGAATCTTAAGATATAAAGGCACTACAGAGGACTGTCTAGTATAGAAAAACGCTTTTGGCGTTTTTAACCTTTCAAATAAATACAGCAAAAGTGAAGTTCTAATACAGACTTCCTCCATAGGAATGGCTGTGTTATCATTTGTAGGCAAGCTTAGAATAATGTATTTACAGGAAGTGCTTGATAAAATATGCTATATTTGTGAATGGAAGCTCTTGGATTTGGATTCTTATTTCTGTCCTTGAGTATTAATTTCATCAAGAAACCGGACTAGAACATAGGAAAAACATATTAATGTTAAAGATAATCAATCAGTAGAACAGAGTAGTGAAGCTGGAAGTCTCTGTCAACACTAAGAATTTTTTGGTGCAAGTTGAAAAAAGCCTTTTAGGAAAAATATTGTGCCTTGAATCATTGGGATGACCTCTTGAAGCCCCCTTAACATCATTGCTACTACTAAATAGTCTATATGTATTTGAATACTGAATATTATTGACTTTAGAACAGATCTATTTTACTTACTTTTCTCCCTTGGAGTATGCACAAAATTCCAGATCCTAATCATACTGATAAATGAAAGAGATCACCTGAATTTTCCAGGAAACTGACATTAAAAAGTCCTACTTGTTAAGTCCTAGTTTCAGTTTCATGACAGAGGGGAAACCATTTAGGATTTAGCAATTCACCTTCTATCATATTAATGCCTCAACCTGACTTTTACTGATCCTAAATGAACATTAATCATGGAAAGTGACTCTATTTCTATTTTAAATTTCTCACTAGATGAAATAGCCCTTCAGACATGGCTCAGGTTCAGTTAATCACACTCCAGCACCTTCACCCTTACTCAGTTTTGGTGCGGGGATCCCTCTGCTTGCTTTCCAGTGTTGACAGTCTTAATTATTAACTGGTTATCTATACTAAATGTGCCAGGTACTATTAAATCATATTTCCTTCATAAACACTACTTATTAAAAGAGATAGGTTCCAGAATTCTACCTTTTTTTTTATTCTCTAATTTAACTATATATATTTGTCAGATTTTTGATGGAATTACTAGCATTCTGATTCCAAGCTCAAACACCCTGAGCTCATTGCAACTCCAAGAAGTCACCAAAAGAAGCTTTCTGAAAGTTCCAAGAAGCTGTATGTTAACAGAAATGCATTTAAGAGCTAGGCCAATAAAAGTGATTAATAATATTAAGCAAACAAATTAACTTTCCAGGTGATTACTGAAGTGTCACTTCAAAGGTGTGATATTTTGGTTTTCAGAATAAATATTTGTGCTTTTCAGCGTTTTTGTTGTTTCATTTGTCTTCTTAGTAGTTTTTTAAAAAATTTAAACAGATCCCATGGGAAAAGCAGAATTTTTAAAAATAAAACTTAAAAAAATCAATTTTTTTAGAATTATCTTGAGACATAATTTAAGGGCTAATAGTGTTTTAATCAAAGTTCATAGAGAGCTCAGAACTACAGAAACTATAGACCAGCTACTAGTTAAGCACAGTCTCCCTGTATTTTTTACTTTTCTTTTGATGACACTTTACAGTGGCGGTTCAGGAATAGGCTGATTTGTAACACTGTAAATCAATGTTGTTTGTGATGTGGATACAAGAACACAGAACTTGTCCTTCTTTTCCTCTATTTTTTATCTCTGGCTGTAAACTTTTTTCTTATTTAAATTCTTTCTGCTTCTTTTTAGGAAAACCAGCTGGATTATACTGGCAAATACCTCAGGAAGGCAGAACTAATTGCTCCAATTATTACTGGAGAGCCAGGTGGGAAACTAGAATGTGGGGTCAACTGGGGATAGATAAAAAGTACTTCTCAGAGTTTAGAGAGGAAGCTGATAATACTTGGGTTTATAAGGCTGCTGTTGTTTATCTTGACTCAGTTTTTAAAGTGTGGATTTTAGGCACAGTAAGGCTATTCCTAGCTTAAGGGGACATGTATAAAATATAGACTTCTTTTTAAAAAAACGAGAGAGGATAAGGACTACTGTCAGTGCATAGGCCTGCTTCATTGCTTAAGGATCCCTTGTGACAGAAAAATACATCTGATCTTTTAAATTCTTAAAATCAGCATATGACAGGCTATCTGCAAGTGCTTTCAGTACTTGTTTTCTATTCTCTTATGTCCTTTTTTTGCTCTGTAATGTAGCAGCTGCTCATGAGAGAAATTACCCTTGCTGGTATTTCTGCTTTAAATTTTGTTGGCATTGATTAAAATTATGCTGTAGAGTAGTAGATGGCAGACCCTTGCTAGAAGGTAATGGCAGAAAGCAAGGCTCTGATTTTATATTAAAGTCAGTTTGAAAAAAGTCAGGTTGAATTTTAGCCTTTTTATTTATAGGGATATTAGAGAAGTCTGGCAATTCTTCTTCTTTCAATTAGATACCTTCCTGGGAAAGGATCAGATTTTAATTAATAATATTTTATTTCGCAAAAAAACCTTTTCTACATGTAAATCAGAATGGCAACAGGACTATAAAAGTAGGTATTACAGACACTAAGAATGGGGTTTTAAAAAGAGATCAACATGTTTATGTTGCTCTTGAGGAAAGACAATGAGAATGTGCAGCAATTTATTTTGCTATGTACATGACATGAACTCAAAACTAAAAAATACAATTCAACCACTGTTCAAGTCAGTGGTAATCTGACTGGTGGTGAAATGTTGGTAACAATTCAGATTGTCTGTATTTCTCTTTACATCCATGGATCAATATTCATTAGAATCAAGTCAACAGTCTCATAGTCAGTAAAAGACTGTTGATTCAAAAAAAACATACTTGTAATTCCAGACTTTTTCTAGGTTCTCATACATTTTGGTATATATTAGGATTACATGTGCAAAAATCCAGAATTATTTGAGCTGTTGGGAAGGTAGCAAACATCAAAGATAGTATTTGACCTAAATAGATGATGCTTCCTGTGGTTTTGAGATACCAACCTAAAAAGGCCGTAAAAAGAACTGGTTTAAGCCTTGGTCCAGAAACACAGAACCATTCTCTGCCATGGTGAAAGCGACTGCTTCTGACTTGGCCATTTATTGCTGATCTATATACTGTTATTTATACTGCTAGGAGTCAGGAATCATGTTACAGAAGATAAAAATTTTCAGTTTAGTCCAATATAATTAAATTTAAGAAAAATAAATATGTATTAGTTTATGATCTGTAGGTAAATTGATGACTCCTCCAGCATGTGAATTCACAGTTCCTCTGTCTATTCAGTCACTTCTTGACATAAATATAGAAATGAGCAGTTGTATGCTATGTAATGATACTTGCAATTTTCTTTGGAAATAACAGTTCTCAGATTCTTGCTACCCAATACTGTACATGTGACATTCTGATGTTGCTTCAGTAGCTGAATCAATCCAAAGGTAAGAAGCTAAAAAGAAAGTGGAATTTTCCTGGCACAGAGTTACTGACATCTGTTCAAAACAAAGTACTGGATGAAGTTTGTGAAATGTGGGTGCCTGATGCTCCTAATGAAAGGTACAGAAGAAATCACTGCTAAAGAATGGAAGTGCTTTTACTTTTGTAATTGTCAAACACCTGAGTGGACAGAGTTCCAAGAACACCACTCACACCGAGCACGCACATTTGCAGTTTGTTGACCCCTTCAAAATTCTTTGTCAACTCTTTCATATCAAAGAGTCATAGAATGATTTGGGTTGGAAGGGAACTTTAAAGATCATCTACTTCCAACCCCACCCCATGACAGGGACACCCTCCACTCAACCAGGTTGCTCAAACTCCCAGTGTTCAACCTGTCCTTGAACACTTCCAGGGTTAGGGCATCCATCACTTCTCTTGGAAACCTGATATAGTGCCTCATATATTCAATCTAAATCTACTCTCAGTTTAAAACCATTGTCACTGTAGGCCCTTGTAAAAAGTTTTTTGCCTTTTCTTGTAAGTCCCCTTTTTCTATTTCAAGACTACAACAAGGTCTCCTCAGAGTCTTCTATTCTCCAGGCTAGACAACCCCAACTCTCTCAGCCTGTCTCCATAGGAGAGGTGCCCTGTCTCTGATCCTTTTAATGTAAGAATGTTTCTCACCTGCAGTAAACCTCCTATTTTTAGCCTGGACAAACCAGACATCAAAGTATAGAGTTGTGCCTATACAAAAGCATTTGCAAATCTCAGTAACTGTATCATAATTATCTTCATCTGCCTTTTTTATCCTGTTATAACTTTCTGGTTGAAGGTCCAATATTAGGGCATTTTTCTCTGAACATCCTCATAAGGTTTAATATCATACTTCTGATATTTCAATCTTTGGATTTAAAAGAAATCAAAATGCTAGTTTTTTAAGGTGTGAGATGCAGCGAGTCCTCAGCCTGTTCTCAGTCATAGTACAATGAGTCCTGTGGTTTAAAGTGTTACTTTAGCCTAATTTAAGAGCAAGTAAAAATGAATTCTTTTTTCTGAGTTTTAATTACTGTGCAGAATATGGCATTGGTTAGCTGTGCCTATTCTGTCAGTTTGTTTCATGCCTTGCTTTACTCAAGAGAGCTAATCCACTTATCACTCCTGGGTGCTCCTCTTCAGGAGAAACAGTGTGAAACATTTTGCGAGACAATTTGCTCCAGGGTCTATTCTGTGCAGAAAGGATGGATGAAAATTTCACTAGGACGGTTCAAAAAGCTACAAAGGAACATTTACAAGTCAAATTATTCCCAGTCAGAAGGTCATGCACCTTTCCAAAACCTTATTAGAATGACTCCCTAGCATGTTTTAAGGTTTCTGTGGTATTTTGACAATTTTTGTCATAAATAAAGATTAGACTGCCTAAATTATTGAAATACAGAGATAAAAAATTAAACCATTATAACTGAATTTCTTGGCTTATAATTTTGGCTGATGAACCACAAAGCTAAACAATTAAGAGAAAAAGGGTGTTTTTTATCTTAGGTTACTCTGAATAGATGAAATTAAACCTGTACTGTACTGTAAAATTTGCCTGTTAAAATATGATCACAGGGCATGTTTGGAGCTTGTTGTTATTGTGTTTGCTTTTTTCTTTCCTTTATTCTATAACTTAGGCAAATTACTAGCATGCCAAAAAAAAAAAAAAAATTGAAAATTCCTGCAAGACTTCACTAAAGGTTATATGAAATGAGAACGTATCTCTATCATAATTTTGTAGAAATTCAGTAAGTATGTGTGCACCTTTAGATTTTGAAATAGTACAAATCTATTCCTTCTGTTGTTCTATGGGAATATATTTACTGGGGCTTTACTAGAACATTCTGAAAATTTCTGTTCAGGTTCAATCATCTGTAGAGGGAGACAGTTTCTTAGAGAACTTTGTTTAATTACACTCAAAGTATGCGGCTCAAAGGACCACTGGAAAGGTCATAAAGCGAATATTTGAGATATGGCTGAACAGTGAACAGAAGATTTTGGTCTTCAGGATATGGACTGGAGGGTAATAAAAAAGAAAATAAGAAAGGTGAAAAAAAAACCCACTCTCTTGGAAGATCTAATTGAAAATTCTCTCAACAATAAGGCCAGCCACAGAGGATGACAGAAGCACTGTGAGTACTCATTCACTCAAAAACTCCCTGACATACTCCTAAAAGAGTCTCTTCTTGAGATGAACCTCAGTGGCTGAGGATTGAGGAATGACTGAGGAACGATATTTTGCATGCATACAGAATCTTCAAAAGGAGAAGATGCAACATTTCCATGACAATGCTATTTATATCTATATATCTCTCTTCTACTGGAAATAGTGGCATCTTGGGACTACCTAGCAAATTCACACTTTTAAAATGCATGGAAATAATTTTTCCCATATATTTTTTTAAATGGATAAATGGTTGGTAGGTGGAAATTACCATCTGGAGCCTATTGGCTGAGCAACTTCATAGGACAGATAGACCAATCATGATCTACAACTGAATCAAGGTATTAATCATGTGCTTTTAATTGTTAGTTTCAGTCCTTAAATTGATGCAATTTGGCTTTTTAAAATGTCTGTAATACTCTAACCATGTCATAAGAAATCTTTGAACACGGTATATCGCACTTTCTGAAACAAATACAGAAGTTGGCTTGCATAACTTAATGGAGATCACATTATGTATAATAAGATTTACTGAAGCTCAAGAAGATGAAGTATTTCATCTGCTCAGGGCAGAATGCCCGGAGTAAGATAGCATGCAACAATGCATATCATAAAAATAACTAATACAATGTCCAAGAACAAAACTCTGATTTTTTTTTTAATATTATTAAGTAGTACAAAAATACAGAATATGAGAAGATAATATATTCAGAGAAAAAAAGATTATCATAGACAGAATCACAGTTGTTTATATTGACCATTTGGTTATGTCAGCAAAGTAAATAGTACTGTTTTCCAGTATTTACTTAAAACTATCCTGATATATGTTAATAGCACAAAAACTACTCTCAACAAAGCATTAACACAAGTGGGCAAACAATTACAAAATGAGATTTTTTTCCCTGGAGATTCCACTTATGTAAATGCTTAAATTTTGCTGTCATACCCCTGTGAGCTGAACTCAAACCATGTTGCTACAGTTTTGATTCAGCCACCTAGATAACAATTCTCATTGTCATTTGAGGATCTCACCTTGCTTTCCCTGCAGCTACTGGTCTTAAAAATCCTCTGAGTCCCCTGCCACATTTGTCAGGCCTGTGTGAATGATTTGGATGACTAAAACATTTCACATAGCAGTAGATCTGCATGTTCAATCAACTAAATTTACTCTTCACTATTTTAAAGAGACTAACCCAAGGCTACTTTTTACAGAAGTTATACCCTAAGAATATCTGAAAATGTAAAAAAAAGAGAACCAGTATTAAAAAGTTTTAAATGTAACTCTAAGTCATTATTTGCAAATAAGAATACAAATGCCAGCTATGGGAGATCTCTACAGTTAATGAAAAGTGGGAATGAATATTTGCTTCCACTTAACTTCAGAGATCATCTGGTCCACAACACAGGTAAGTGAACTAGAGAAAATGCATGGTTTTAAGATTTACATTCTCTTTTAAGCATCTATAAAAATAATGCCGCAATCAGTTTGTAATACTGAAGTAATTCTCAGTTAATCTTGAGTTTCTCTAAATTCTGAACTACTTTCCCAAAAGATTATTACATTTACATGCTGAAACTCAAATGCTCTTGAATTGTTTTCCAGATTTTAGTTTAATTTATCCTTTGACACTGACCCTTCCCCTCTTAGCCAGCTAGAAATCAGACACTAAAATCCAGGCTGACTGCACCAGCCTCTCTCAATGGCAAAAAACACTCAATAAGAACCAGTCATTTTATCAGACAAGGAGTTGTAACGCTTGAGCTCCCAAGGTAGCAGAGGTGAATTGCATTGTAAGTGAAAATTAGGGAATTGCAGCTCTTGAGTCTTGTAAATTTTGAAGACAAGAAGAAACACAACTTTGGAAAGGTAATTTCAGACCAAATGTTATATACACATCTTTCAGAATGTTTCAAAAGGTGTTTTGGGTATTGTTTGGCTTATTCTTACTTGTTTTTGTTTGGGTTTGGGGTTAATTAATAACATCAATAAAAAATGAAAATATTTTGTATTTGTAGCTCTGAAATTTAGGATCCAAGACATAACCTAAAGGGCAACTTATGATGAACAAAGGAATGAAAAGGTATTTTTTATACAATTATAAATCTGTATAAAACTCACCATGGCAAAATAAAAATGAAAAATTCCTAACTTCCCATTTTCATCCCACCATTTCTCTTTTAAAAAACAGATTTTTTTTAAATGCTTAAATATATTATTGAAAAATTTAATTTTGATAGGAAGATTATCAAAGCATTTGATATTTGATAAAGAAGATTATTAAGTATTTTTTAATGAGTACTATGTATGGAAATATTTAGTAAAATGCATATACACAGGTATATTTTTTCCAAAGCAAATTCTTGCTTTGGAAAAGAGAACTTTACAGATCTACCTGTAAATTCTAATTTGATTTCTTCAGCTCTGTGGAACATTAGACTGCTTTTAACTCAAAAATGGAAACAGCAATTATTTCCTCATGTATAGAGATTCTAGAAACCTGAAAAATGTTGATTCTTTTAAAATGACTAAACTTAAAATCAATTTATCAATTATATTTATAAATTTCAATTTATGAATTAATTAATACTCAAACCTTCATTGAAATGCATCTAAATGAAAAAGGTCTTTTTTGAATAATAAAATGAACATCATGATAATTAAGTTTTATATTTGAGGTCAACATAAACATACACTTGAAAGAATACACCTCATATGTAAAGGGAAATGGAATTTTCATAACATGTCCTTAGTACAAAACACTCTCTATTTTCATGTGGTTTTCCATTATTACACATGAAAAAGATAATAATATTCCCCATGAAATTTTGAAAGTCATTCTGTCAGGTGCTTTCCAGCTCCACTATTACAATGTCTTCTTCTTTCTCAGCATCACATTAATACCAAAACAAAATCACTCAGAATTTCCCAATACAATAAATGTTTCATTATAGTGCATTCTGCATTAAATTCAGCAGTCAAGCCTGCTCAGCTAATATTTTTATTTAAAATTAATGTTTTATGTCAACACTAATATTAATAATTGATTTATGAAGTAAATATTCTGAAAAGTTATAAATATAGAGCTTGACAGGCATTAGATATATTCTTCGAATTCACTGAGTATTGAGTCAGCTCCACATTTTTATGTTTAATTTGAAAAGCAATGAACATCAGAAGACAGATACTATTATATATTATTCATTGTAATCTAAGTATTTAATTACTTTAAATATACAGGTAGGGCACCATTCTCATTTAAACTGAAGACTCATTACATTGATGTTCTGTGTAAAGGGCCCCTAGAGAAAATGAAGGTCAGGATTTTAATCTACAATACAAAGAGAGCATAGACTAATTTTTCCTAGCATGACAAGTCAAAGAAATAGACACATCCTTCTTAAAAAGATGGGGTAGCAGTGTAGAGCTGTTTGCATTTCTTTTTACCTTCTGAATCAGTTACTCCTATTCCCGACTGCTTTACTGGTTCTTGTCCATTCTGGCTCATCTTCCCTCTGTTAAAAGATATGAGGGTTGTTGTCAATAAAACCATATAAAGATGAGAGCTAAAACAATGACACACCTAAGCCAACGAGGCTTGGTTCTTTTAAGAATATTTTCTTTTTTCTCTTTTGAAGGCAGCTGCAATCACATCTTGCTAAGCCTGTACATTCTTACAGAATGGGTCCATCAGGTGCTGTCTGCTACCTGCCCCACATCAGTCTGGGGCTGCATATCTTCTCTCCTCACTTTATCTTGTTATAGTCAACAGTGAAATATATAATAAGCAGTCATAAAAATTGATATTTATTCTACCATACCATTACTTCGAAGGTAAGGCATACTTGTGGTTGTTATCTTCTTAAATTATTGCTTTACTTTACAGTTTAGATTTAGCATAAGAAACAACTCTGAAAACTTAACATTAATCTTAGAGTGGAATAAATCATGCCCCAGAGTTTACTATTTTCCTGCATTTTATGTAGAAAGAACCAGCATTAGAACCTTGATGTCTATTTTTACGCAATGAAAGTTAAGTAAAATATAAGCTATCTTTAAATATACTTGTTGCAAGCTCTAAGGCATGCTTGCAATCACTCTCAAACATTTGTGCTTCTAGTTTTCTTTTTGCCTTATGACTCTGACTGCTGTGATAGAGACTATAAGGCATTATCTTCAGTTGCATGTGATTCCTTGGGGGTTAAAGGGTCAGCACTGTTCTTTTCTGCCTGTGAGTAGAAAAGTGTCTCCCTGTGAGAAGAAAACGTCATGTCTGAAGTTGTCTAAATTCACAGGGAACTAAAAGATTAGTATAAAATCATTGTTTTTCAAGTGATTTTATATTGTTTTAACTGAAAGCTATTATTTTCTTCTACTGTAGGGAATGCTTCATAAATCATTACAGATATGATACAAGAATTATTTGTCCCAAGGGTTATATTCCTTATACATCATTTAATTATTTTTCACCTTTGCATTCAAAACGAATTTTATTTTACAGCCAATGTACTGCTATAAATGGTTACATAACACAAAGGCATAGAGAATCTGCTCTTTATCAGAGACAAGAACATGAGTAGCTTTCACTGAATAATAGGAGTATTTTAAAAAAATCCAAATTAGAAAGACTTTACAAGATATATTCAGATTCATGTAACTGTATATAATTATTAATTTCCCTTGATAGTTATAGCTACTTAATATTGGCAACTATTCTAATTAGTTACCTCATCAAACAATTCCCAAGGTGTCACTATTTAATTATTTTATTTTATTTCAAGACTAATTGTTGCTATGGTTAAAAGCACTTGGACTAAAACAAAGAGTTTAAAACTCAGCATATCCAAAAATTTCAATTGATAGACCAGAAACTTAGTCTAAGCAGAGAGCTTATAGCCAAAAAGAGATTTTAAATGCCAAGATACTTAAAAATATTTAGCCTACTTAATACTTCACATCCAAATTGTAAGCTGTGGTCTTATGGATTTGCTGAGTTAGAGTACAAGGCCAGAGTCCCTAAATCATTATCAAGCCAGTGTGAATGCAAATGATGAGTAGAATTTCAATTATACATATATTCAGATAAATAAAAATTTTTATTCAGAATTCAAAATGGAAACAGTTATCTATTTTAAACATTCTCTCCATGAATGATCTGATGGCAAACAGTTATTTTGTCATTCATTTTCCTTACATTGCTTTGTAAAGCCCTGGAGACTAACATGAAAAATGAAACAGGTCCTGTCTGTATAAATTTCCTGTGTAATTTTAAAGACTCTGTAAGCATATAAATAACTTAGTTTAAAATGCCATAATAAAAAAATAGTGTAGCATTACAAAAAACGGGACATGGATAATTTTATTTAATTAAGTATAATTCATGAGAACAAATTTCTATACGAGAAAATCTGAAGCTGTGGAGACTTCCTCCTGCTTTTCAGTAGAAGTGGGGCTGATTTCAGGCTTAAGAGACCAATGAGTCTGTCAGCCAAATAGCAAGTAACTGTAGGTACTGTCACATTGCTAGTCAATACACAGTAAATGATGTTCTTTGGATTCAAACTTGGCATGTGTGAACAGAAAATTTCTATTGAGAGCTCCATCTTGTGTTATTGTACACAAAAATTTTGTGTATCTTTGCTTTTCTCACTAGGAATGACAGCCCGATATTTTTCTTTTTCTTTTGATATTGTCAAAGACAATCTTTTTTCCCCTTTTAGCCTAGAACAACATGAGTGAAAAATCCACTACAAATCAAACAATTGGCACCCTACAACCTAAGCTCACATAATCCTCCTAGATTCTGAAGGTGAGATTGAAGTCTTTGCAGACAATGAATGAACAATGACCACCAACTAATATTTTGAGAAAGGTCAATCTGTAAATTTTTTCGAGCCAGAATCATTAAGTTGATCAGAAGTTACTTTGTCCTATAAGAGAATATAAATTAAATTGATAAACGATGGTTCATGCTGACAGAGGAGGTGAAAAAATCCTGGCAAAACTTTTCTCTGTGGAATACTTAACTGGGTAAAAAAATTTGGAAAATTAAATCATTTTATAGGATCATTACACTGATAGTAGCTTGATAATTCCTACAGGGACTCTGTACCAAAAAGCTTTTTCCAGCCAAGAACTGAGAAATTATTCTGAAACTCATAAAAGCTTGGGAAAAGCTGAGCTGTATCCAGAATATGAATTCTCCTTGCACTAGTAACATCTCTTTACAGAGGGAGGAATATCTGAAAACTTAAACTAAGCTTTCTCAATCCTACAATAGTTGTACTTTTAAAACATAAGCTAAGCCCATCTCTACACATTTTCATCAAAGGCTGAAACCAGCACATCTATATAACAGGAAGAAATTCACAAGGCTGAGGCAGAGGTTTGATTGGTTATTAACAATTCAGTGCTCAACAAAGCAGAATAAAAGTGTGAACTCTGGGGAATTCTCCCCTTTAGCTGCTATTCTACTGCATAACTCAAGTCTGCAGAGGAAACTACATAAGGAGACGACTGGCACAGTGAAAGTGCTATAAATTGTGCATGGAGGATACAATATATGAATGGAAAAACCTTACATTCTTGGGATGGGAAATAGATTATTCTCTCCCGTGGCACTGCTGCTGCCTTCGCTATCCATGCTGTAGCCACTGCCAAAGCTACTGGCTGATGAGCCAGTGGAGACAGAACTTTCTGCAGGTCGGTGATTAGTAGACCTTGCTGTACAGGGCAGGAACATTTGGTTACTAAAAACTTGTAAGACATCAGTACCACTGACATTAGGAAAAAATGTATTTTGTCAAAATCACATGCTGCAAACACTTTCACTTTTATATTTTACATTCAAATATTGCTTTATCATATTTTGCAGATGAAGTTTGTTTTATGTATAATAAGTAGTTCTAAACCAAATAGTACACCACCATATTTTTTTTCTACAGTCATGTTAATAGCTCAAATCAACAGCCTGAAGGACAAAAAAAGAACAGGATAGAATGATTAACACTGCTTTTCTGATTAAAATGACAGAAAACCAGTTATTCATCTGAAACATTTCATACGATAATCTTGTAAAAATTAAAGCCCCAGTGGGCCTTCCTCATATTCCTTGTGAAATGTTCTTTGCATTTGGTGATTTTGAGGAGAGAAGTTTGCAAAGATGTGTAAGCACACAACCTATAGTCACAGCGAATATCCCCGCCCCTCTTCAGACATAACACAGCTATGCATTATATTTCTCAACTGCTCCTGCCCATCTGGATCTCTCTTACTACATGTATAGAATTTTAATGAACATAATTTGATGGGAGATGCCTTAATCTAATTTAATACCATTTGGTGTTAGTATACCATATGTTAGTTTTACTTCAGATTGCCTTATTTTGTGTTTTGGACATTACTGCACTACATGAACAAATCATCCAGTATTTCACATTTAGCAAGTTGAGAAATACAAAGGAAAAAGGACACAGTGACATTACACATAGTAATTAATACAGGAACAATAGAGTAGCTATTCTCATATTGAATAACACAATTGTCTGGGAATATTAATACAGATTTGGGGATTTTTTTTCTAAATGTCCTCTAATACATCTGCTATTTTCATGTTTAATCTATTTCAACCTACTGAGCATATGTACTGAAGACAGAAAATACTGTTTTGAAAACTTATTTTTCTATGAAGACTTAATGAGGTTTTGTGGTATTTTGCTAAACTGTGAAACTCCTATGTAAGTAGTTAAAAGAGATTATTCTTTAAAAGTAAATTAGTCAAGTATCTAACTGGAAATTTAATAAGAGCCAGAGCCCCAACAGTGTCTTGCTTTAAACTAGCAATCAGTATTTTTTATGTCTGACTAACTGAATAATATTTTTGGTGAAGAATACTGCATGCTGCCTGATGGGGGACCAAGAAGCTGAGTGTAACTCCTCAAACATAATGCAAAAATAGGTGAGTAATTTGAACTAGAAGCAATAAATGAAGCAATTCTTATGTCATAAATCCTTGGACAAACTTTAAGACAGAAATCTTATTCTTCACAGTGATTCTTCACTGGTAAGCCAGTTGTCACATAACTTTTTTTATCATTTCAACTCTATTATAATCTCCTTTGTTCCACTATTGCCCACAGCCAGAAGTGGAATTTGTCAGTCTACATTGTTTTCAGATAAAATTATTCTTTAGCTCTATTCCATGATTTTATACATTGATTGTAGGCTGCCTTCTTGGAGGTAAATACAAAGGAATCAATTTTAAAATCATAATGTTATTAGCAGATACTCTCAATATCTCATCTGGAGGAAAGGCACCCATGTTTTTCCGGAGAGACAGCCAGCTGGGTGGCTGTCTGCAGTGGTTGCTCTATCACTTTCAGCTGGTGGTGCTGTGAGGGAATTCCTATGCCTATGGTGACATGTCAGCAAAATGCTGCAGAGAAATGCTGGGCAAGAGTGCCATTTCAGAGATGAGAGGTCAAACTCTCTGTTATAGCACATTATTGCCAGTTGCCCTGTATTTAACAGCCTCTCTCATGCCTGTCCCAAACTAATTCACCTCAGTTCTCACTGTGTTTGCATGACCTGTATGTCTCCTGTTGTTTTCTGTTTGGAATTCTGAGGGTTCCTTTAGGTTAGGTTGTTTTTTTTGGCTTCATTTTGTGCCATGGCATGACAAATGCCTCACAGGTGAGTACAAATGGGAGATCAACACATCTGCAAAACCCATGGAAGCCAAAACAGTATTGTGCCAGCACAGAAAAGAATCTTCAGGCCTTCCCTTAGGCACAAATTTGCTTAGTGTAGCATATATCTCCACCATAACATATGTGGCCTGAAAGGATCTTTCATATCTAGGATTTTTTTTACTGAATTTACTGTAATGACTGACTTTAATGTAAAGTCTGAAGTAATTTCTTGTATCTTTACTGGTAGATTTTTAAGACCAGTAAGAACCTAGAATTTAGTTCAATCCAGAAAAGCTTGAATTAAGCCTTTAGAAATGGGTTAGAAGTTTTAGTTCATCTATTTATAATCAACACATAGCTGTTTCTTTTGAAACAGCTGTATCCTGATTACACATTCAGTACGCTGTATTTTTAGTTTTTCTACTGTTTTCACCAATTCACATAATTTTCCATATCGATGTTTGTTTTCCATAGGGTCACTTCACTTGCTGAATGGTTATAATGGATCCAAGTTTAGGTTCATGACTGGATTTTGAAAATTCTAAAGTTTAATGTTATTTTTTTTTCTCCTGTCTGCTCTATGAAAATAATGAATCACAGTGTCAGTTTGTGACAAGAAATCAAATCCACAAATAGATTTACAGCTGGTTTCGTGACAAATTCAGAATCTGGAGACAGAGATCATCTCATAACTTGTGAGACACCCACATTTCCTACATGTTGGGATTTTTACAGATACATCTAGACCTCTAAGTTTCTGCTGGTTATATATGAAACTTTGGAGTTCTGATGATGTGGCAATGCTTGCTGCCATGCAACATTTTCCCTGAGAGTTAGTATAACTATGGTTATATTTCTACTCTATGTAGAGAGATAGAACTAGTCCCATGTTCTTATATTCAAGAAACTAGTCTGCACACTCATTTGCAGTCTTGCCCTTTCTCTTTGAATACATGCAAACATCATCTTAGAAACTTTAACAAGAAAGTCAGAGTTCACTGTGTTGCTCCTCTAGTCTTACCAGTCTGCATAAGGTCTGTGAAGTCCTGAAAGTGTCAGAACAGTTTCCACCTTGCTTGGTCAATTGGGTTCATATCCACATAAAGGACAGGCAACTATTGGATTATATTTAGTTTTAATTTTACTTTTAATCATGGTATTAGGGCAGGTTAATTCTGAGTTACAGAGCTTCTGCTTACAGCTGCCTATGCTAGAAAATTCTTCCACAGATTTTGACATCAAAGTTCTGCCAGGAGGTGCTTTGGTCTGTAGCGTTTGAACAGTTTCATATGGATTCACTTTGGTCCAAAGATTAGATATTGTCATCTGGTATCACAAAGGTTCCTGAAGCTACCAGGTGCAGTCTTGCTTTACTGAAATCTACAATGTTTGTCTGAATAGGAATGCAGGTGAAGGCATTTTCCATCATTTGAATATTTAGGACCCAGAGTGTGGAAGAGCTATGTTTCATTGCTTCCTTGCCCTTTGGTTTCGCAAATTATTCCCTGGCTCTTAAGCGATGCCCCACCTAACCCCCAAAACCACCCCAAACTCAACCAACCCAATAAGCAAATCTAGAAACTCTTAGAAAGCTTTAAAAACTTTTAAAATACTTGTCAAAGGCAAGCTCTTGCTGCCAATTACATATGACTCCTAAAGCCTTACCTCTTTAGAGAAAAGACTCTTCAGGCCTCAGCAGATGAAAGAGACAAAACTTAAGTGAAGGTCATTATACACCTTCATTTGGCCTCTCTCTGGGAGAAAGGAGATATCCCTTCACCCCCTCCAGCCCTATTTCTGTAAACTCTTTACACAGTTTATCAGGTGCTTGGTACTTTTTAAGGACTGCAATATCGTGATGTCTGGGCTGCCCAGCCATTGAACTGTGAAGAATAGAAGTAGGAAATCAAAGTTTAAAACTCTAATATGAGCTGCTTTCTCTGAAACAGGGCACAAATTTTCCTATTATAAAAAGCTATTGTTGTGGTTTGATTTAATTTTCATCTGTTAATCCTATTTTAGCTGGTAGTTCCCTTGATGAGATGAAATGTTCTCTACTTGGAACGGGTGTTAATGGGTACATATGTCACATTTAGTAGTTTGAAATGTGGTGTTAATGCTGCCTCTGAGTGATTCAGTTAAACTGCCTGTTTTACAGGCTCTGGCATGAGCAAAATTTCAGGTCAATCATTCTAGTGAATTATATATAAATGAGTTGGAAAAGTTCTCAACTGCTTACAGTAATTATTTCAGGTTCCAGGAAGGTGGATGATAATTTTATACCTGGTGTAAGACCAGGGTTTCCCAAGAAAAAATTATAATGGTTAGATAGATACCTTTTGTACTCTGTATGGTTTACAGGAAAAAGAAAAAAATTCAACAGATTGGTCATGTATTCCCTTATGTCTTTTGGTAGAAGCTTGGCTGCCCTTCACTCTCAGTAGCTTTGTGTTTCAAGTGCTCCAACCTCAAAGTGCCCCAAATACCAGTTTTCCTGTTTTTATGAGGTATTTGCTAGCATTAAAAGCAAGAGCTGCTCCAGCTTGCTCTGTTAGGCTCTACAGGGTAAAACTGTTGTTGGGACTGCTTGTTGCATCTTTTGTGAACTGGCAACAGACTGGGGATACGTAAACAACTGGTGATCAAACACATCTACCTCAGGTCAGCCAAGATAGTTTATTTTCCTAATGCTCCCTCATACTGAACAGGACTTTAAGCCATGGTCTCACCCATCTCAGCCACAGCTGTATATTAGACATGGATTGACTGCACACTGAGCAGGGATATTTTGTGAAATTTCCAGACAACCCTTTACAGAGAAATTTACCATTTGAGATGAGTAACAGAAGAACAACACACTTCTTAAACTGTGCTGAAGTAATTTCTTTACCCAGGAAAGCAATTCAGATGAAATAACTTTCCATGTACTCTGTAGGGTTAGTCTACCCTACAGAATTTTGAAAAAAGACTTTTTAAATAAGAGTTATCAAATGAAGAACCTGAGCAATTCTCTGAAATTACATGTCAGCTTAAAATGGTGAAAGAGTAAATAGCAGGAATAACCAGAGCAAAGTGGGCCAGCTATTAGATTGAAACAAGGTTGAAAAGACAGCCTCAGATTACTGCTATGTGCAGAGAGTGGGGACAAACTGTTCTTGTTTTGATAATGATTCTTGGAAATGTGTTATTTGTAGCAATATGAAGGCCCATTTAACTTGGAAATTAAGAAACTAGTGACATGAGTCACTAAACAGCTTTGGGCTATAAACTATTTAAGTGTGAAGGAAATATCCTAAAATAATGTAGGAAATTAAAACATGGCATTGCCTATTAAATGTGTGAAAATGGATACAGACCAAAAGGGATCCCAAATTAGCAGGTATTTGAAACCGCAATCATACCCAATTCAGATGATTTATATAACCTAGGAATCAATTTCCTTTCATTCCATTGTTGCTAAAGCCAGTAAATAAAACTTTGTGATAAGGAAAATTCATGTCAATTTTAATTTCTTGCAGCTAAGTGGCTAGAAATGCACAGTGCTGGCTCAAACTTGTACATGTACAAATACACTGTACAACTCATGGGTTTGTACAGTGATGACAATGTCTTGATGCGTGCATCACATCACATTTCTGTGTAGCTTTAACCTATTATGTTGACACTTAAGTGAACTTGTGTCAAAGTTGTTGCCTCAAGACAGTTATAAGCAGGTGTGCTGCTTTTTGAACTAAAGTGTTTTAAACTGGTATCTTTGAGATGTTTAAATTGATAGGCTTAATTGGTTACAATTCTGAAAACACTGATGTTGAGTTTTGAAACTGTAAATATTCTACCTAACAGTATCAGCTCTGAGAGTAGATCTCCCCCAGCCAGTAAAATCACTTGACAGACAACTGTTTGGAAAAGCTGTTGTGTCATGATGGAAAATGTGTAACGTAAAAGATGAAATGTTCTCTATGAAATGCTGTGGGCTCCATTTTCTCTCAGCCCCACCTCCCCCACCCCACCATTTTCAGTGATAAAAAATATAATACCAGGTACATGTGTCAGAGGATGTTTTAAGGAAATGTTGTGATTTTAAATTGTTAGAGGTTTGATCTTGGGAAAACCTTTCCATTATGGAAAACTAGACAGAAATTCCTGCAGAATTATAATGTTGGTATTACCTTAAATTAACAGGGATGTTTGGATCTTTAACTGAAACACATGGCAATTTCTCTAGATATTTAACATTTGCTAACTAATTCAGGTGAGGAGTATAGCGTTATAAAATTATAAATTATAGTGGCAGATTTTATTGTGGCAGATTGCTTATTTTTTTGGTCAAGTTAATGTGAGCCAAATAGAAGATGAGTTGCCTATGGCATCCATCAACAAATTATATACAAGCAATAGCATATTGACTTGTAGTTTCTTTTTCATGAGTGTCTGTTGGAAAGAATAAAAAATGTATAGGGCTACAATGATGTTGAGACTTAAATTCATTTACTGAGCTATTTACTATTTAAATATTAATTTACTGTTCTTCAAAGAGGCTAGGAAGGTTCAAAATAAATTTCTAGAAAATCTCTTATTTGATCATAAAATAATGGGGTTTTGTTCACCCTTGGATAATCTAATGTAATAAAGGAATTGATTTTTCATTGTACAGTCATTGTCCGTTAGGGGAAAAGCTGGTATCTTTTTCTCTGCAAAAAAGGACAAGCCAATCAAATTTCTACTATGGCAAGGCAGAGGTAGTGCACCTTTCTTCTTGACACAGATGCTGAAGTTTTTTTCTGTTTCTTGTCTTTCTTATTCAGTTTATTGGAAGGTATTAAAACTAAAGCATGTTGTTCATTCCTTTAAATCTATAAGCTAGGTTTGAAAATACTTTTTTGTATAAAATCAGTAAAAATATATATTCCAAATACACCTACTCTTTCATATGCATGTATCCAGAGAACTGATGATGTTCTGAATAATTAGAACATCTCCAACTGTTCAAGTATCTGAAGAACTCTAAAATAATTCATTTAAAACATAACTGACCTACCAAGAAAATTCCATATAATAAGATCCTTCTGTGGGATAAATTACTGATTGAAAAGGTGGTGGACTGATTCACACTGTGTCTAAAACTGATTCATCTGGTGGATAAACTGTTAATACACAGGTTGATGTTGAAGGGAATGTGCTTAATTTTAAGTGAATGTGTAATTGGAAATTATTCATATATTGCACAAAACCTAAATCAAATTAACTCAAGCCATCCTCTGACTTGGATCCCTTGGAAATTCTGGCTTCAAAGAGTTGGCTCTGAAATGTTATTGTTCCTCTCTGAGGGATGTGATTGGAAAGTGTTTCAGTTGGTTTCTTTGTAGATCACACTCTTATCTGTCATGGGCAATGACAAAATTATACTTCAGGGTTTATTTTTAATTAACTGCTGTAGCTGAATGTTGGATTCTACAAAGGTTCTGAGCAAAACCCAACGTTTTTTGTTGCATCTTCACCTTAATTTTAAAGCAGATTGATTTAAATACATTTTTTACTCTTTAGGAATACAGAAACAATTCAGTTCAACAAAAAACTGGTGAAAGACCTTTGTTTTCACACAATATGCTATTTATGCTATAGGTGCTGATCTTGTTTATAATTTCCTTGTTACTTCTCAACAAACACACAATTGAGAACTGACAAAATAGACCCAATAGAATGGGTTCTAGGAATCAGAAGTAGAGAAGAATTTCTCTGAGACATTGTCAGAATGACTGAGGAGTCTTGCCTTGTTTGGTTTGTTTTTTTTCTAGAGCCAGTTCAATTCAAGAGAAAAAATAGAGCTATTGAGAGACCAGATCAAAGGAGGACACACTTTCTGAGGGTTATCTTAGGCATAGAAGGACTTCACAGCATAGAATCATTTCCATCACTGTTGTGTACTCAGGCTGAAAAAACCCAAACAATTCTTCTAAAAGGTGCTGTTGTTTAATAAATGTGCAGAGAAATAGCTGTGGTAAAATAATAATAATAATGTTGTGTATTATCTGTAATGGCTTCCTTAGTAAAGGGCTTTGAGACATAGTAACAAAAAATTACTAACTTTGCCAAGATCAATGGCTTGTTCCAGTCATTAAAACCATTTCCTAATGCGTCCTTTTCCAGCTACCAATAAAGTAGGGTATAATGGAGGTGGGTATCACAAACATACATCATCCCTTTTTGGGAATGGACTTGGAAACTGACGATGTCCTGCTATTTATAGTTCACAATGACGGGGAAATCTCTCCTTTCTTTATCATCTCTTCATCCCACAAAGAAGCCCGTAAGTTGGAAGTTGAGTATCTTTGGCACTTTTTCCATTAGAGGTTATAGACTCATCTCATTTTGTTTACATACTCCACAAAACTGCAGTGAAATCATATTGTTTTTCATTCCTGCTAAAAGTCATGAGAGTCATTAACCTCAAAATGGTAACTACTGGCCCACCTCATATGAATAAATTTGGACAAACTAACTTTGGTACCATAAAGAAAAGCCAAAACATCTCACAGGTCTGAAACCAGACTTGTGAGCATTGTGTAGGTGACCATGCATTGTGTTTATTTGTCAGAAGTAAAAAGACAAAAGTACTACATGTCTTCACAACAATTTTAACCATTTTTATATATTATTGTGGACTCTTATTATTATAATGTGGACTCTTATTATTTATAATGGGGACTCTTATTCCCATAACTCTCTGTGATGCTTCCAATATTCCTGAGCCAAGTACATATCAGTACATATTCTTTTTGCAATTTTAAAAGTAAAGAAGATAGAATAACAGTTTGTTGGCACAGGCACTTGAAGCCAACAGACTCACTATTTCTTTGTTATAAAAGTATATCTAAACCTTATATATTCAACCTTACATCACAAGCAAAATGTTTTGCATTACCTGTCTACGTGAAAAGGCATCACCACAGGGCTGTGAGTCTTTGCGATAAAACTCGACAGACATGACATCTCAAAAGATCATAAGAGCCATTTAGATTCGAATGGTCTACCCCCCAGGAGTGGTATGCACCTTTCAGACATGATGCCTGAGCTTGTACCACAACATTCCCTGGTTCTGTCTGGGCTGAGTGTCTAGAGTTGAGCTATAGAGTAATACAGTGTGTGTGTGTTTGTGTAAATACCTGGATTTATGGAAGAATTCTAAGGGTTCTCCTAAGAAAAAAACTTATTTCTAAATATGCTTAAAAAGACCTGTTACTTTTGCTCTGTTAATTAGTTGTTTTAACATTGCACTGGTTGTCTGAATGATTTGTTTCCTTTAGAATATATTGTCTAAAGTACCATTTCCTCTTTCTCTCCTGCACCCCTCTCAGCCAGCTTATATTGTCCGATGTGTGCAATGGTGTTGACAGAAAAACCTTCAATGCATCTTGAGAGCTTAGAAAGGGATTACAGCACAAAAGAACATCTGGGAGTTCAGTCAGTACATTTATTTGGATTATCCCTCAGATTCCATGGAAATAAACAAGATGCTCCAGAAGTCAAAAGAACAGTGGCAATCTGAACTGATTGAGATTCTGGCTCTTTATTTGTGATGAGGGAATAAATTGATATGTGGTATTACAGGTGCCTACAAGTAGAAAATAATTTTTAACGATGCTGATAGGAAAATTATCAAGAGATTGAGCTATACATGGATCAAAACTCCTTTCCTTTCCACTGGTGGTTTGAAAAATTATCTATGCTAATGACTGTTGACATGATAATTGTGTTGGAAGAGGAAACAGGAATTGTTATTGTCCCAATTACATTTTTAGAAACAAAAATGTGCAGTTAGGTTTTTGTCACAGTACAAGAAATGTCCAATCATGCTTAAGCAGACCAGCTTGGATGCATGCTTTTTATTAGGCAACAACATGAGCAAAGCTATACTACTTTTCAACAGAATTCCAAGTACTCCAGTGGAATGGAAGTGCACACATTTGTTGCTTCATAATGCTTCTTAGCACAGTTTTTCATTATGGATTTATGCGCTGATAGGTGGAAAAATCAAGCAGAGTTCTTGACTCATGTTAACATTTACAGCACTTAATGGAAGGGTAAAATAAATCATTAAATATCGCAATGAATTAGTTGACATGGCAAGAAGTATTTGGGATGTAGTTGGTTTCTTAACCATGTCTTTCTGCTCACCTCCTTCAGGCTTGACTGGTCCATCAGACATCACTTTCCTGAGGGCTAGTTGGCTTTGGTCTTTGTTGTCATTGGCTGGTGGAGGCAGATTGTCAGACTGAGTTCTTTGAATAGGGAGGACTCCTGCTATGCTGTGTCTGTGCTGCTTCCTGGCATGATTAGACTGACCGCTTTTATGTGCTGCTGTGGCAGTGTGGGTGAAATGGAAACCCAGAGTATGTATCCTCAGATGGAACCAGCTTAAATGTTATTCATGCAAACAGAAGTGGTTTTTTTCTGTATTTAAGTAAGTAGTGTTTTCAAACACCAAAGAGACACCACATGCACAGCATTAAAGAGTATCAAAACTGGCTGTTTCTGTAGTAATGACAGTGAAGACAAGGGAAATAATTTTCCCCCAGTTTTGCATTATACTATGGTGAGTTTATGGCATATCAACAAATCCTAAAGACAAACACAATAACTTCACAGTCAGAGATTTAATTTGCCATCAACTAAACCCTCAGCTAGCAATCAGATGATACTGGTCTGAAGTATACTCTGGAGAGTAATCCTTTTGAATGGAATAGTTTTAATTTATTTTAACCTATTTGAAGTTGTCAGATGAAATCTACCTTGACCCTAATCAATTCATGGTAAAAATTAACTCAAAAAGTTGAACTCTGACACCTGACTTAGCCCTCAACTCCCTTTGAGTTTGCTAACTTGACAACATTGTTGAAATCTGATGTTGTTACTGGCTCTGTGTGTTTAATGGTTTTGCACTTATTGTGTTTACAGTTTTTATTGTATTTCTGTTCTGCTCATCACTAACACAATCTTATCTAAGATATAAAGAAGGTTGCCTTATATTTCCTTTCCAAAAAAAAATAAAATAGATATTTACAGTCATGTTTCAAAAATAGAAATCTTAGCCATGTAGTTAAAAAAAAGTTTCTTTAACTTCAAAACTTCTTTTGTGTATATAGTACTGTCCTTCATGATTACTGCTTATAGATACATCCTGTTATTAATGTGGTCTCAGTCTTATATGCAATTTGAAGAGCTGGCAGTTGCATCTCTGCAGGTTTTGATTATTTCATTGGTAGGTATTTAGTGACATCAAAACACAATGGACTTCTCTGTGAGTCATGCACAACCATGGAACATCATGGACCATGAGTGAAGGGACTGATGGAGAAACAGCCAGTTTCACTGCAGTCTTTATAAAATAAATAAATAAAATAAATAAATAAATTAAAGACTTCTAAATACAAGAGTATATTGTAATTATATGTATTCACACACAGGCACACAAAGAAAGACATTGAACAGAGTGAGCACAGTGTGCCAAGAACAGAAAAAAAAAATAGCCGAAAAGGGAAGGACAGCAGGGAAAAAGGCAACAGATGAACATTAAGCTGCCATGCTGAGGAATTTATTTGCGTCTTTTACTTGGTTGAAGGCGAAGCTGCTGCACAGCTGCTTCAGCAGCGGCGATGGCTGCCCCAGCGTCTTCAAGGTGAGTTTGAGTGACGCTGGTTTTGCTTTGGCTGCGAGATGGACCGTGAGAGCGGAGATGTCCTTCAGAAGAAGATTTGGAGCTCCCTGGGCTGCTGTGGGATTTCTCAATGGTGGGAACCTGCATGTCTACCAGGAAAATGAAGAAGTACAACTCTTGCATTTATTAAAAACAAACAATTTCATTCTCTTTCTCTTGACTGGTCTTTCTGGCTGAATTCCAGAACAAGGAATAAAGATTAAGCTGTGCATTTCCATTTAAAGCATCAGCATATATCACGATTAAGAAACTCTTATAAAGCATTGTTTTCTCCTTCCCCACTGTTACCTGACCCAGAGAATAATTTATTTAGTATTGTTTTTTTATCACCTGTGAATAAGACCTCCTGTGCTGGTTCAAACTGGTGGAATGAGGGCGTAGTGTTTTCCACTTTTTATTCTCTAGCATGTCAAGATTAAGCAGCATCACCTACACCAGTAGCAAACACTTAGAAAATGCAAGTAATTTTATCCTGAATAATGCCATCAGGAGAATCACAGCCTAACTTACAATATCTTCTATACTCACCTCTAATTCAGTCAGATATCTTATATAGACACCAGTTCCTGGTAAAACGTTAAACAGAGAAATAGAGAGGAGATGGAGTAGAGTCTTGTCCCTCTGGGGCTCTCATCTGGATTGTAGATGGAATGTTTTTTGCTTTGATAGAACACATAATGTGTTTTAAGAGAGCACCTGTCCACTGACTACTTAGTATAAAAAAAAGAATTAGAGATAAATTTCTTGAAGCAGGAGACACTGAGATCAATTCTGCTTTTGTAAACATTAGTATATTTCTATTGTATCAGCTCCACTGATTTCCAATACAACTGAGATGTGCTACAATCCATCATCATTGACTGGAAATGCATATGCATTATTGCAGCATAATTGTTGTTCTATAAAATATTAACGTGGCATTTTCAGAAGAAAAAAATCCATAGAATATTTAAGGAACATGAAAAATAGAAAGCTAAATATGTATTGAGTTTGCCCAAGGCTATCAAGAAAATGAAAAGGGCACAGAATCTATAGTAGATGTGCAAAGGACATCTAGAGTAGTAGTAGAGTCTATATGCTGCTGTTTTAAGGACATAATTGCTCAGTAAGCCGGCTGGAAAGATTGAGACAACTTAAACCTTGTCTCCAACTAGTTAATCACAGAGATAAATGCATTTTTAATAAAAATGTATACAAACTTCATACCAGTATCTTTATTTTTCTATCAGAACTTACACATAGTAAAGGTTTACACATCATCTGGGAAAATATTTCGTATCAGGTGCACCAAGTCATTCCTACCCTTGGAGGGGTCCGGGAAGATTCCATGACTTCTGCTCTTGATGACAGATGGTTTTGGAGATTGCTGGCTACTCTTTTCAGAATGAGACTTCCCATGATCTATGTTTTCACTCTGTTCTTTAAGAGGATACCACCGAGGAGTGTTGTCAAGCTGAGAGATGCTGGATAACTCAATCAATACCTACAAATAAATCAAAGTATAATATATGGCCTGTATCTGACCTATTTATGATTGCATACATCAGAAGACACTAGAGCTGTGTTGTCAGAAGTTGCAATCAAGTGTAAGAGTGAAGGGTATAAGGCTGTGTGCTGACAGATTCAGGACTCTCTGGGCATGCTGTGACCCCAAACCCAGATTCAGTAGCATATGGATGTGTCTGAACCAGTATGTCTTCTCACCAGGACCTCAGTCAGGATTGTGAGCTGAGTCCTTTGACTGTGGCATAGCTCCACACAAAGATGACTGGGCAGTTTAGAGGGCAGCTTGTGAGCACTAGTTTGACAGCTACAGTAAAAAGACATTAAAAAGATATCCAGCCATTCTGCCTCTGTACAGACATTTTCTAATAGGAGAAGCAAGCAGTATAATTTCCTCCCTTTTATCAGTGCTTTTAAGGGGGGGGAAAAGTTGCATATTTACTTTTATTAAGGTCTTCAATAATATGAGGCTCATGCTTATTGAGTCTTTAAAAATCCTCATATGCAGAAGTAGCAACAAAAAGAAAACAAAAAAACAGGGTTACTCTTGCACTTCACTAAAATAATAAAATTCAACTAACTATTTAGGCATCTAGACATTACTGAGGAAAAAAACAGGAGGTGCAATGGTAATATGGGAATGAAACAAATAAACCAGCTACATTTCATTGTAGACGAAATCTGCTCTAAGCCACCTTCATTGTTAGCAGGACTTTGGTGAAATTTCTTTTAAAAAAATAGAAAAGAAAAAAAAAAAAAAAAAAAAAAAAAGCATTGGAA
>VXBC01003890.1:216648-276360 GCA_013399945.1 Ploceus nigricollis | reverse complement strand
TATGGATGGACCTTGATGTGCCACTTCTCCTCTGGGGCACACAAGTGCTGCTGGCTCTGTTCAAGCAAATCTTTGGGGCACAATTTGGATATCCCACATCTGGGGTTATGGTGCAGGATTCCTCTGGACATGCTGATTCTGAGATATACTGGATAGTCTTTCCTGCTGATTTTTTCCCTGAATAAATGCTTTTACAATAAAAAAAAAAAATAGTTCTAGAGGTTGAAGAAAATTTGAAGGGGAAAGGTTTAAATGTTCATGTAGAAGCAGTTGCTGGAGCACCCCTTTTCTAAATGTCATAAAAAACAAGGATGTAAATATTCAGTAAAGCCCTGCATTTGGAAAAACATGCTGAACTCAACAAGAATATGGACACAGTATGCAGGAAATAAGTAATCATGTGGCAGCTTCCTCTACATTTATTTTGGTAATTGTTCAAATAGTGACACTGATTGCTCAGTTTGGTAGTTACACAAAGGGGAGCTGGAGCTGAACTGTGTGGCTTTTTTGCAGAATTCAAATGTAGAACAAGCCCAGATACTCTCAGTTACTCTGCACAGGAGATCAATTTTCCTGTGCTTTTGTTTCTAATTATAATCTTTATTTGTAATTACATCTTTAATTATTTTTATATCATAGTTATTGCTGGTAATTCTGTATTATATGTGCATATGTTTATTTATTTGTTTTTTAAAGAGAAAACCTTCTTCCCATGAGCACTCATTTATTATTAATTATAAGATTAGATTTTGCCTTCATTCATACTTCAGTAATAATATTACTATTTCAGAATGTTAAAAATGAGACTGATCAGCAAGGCTAAATTTCTCATACTTGAAGATACTTATGCATGTGCTAAAATATGGCTGATGGCAGAATTTAATCCTTTAATCATTTACAAAGACTAATACCTCCTCAGCCTTCCTATGTTATGGTAAAATCAAGTCAGACAGCTTTCAGTCATAAAAAGAATTTCCCCTGGAATAGCTTTGAATGTTGTTGCTATCTCACACTCAAAAAAAAGTCTTAATTTTCAGCAAATTAACATTTTGTTGGGTTCTAAATTAGCTTGCCCCCAGCTAATCAAGATAAAAAGGATATATCTTTCATGTCTAAATTAAAGAAGTCATGACCATTTGTTAAGAAGACAACAGTAAAACTGGGATGTAAAAAAAAGTTTTAGCTAACACATATACCATACCTTGAAAGAGAACAGTCTCCAAATAACAGCCTGCAGTTATTACTAGTAGAGAGGAAGAAATAAGGTACTCACTTCACCGAGGAAGTCATTTGAGGAAAATCTGTCATAATCCCAGACAGTCACTTCCAGTGTTTTCTTTTTCAGCTGCAAGTAAAAGGATAATTAAATTCATAAATTTCAGATCAAGTCTTTATGGTTGTTTCTGTAGATTATTTCCTCCATGTACCCTTTTTCATAGAGACAGGTAAATAATTTTCACCCTCTCATCAACCTTGTTCTGAGAAAAATAATTTGGCTCTATTGTTTGTTATCAAGCCAGATGGGCTTGTGCTTGGCCCTATTTTAGGAATTCCCACAAGTTGTTTTGGGCAGAATTCATGTCCACTACAAGAATCAAACTGATTTTTAAGGCCCCATTTTTTGTTCTTGCAGCTTTTCTCATCACCAGATCTGTCTGAATGCAGATATCTGCCTGAAGCGCATTTGAGTGTGAATTTCAAATGTATGCTATCAAACACCCTTTTTACATAACCTCATCTGTGAAGACCAGGCTTTAATGCCTGCAGAATTCAGTGTAGTCAGTGAGAGTCTGCAAGTGATCCAGGCATGAGGACAAGTTGTATTGTTGGGTATTAATGACACCTGTCAAAACCCATTATCTGCAGACCTTGTTAGGCTTGATAGCTGTGTCAAGCACTCTTCTGTAGGCCACAGTAGGAAACAAATAATCTTTTTATATGACAAGACAGAGAAACTGTTGACCAAAGTAGTTGACCTTATTGTAAAGACTGACCTGAGTCTTTTTCCAGGGATCTCTGAGGACATGTAGGTGCAGGATTGATTACTGATTTTGCGTGCTAGGGCAAAAGGCTATATATAAGGTGGCTGCAAAGGCAGTAATAAATTCATGTGGCTTGAAAGAAAAAAGGACAAAATCCTATGGGTTGTAGGGTGTCTGCATAGTCAGGCTGAGAAGTTATAAATGTAGAATGCAAGCATTACTGAGGAAAAGAGGATTCTTCACATACTTGAATAAAACAATTCAGAAGAAGAATTCTTACGTGATAGTTGAGATCGTCATCCTAACAGAAGCAACCTGTCACTCACTGCTCTGTTAATTGGTTGGCTAGCACAGAGGGACAGCAAAGGATCTAGTCATTGCTCAAAATGATAAGCTATACCAATTATTATACATATTGCATATACTTGCCATGAAAGCACTCTTGGCTATTTACAGAACCACGGAATACTCCGAGTTGGGAGTGACTCACAAGGATCATTGAGTGCAACACTTAAGTGGATGGTCTGTGCATCCAGGATCTAACCCACAACATTGGTGTTATTGGCACCATGATCTCATCAATTTCCCTCCATTGCCCCTTCTTTTCATGCAGTAACAGACTAAACCAGTTCCTAACAACCTGCAATTGCCTTTAAGTGATAATTTAATCTCATCATTATGTATTCAGAATATCATCTGCTCCCAGCCTACTTTAGAAAAATGCACAACTATGCAAAGCCAATGTCTATGAAAAGAAAATTTAAATCAGCATATCCTGGAAAACCCACACAAAGGGAAATTAAACTATTTTTAGCATCAACAACAAACTCTTTAAGCAAGCAACAGCATGACTTAAAACCTAATATTTTTTTAAAAAAATATTTGAGAGCAATTCTTTAATCATTCAGTTCTATTCTTACATAATTAAGCAATATTGTTCTTAAGCATTCATTTAAAAAAATCCTGCAAAAATGTAAGTAAAATTTGAACAAAAATATTATTTTTTGAAAATTTCTTACATAATATTTCTAAAGCTGATTTCCTTGGCTGAATAAAATACTTTTTCTTTGCTGTTCCAAGACAGTATTGAAACTGCAACATGAAAAATTACCTGAAAAAGTGAGCTGAGCACTCATTGGTCCATGATGCTTTTGGCTTCTTGGATGATACAATTTTCTGCCAGGTGCTATAGTTAGTATGTGTATTTTTACTATTTAAAAAAGGGATAGCACAAATACTTTTCAGAAATGTATTGTCACAGTTATTGCTATTTTGAGAGGAGGTTTCTTCTTGATGTGCAAGGACAGAGAGAAAAATGTATAGATCCAGGAAATGGAGAAAAAAAGCCTTAAGGTTTGAAGAATTTTTGGTAGAAAGAGAAAAATAGAAAAGATTTTCAAGTAACTGCAGCTGTACTTTGCTAGCTTCTTTGCAATAGTGTGATAATAAAATTGTGATGAAAACTGACAGTATTCTAAGCTTCTTTGCAAAACCCATTTTAAGCCTTTTAGTTTAATAAAGCTTTTATAAAATATTATATCAATGAAAAAGCATGGAAAGACCTTTTTTGGGCAGAGTGCATGAAATGAGTTTCAAAGCAGAGGAAAATTTGCTTTTCTGAAGATATATCTATGTACCACTATGGTGGCAAAGAGCACTAAATGGCTGCTGATTTTAAAAGCGGCCACTTCACCCTCACAGCAACGTAGGGTTCTGCCTTACATCACCCAGTTTTAGGTTGTGAATCCTGAAGTTCAGATGCTTATCAGGAATATAACAGACAGCAATACTGAAATGGGTTGCAGGAACCCTCTATCTGTCTGACCATGGCTTTCTGCAAGTGGGCAATGTACCAACAGGAAAATGAGCATCACAAAAAAAAGGAACACAGTTTCTGCATATTGGGAACATCATCTGAGTTCCAAACATACTCTTAGGCTGTCTAGGGACAGACATATTTTAAAGAAAATGAAGGAACTTGCAGAAACAGCCAATGTGAAGAACATTGTCTCTTATGGAAGGCATAACTAACCCCCCAGGTACAGAATGGCTTGTTTTTCGTTTTAAAGGTCTGGATGTTATGGATAGTGTCTGCCTGTGTAGCTAAATATGCACTACTTAAAATATTTAACACATATTCCTTGAAAATTTCATACTAGGATTTGCATTAGGAAAGAAATAATTTTAATGCAGCTTGTTTTTTCCTCTATGTTAAAAGCATATGACTATAATTACTTCAGAAATAATACAAAATATTGTAATTTCAGTCAGGATGTTTGATGAGTAGAAATTAATATATTAGGTAATCCATTACAGTAATTTTTGTTTACATTCATATTTAACATTTTATTGTTCTCTATATCGATGTACTTTGGTACATGGGAGGACAAAAAGACTTTTTATAGGTCACTTAGGATCTTACTTTCTTTTGTCCTAGATATTAAATAAGATTTAAATACCAATGCCTTACTGATTCATACAAAAGATTTCCTTACTTTTAGAAATAAGAAATAGGCTTACACATCACTCAAAGATTTTGAAAATATTACTCCTTCTAAATCTATTACCTTCAAATTACAGACATAAGTTACAGCAAAACTATGTGCTTTGTGGAATTATTTCATATAAGTAAGTGTTTTTATTTGCTTTCTGGCAAGTAAGAAATTGAGGCAAAGAAAGCCACACCTTACAGTGTGGTCATACAGTATACCAATGGCATCACCAGCAACAGAACTTACATCTTTTATCATCCTCTCCTTAAATTATTCTAATGCTTTCTTCCTTGCTCTGAGTAATTGCACTTAGCAATTACTGCACAACATTTGTAATATGTGTACTCAGCCTTCCTCTCAAATTGTAATTATTTCCACTTTATTACTTAACAAAACCCTTAAATTACTAAATATTCACATTTTAATTTATTTTTTCTGCAACTGTCAAAGCAAAATTTGCTATAAATGTGATAAAATTAATCATTCTGACCTTGAAAAAGTCTGTTTCATTTGAAAGAGTGATCTATTCCCGATAATTATTTTCACTTTCATTTCAACTAGTTTATGAAAGAGAAAAGTAAAATAAAAAAAAATTGTACAACCAGCTAAAGTCTAGACAGTGACGTTAAAAGAACTATATTAGGAAATATTTAGCAATACTTATTTGCTGTCTGCAAGCAAAACATGCTTTGATGGAGAGAAAAAAGCATGGGGGAAAGGAAATATTTCTTTGAAGAAATACTGTCTATGAATTTATGTTTGAATGTGACTGCTAACTCTGTGTAACAGTGTGATGCAGTTTTGCTTGTCTGGTGAACAGAACACTCATTCTCAGCTGAATGCAATTATTGTCTTGTATTTCCAGTTATATCCGTAACTATTCTGAAATATAGGTTTGTGAGGGCTATGAGTACAAGTGATGGTCTCTTACATGGTGAGAGTTCTTCAGACTGTAGAGAATACTTATCATCAGCATTAAATTATTTGTGATTTAGAAATGTGCTTCACTGTAGAATCTTTAAGCCAGGGCATGGAATTTTGTAGGAGAAAAGTCACACACTGGTGTCTTAGCAGTAGATACAAGCCATGGAAAGGTATGGAAGGAAACTGTTCTCTGCACACAGCTCTGTGTGACAAGATGCTTCAATATAAAAGATATGTGGTGCTCAGATGAAGTTTACACACTTAAAACCATAAACACTGCATAAAAGTCTCAGAGGAAGGCAAAAGGAGAGGATTTGCAAATAGAAAGCAAAAATGTAAAGCATTCAACATGCAAACTAAAGGCAAATTTAATCCAATAATGTCCAAAAACTGACATCAAAGGTACAAGATTTTTTCTTGTCATAAAAATCAGTGTCCAGGAAATCCTAGATTAATATCATTATCCATTTGCAAAGCACCAAACAGCCATTGAATTTACAACACCCCAGCACTCTTAATAACAGCTCTGTGAAATGTCACAGCAGAACCCCCAAGCAAATTAAGAAAACACAAGAATCTTTCTTAGATGAAAAGCTGAGTTTGGAAATATTGTAAAGACTTACCAAACCCGTTTGAAAAATGAAGAAAAAGTAGAGTTTATATTGCAGCCAGGCAAACATCAGTGTGGTTTTTTTTCTGATGCTTTAATTGTCAAATAGCTATCATTTATAAAAGCCTGCATGAAGCAGTGAGAAAACCCCATAAAACCACTACCTACAACAGGACACCTCTGAAGTAAATCTGAGCTACTGCTTCTTAAGTCCACACGTGTAGATTACATGAGCCACAAGGCAATTCCCTCTGAGAGAAGGATTCTGTTCCATGCAAAAATGAGTATCTTTATCTATGTTCCTCTCAATGGACAAGAAGAAAGAAAAATGAAATTTTAAATTGGGAAGATTTTATTGAGGTCTTGGGGTTGTGATGGAGAAGAATATTAAAAGCATTGGGAAATCTATTCACTAAAGAGTCTAGTTATTCTGGGCTTTTTTACAAGTACTGAAAGATTAAATGGCATTGTAAAGTGAAGTTGAAAGTATCAAGAACAAAACAGAAAGAAAGACAAAAAGATTTAGGACTGCATGCAAATCCAGTACTCTATAAAACATACTTCATAATTTTAAAAAATGAACTGATCATTATTTTGCCAATTATGTTTTTTTTTGAACTGGTAAAAAGTCCTTTATGAGAAGAGATGGAGGAGTAGAGGACTCAATTGCTTCACACTGCTTCAGAAGCACAGTTGGAGTTAGGAAGCCACCAAGAAACTGAGAAGACTCTGCAGACATCCTTCCCAGATGTGAGTTAAATCTTTCTATGACAAGGAAATCAAATATCTTCTAATTTTTTTCATGTGATTCATTAAATTAGTGATAAATCTAAAAATGTATATCTACCTTTTATACATATTTTTAAAATAAAAATGGTAGAAACTGTGCTTTGTGTTAGCTTGCATGGCTTTTGGAACAAAGAGTGACTATGATTTCTGCATCTACTTCAGAAACTTATGTCTTAATTTATTACCTTATTCATTTATTCCACTATAATTTTTTAAATTGTCACATCTGTACTTATAACGTGATCTTGAGTGTAATCCCTACAAATTACCATTTTAATGAGTAGAAGGGCAAGAAAAGAGTATTTCCATAGGAGGCTCTATCAGAGGCAAGGAAAGAATTCCAAATTTCTCCTAAATCTGGCAAGATTTTACAGGGGGCCAGAGAATTGCCAGTAGCTCTGCTCCGTTCACAGTGAGCACTGCAGCCCATGCAAATAATAAAGCAGCAAATAGCACTGAAGAGCACCACCAGTCACGCACCTGCTCCATGGAGATATTTTTATAAATGACTGTCTGATTCCACTCAGGATTCAAGCTCTTCTGTATGTACTTGGTTCTCCGCTTGTACTCAGCACTGAATTTGAACAAAAGAACAAAACATTACATTAGTGATCTTTTGTTTCTTTCAGCTCTAATACAAAAGAAACCCAAAACACCCACAAACCAAAAACCAGAAAAAGAAAAGAGCTGTATCTTTCATTTCTGCAACAATTCAGGGTTACGGGAGGACAGTGACAGCCTTTGGGATGTTTTCTTTGGTATGCTTTTATGAGATAGTCTTTTAAAACATCTCCTGACTCTTCAGCAGGCTCGCTCTGCCTAAAACCATTTCAAGATAAAGCATCAGTCAGTACATGCACATAGACTTTGTCCTCTCATTGTAGGTACTGGGCTGATCCTAAATTGAGGTGATAAGGCATTGATTTCTTTTCCACGACCATCCCATTAGCACTTAAAGTAGCACAAATTCATTATATTTATAGGTTGCAATCTCTAATTACAGGAATCTCATCTCACAAACACATTTAATGAATGCCATAAAGTAACTAATATCCTGTTAATGATTGAAACACTAATTTCTTATTGATCCTGTTCTTTGCCTATCCCTCTAACTGTACTGGAAAGAAACATAAAAGTGCATCACGATCACTTTTTTTTCTTTTGTCAATAGCTAAGATTCAAAGGTTTGTCTGCATAATCTGTTTTAAAAATAATTTACTAAAGCTTTATATTGTATGTTACATTTCCTGAGTGTGGAGAAAGCACTACACTAATCTTAAACCGAATATGGATTCATCTAGCTCTGTGAGCTTTGATGTTAGATTTGCTTTCATTCCAATTTTAACATAAATTTTAATGGAAAACTAAAAAAACCTGGGTAGGAGAACATGAGAATCTTTTCATACTTTGAAAAACTCACAAGATTTAAGGTAAAGAAACTCTTTTTGTCAATCTGCAATATATACCTGCTACATATATTACTAAACAAAATGTTCCCAGGACTGTTCTCCAGCACTAAGATAAAATGGCACAACATAACTTGTGTATGTCATATTACACTCTTTTATAAGAATCTAATATGACATATACACCCCTACAATAACTTTTGGTAGTGTACTATTCTCACTTCTGATTTAACTGTTTTGGTTCACACTGTGGCATGGTCCCAGACCTAATGTACTAATTCCTTTCATATGAGATTAACTGAGAAGGATCACTCAGGAACACATTTAACCAGCCAGTCACTAATGATGTAGCATAGCAGATACCAGATTGGAACAGCCCTGATTTATGGTTATGTGAAAGATACATGTGCTTTACTGGCACACATATGTTGATATGGGGACTTCAGCACCAGTTTCACTCTGTAAACTCAATTCTGCTCTGCAGTGATCCCATCTAATTAATCTGGTTTGTAGAATGGCTTTATTCTCCAAAATGAGGTGGCTCCATACAAGCTGCCTACTAGCCTGATATCTCAAAGTGAAAGGGATTTGCAGCTATTTTTCCAGTCATTTTTTCTCTACTCATTCTAGACTATTCTCATTTTCTCTAGTCATTTTTTCATAGTCATTCTATGTATTTCCACGTATTTTCTTGGAAATCTTGCTATCCACTGTCTTTCAGTTTATTGAAAAATGTGAAGGCATTTGGGACCTGTGAAATAGAGTATCTGTTCAACTCTGCTTATGAGAAGAAAGCAGCAGCTCTCCAGAGTTCAGGGAGTTCTATCAGCTATAGGACAGAATGGCAAGGGTGATTTAAAATCTAGGGGGACCAAGAGCATATGAAAAAGGAACTCAAACAAAGCTATTTTTTGCATATCTTGGAAAGAAAGCTGAAATACAAAATCTGAATTTATTTTGAAATGAGATTTTGATGGCAAATAATATCAAGTAATGCAGTTAAAATTTTAAAGCACCTTAGTAGCCTTCTTTTCCCACTCTCTTATATGAGAAAAGCATCCTCTGCCTAGAACACCCTGTTTAGATGTCCCATGACCTACTGGTTTTAGGAAACTGCTATACTTTCATTTCTTGAAGAAAGTGGGAAAGAATCCTTTGTGCACTCAGCCAAGAAAATGACACCAACATTCCCTTTCCTTTCTTGGATCTCCTTTTGCAATAGTAGAACTTCATCACCTTTTCAAAGTTTCTGATTCTTTTTGAAGTATGTGAGAAGGTGATTCATGCAGTGTTGAGTTCCAGAGCTTGCAAAAGATGAAATTGTTGTTAACATGGCAGCTCTGACATATTTCCAGTGAAATCCATGGAATATTTGAATCTAAACTGTAAGGGTGAGCTGAGCCCACATCCATGTAGTCTATGGTCTGTATCTGTTGCAGAGAGAGGCAGGAGACCTTGACCTCTTCTAGGGAGGTGCAGAACCAGGCTAAGCTGGATGGCAGATGAAGGTTTCTAGGCCTCTGAAGGGAAGGATCTGGCAAACACGTTAAGTTCATACCCCTGATGCACCTTCCCCCCAACAATTAACAGAGTAACAATTAACAGATTAACACATGAAGATGCTTTAATAAAATGCATTCATTAAACCACTCACTGGCATGTCACTAAATATGAAATAATTTGCATTTGAAATTCAAAGAGTACTACTGTATGAAAAGATACAAATGACATATCTCTTTCATTTATATTTTCTCTCTGATTCCTTAATTGTAATTTATTAATATATATTAAAATGTATTAAGTACGATGAAAAAAGCATAATAGAATAACTGTGTTAAAAAGTATAATAGAATACACGTATGAAATGTGTAATTTTAACACATTCATTAAATAATTTTAGTAATTAAAAAGGAGACAGAAATCTGTTTATTGGAATTAATCTGCTCACTCAGTCAGGGTATTACTTTTAAACAAATTTAAAATTGGGGTTGAAATACTTCTTATGTCCTTAGCCTGGGCTGATATTAGCATATCTTGAGAACTGAGCTTTGTCTTATGTTTCCAGGACAAACAAAGTACTCCTAATTTCAACAATTAAATTTTAAGTTTGTTTACCACAAATAACCACTTATGTGGTCAAGCAGATTTAATTGTCCATCTGGGCCATTATCTAGAATTATACCTGGCTTTAATGTCTATACACTGTGCAAGGTAAACAGAGAAAAATATCCAATTTCTTTACCAAACAAAGCCTGTTTCTCTTGGCAGTAACACTGTTCAAAATCTTGATACAGGTTCACAGTTAATTATTTTTCAAGTTTCAGTGATTGAGAATGAAGTTTTAGATATCTCTGAACTAAATTCTTCCAGACTTCAAAAGACATTTTGCTTGTTGTCAGAGTTTGGTCTTAGAATAATATTGCACAAAGGAACATTAACTACTTGTTTCCAGTTCCCGAAATGACCTAATCAGTAAATTAAAAACAAAACCATACCACAGTTTCATGCCATCAGAACTCAAGAGCATTCTATAGTTCAATGTACAGGGTCACTGACTCATTCATGCATACAGAAAATGAAAGAATAAAGTTGGAAGATAGTACACTCTACCTGGCATTTTGGACAACCATGACTTGTCTGCATATCCAGAATTTACAGAGTTAGGAACACAGAGGAAGCAGTGTAAGAGAAAATGAGAACAGAGATGGAAGAAAACATGAATAATGGGTAGTTTCTAGTATCAGAATCAAAGAAAATAGAGGTATTAGGAAGAATAAGAAGTCTAGCATGGACTGAACTACAAATGAAAGTTATTCAGTAGCAACCCAAGTTTCTACTTTCAGAAAAAAGTCTGTAATTTTTAAGAAGCTCTTAATTTTCATTATTCCCTAAAGGCCCAAGTTTACATGCAAAACTACAACAGTGGCATGCTTTAAAACAATAAACCCAAACAAAACTAATATCCAATTCTTCATAACTTGGCAACAAGTTTAAACTGATATGTTATAGGACGAACATGCCTTTAGTTCAAAGTCTTAGTTCCATATCAGTGAATGTACCTGCAACATTCCCACTAAGATTGATTTGACAAACATTTTACAAGACTCTTAGGTGCATTTAAAAACCTCTTAAGCTTTAGTCCCTCTTCCCCTTACATCCAGTAGTAGTTTTGGGCCCAATGCTACTGAACAATATTGAATACTGTGTAGCTGGAATTAGCAAGCCACAAAAGAAAGTGTATGGCTTTATTTGTACCACTCATGCATTTAGTGGTGCTTGCCCATACACCAAATGGTGAGCTGTGACCTGAGCATCCACTTTCCTGTTAGTCTGAGTAGAACAGGAATATAGATTTTTATTTGCATTGCTCTAGCCTAAGAGTCTTTTAGTATGAGCATTATTACACAAGCAGGGGAGTTTCCAGGAATCTATCTTTGCAACATAGAGACTGATCCATCAGCTTAATTTTAGATATATCTGTTGTCACTGAAGTCAGCAGCACTACTACAACCATGTATTCTTATGCATTCTCCATATACATGTGACATTCTGCAACATTAGGGAAAAAAATAGTTATAATATTGCTGACACAGAAACATATCTTTTAAAGGAAGTAATAATGAGCTATTTGTAATTTCAGAGTCAAAAAAGTCAATGATCTGTGAAAAATTGCTTAGTGACTTCTATAGTCATTAAATATAAAATTAGCAGTATTTCTAAAATCATATCTTCACTCTTAAAAAAAAAGTGCCATAAAATACAGATGGAGAGATTTATTTTCTGACAAGTATTTCTTGGCTTTTTTATTATACTGCAACCTTAAATCTCTCAGGTACTTTAATTTCGCTTTTATGCAAATCAATCCTAAATTCAGATCATCTTGAGCTGAAGCAACCATTCCATGCTAGACTTAACATGCAGCTTTCAGTATTACAGAAAGTATTGCATCTATTTAGTACATTTTCATTGAGACTGTTGTTATTTTAAATATTTTTACATGTATTGCAATTTTTAAAAAGAAACACAAAAAAAAATCACAAACATATATCTGCAGGAATGATCATAAATTTCCTAAGGTCATTAGCAAAATATGTATATTCTCCTGGGAATAGGATCTGACTCTGTATTAAAAATCCACCATTTTTGCTGGTGTTGCACTTAGATTTTCTATAGCAATAACTCTTAGTTCTGTTTATTAATGCCACGTAGCAAACCTAAACTAAAAGAAAGTTCAAGTTAAAATTTGTCTTACACTTACCCTCTCCCTGGAAGAAGATATACTTTAACAAAGGGGTCTGAATAGCCATTGTTGTCTCTGGGAGCAAGGTTTCTTGCCTGAAGGATGTGGATGATAAGGTTGCCAAGGTGTTTGTCATAGTTGATTTGAAGCTAGTGAATCCATTAAAACACAGTAAGGTTGTTAGTTTTATTTTCTGAGTGGTTCAATATCTCCTAAACCCTTTGAATAAAATGAGCTTTAGACCTCTATGTACCCTCAAAATAAACACATTTCAGAAGTTTCTGTCTCTTTCTCCTGACTAGAGTGAGATGCTAGATCATCACACTGGACCTTGAAAAAATAAAGGAAATACCCATGAAAACGCAAAGGAAATTTGAATCCTCAATATTATTCTGAACAATAGTCAGTCTACTGAGTGTTAATTACACACATCCTATCTACCTGGAGGCCAAGTCTGACAAGGATGTTATAATACTATGGAAAGACTCTTAGTGCTAATATAGAAGAGAGAGGTTAATCAAGAGGGGAAAATCCCCCAGAAATTTATAGGAAGCTAGGCTTCAGTTGTTCTGCTGTTCTCTTTTTGAGTGTTTTAAAAGGCTAAAGTCAATTTACATAATTTACATAAGATAACCAAAAACTTGGTATGGCATGGAAATATATTGCAGTATAAGAAACCCACAGTAATTCTTGCTTCAGTGTAAACAGACTGGAATTTCTAAGGAAAACCACAATAAGTGGCCAAAGATTAAGGATTAGAATGAATTTAACTATCCTTTTAGTCCCTGTGGGAACAGCAGCATTTTCCATTCTTCTGGTTGTATTTCATAATCCAACGTTAAAGACGGGTGCAAAAATCAAGCATCGACTTACATTGGTGACGTTTTACGGGATTTGAGTTGAATGATGCAGATCGTTTTCTGCAAACTTATTTCACAGAAAAACACAGCCAGTATCAACAATGATCTACACAGCAAAAACTACACATTTACCTGTATTTCTCCAGTGATTGGATGGGAAGCAGACTTTGTAGTTTCCGTGGGCTGCCAGATTAAAAATACATAGATTTTCAAAGTTAACTTTTTTAACAGGTATGGTTTATACTGCTGCATTGCCACAAATTAAAAAAAAACAAACTGTCTCCAGTTATTACAGTCAAAACTAATGATTATGTATTTCAACAGCACTTAAAGTCCAGCCCAGCCATTTTGATTAGCCTTTATGCAGGTACAGGATCAAACAACTTCAACACCAAATCTTTACAGTCTGACCAGACAAGGAGGCATGGGGAGAAAAAACCACATAGCATTAACCCTGTCTAACAAACATGAATGCTGCCAAGAGAAAGAAAGGACCATGCCAAATAAACACAGCTGTATATTTCTGTCAGTATGAGAAAGGCAGAGAGAGGCAAAAGTTACTCTAATTTAAACTGAGTTTAGGTGAAAGTGGGTAGAAAGACTGGAAATGGTACTAAAACTAAGTGGTGTGTATAAAGTGGATTACACAATTGCAAGCCACCTCATATAATGTCTTTTACTTTATTCTGTGTTTTCTGATAATCAATTCAGCTACAACACTTCATCTTTGAATTCTTCCCCACACTTTCTGTGACATGAAATTTAAATTTTCTGTCCTCACGTTCCTCTCTCCTTTATCATCAAACTTGTCTAGGTTTTTGACAAAAAGCAATAGAATCCTTTATGTTTCTCTCTGCCTTTTTTTTTTTCCCTCCTGTTTGTTTGTGGAAAATATCACCACTTGATTAGAATCCTGAACTCATAAAAATATGCTGTTCTGTTAAATGTTGGTGGCCTCGAGCCACTCTAGACCAACCTCTAATCTGCAAGCCATCAGTCAAGCAAGAAAGCTCTGTTTCAGTAGTAAGATTTGAATATTTTTGTGTTCTCTTCATATCTGCTTTCTTGGTTGATGTAGCAGAAAACAAATGGTGCAAACAAGGACAAACCTACTGTTCTCTGGAGACTGGTCTGGAAGCCATCATTTCCTATTCCTCCAGATGTGAGCAGCTGCCTGACATTGTTCCATGTAATTTGCATTTCTATCACTTTCCTAGAAGAGTAAAAACCACCTGCCTCTTTTGTGCTGCCAGACATTCCAAGAAAACCCTTCAAGGCTTTTTTAAGATGTTGGACATCAACCACTTTAAATTAGGCCAGTGAAGTGCCCACATTTCCCGCACCTCACAGCATAAAGTTAAGGTGATGCATTACCCTTTCAGGTTTGTGTTGAAGAAACATCCTCTCAATCAGTCAGATCTACAGATGAGAACTAACCAGAAAATTCACAGCTAAACACTATCACAGTGAAAACACAGGAGAAAACTAGGCCAAATCTGCCTGATATATGGATATATTCACTGTCCTGTGTTGCCTTATTCTTTTTTGGTTTACTGTTTGCCTTGCCTTCCAGATGTGTTTCTTTGAGCACAAGCTTTACCAGAAAAAGAAAAAAAACAAACCAAAATGAAAACCAAATCGAACTTGATTTGTCTGTAAATGCATCCAAAAAATAATTCTCATGAAAAATTTTATAATCAGCTTCTCTTGGTACCTTATAAAGCTTTTAAAGAAGTTTAATTCACCCAACAGCTAAAATAAGTCATCAGTAGTCTATAGACTACTATGTTCTGAATCTGAAATGAAATTTTAGATTGATAGCAAAATACTCCTAAAACTTGTTAGGTCCTTGACAAGACTATTGAGAGAGTGAATTTCACTGATTTTGCAAAGACAGGGAACTACCTGAGCATCATGCAATCTTTCAAAGTAGGGCATAAATGGCTTATGTTTCTCATACTTTACCTCTACAAATGGATTTTATTATACTTAATAGTTCTGACCTCAGGCTGTACTAGCACTGACAATACTGATACCAAAAATAATGTGGAGCTAGCTGTGCTGTGGCTACAAAATCACTGGCAGCTAGTCTAAATGCTCTCATTTTTCATGAGTTGGAATAGCAAGAATAATGAGTTTGCTCACTCCGAATGTCATGTAATATGGAATGTATGAGTATGGATAATATAGGAGGAGTTCATAGAGAAGGGAATGGGCATGGTGAACTTGTATTGAGACTTCCAAAGGTGGCTAAGCTGTAGTTTGTAAAGTGGACTCTGTAAAAATAAATGTGCACTTTTATGTTTTTATATCATTGTTGAATCACTGTAGCATTTACAAGACCGTGATTCAATACATAAAATATTCTGTTTTCTCTGATGTCAGCAGATCTAAAACTGATCATGAAGAATTATCTGTATATTTTAAAGAAACATGAATAATTTAGGCTGAAAGAGACCACTTAAGGCCATCTGGTCTAAACCCCAGCTCAGAGCTGGGCCAGCTTTGAAGCTGGTTCCGTATTGAGAGGCAGAGATGCAAATAAATATCTTTCTTTATCACGGCCTCAGTGAGGATTAATTTGTAAAGAGGGAAAGTATTTCACAGTTGACTTTTTTAGAAGCTAAAGGATCTGAGTATTTAGAAAAAAAAGCAATCAATTCTTCATATTAAATGTTTCTATAGGTCATTTATATCCTGGATGTAATCTTCACCATAGAATGATCATGCATTTACGCTACAAAAGAAACTGGTCTGCACAAGATATTGTCAGCTCAAGGCTTCCAAGGGTTAAATCTCTCCTGTGGTGGCTAATCCATTCCAGCCTAATTACTTTTGATACTCCCACATGCACTCACACACCCTGTGTAAGAAATGATGCTTTGTAATGTCATCACACTGCTCAATGACGACCATGAGGTGAAACTGGTTAATGCCAGGCTTTGATGCACTATGCACTATCACTATTTATTGTAGTAACAATAAACATGAGTAAACTGGCACTGCAGAATATGGCAGAGACCAAAACAACATTTTCAGAGTGTATATTCTATACAAAAATCCTTTAAACAGTACTTGCTAAAAATAAAAACAGTTGCAAAAATAAGATCTAGGCAGTTTGGATATTTAGTCTGTCATGATACTTTGGCAGGGCTGCAGCCTGCCTAAAAATGCTGTCAGCCCAAGGCAAAGAACAGCTCCAGAAAGGATGGGCTTTCTCTTCTAACAGAGCTCAACACCATTATAAACTTGGCCTGAAGTCAATGAACAGAAACTATACAAGTCAAGAGGAGCTATGCTTGTTATGAAAGAAATGCCTCTCAACATGATTTTCACAAATAAGCAAAGAATGTTTTAGATATTTACCTGACTAGTTCTGACTTTTGCATCTCCTATATAAAGGCATTAGTTCTAATAATTTTTTGTTTCATCTTTATAAGCCTAGAGCAGAATTTTCATAAAAGAATTCTAAATCCTCTGTGAAGCAGGAAATTAAATTTATGCCTCTAACTTTAGGTGACCTGCTACGGTGCCAAAGCTGGGAACTCAGTCTCCTCAAGTGGACAGAATGGGGCACCTCTCCAGAACATACTGCACACCAAGGACTTATTGATCTCCATACACTGTGAATTTAGGAGTGTGATTCATCTCACCAAATGTGAGATCTACATTTCAGTGTAAATGGTGGCATGTGCACTAAGAGCCCTTCTCTCTGCATGCAGTGCCTGCACTGTGATGGCAGGTTTCACCCAGTCACAGGAACTGTACTTCAGAAACTTAATATTCTCAGTGGCAAAAATCATGCACATGGCAAACTAGTTCATATGTAGGTGTATACAATACCCAGAGTATGCTGTAGTGAATCTAACTATTGACCTAAGGATGAAGCAATTCTGCTACATCCCTGAAGTTAGATCCAGTAAATATTGGCATATGGATTTAACTTCTGCATCACACACCTGAATTACTTTGTAGAAAGTCTATGGGCGTTGTGGCAAGACAGAATTACTATCCAAACCAAACTGATCAATAAATATCTTCCCAGTTTTTACTAAATTGCTGGATGAAAAAGATTTTTGTGTTTCCTCTCACATGAAAGTTATGTTGGCATGTCAAAGAACTGTCTGAAATGAGCAGACACCATTTGCTGGTTCTGGTTCGTGCAGTACCTAACTCATCTGTCCAAATCACAGACATAGCTTCAACAGCACAAAACTAAAAACATAACTATAATGCAGTAGGAACCTGACAGTCCCAAAAACGAATAAAGGTGCAGAGTAATAAATGTTTAGAAAGCACTTTGTTTGCAATGTGAAGCATTGTGTGTCAGAAGCTGGATATTAAGGATAGCAATCAGCAGTCTTGCAAATTGCTTAAGCAAATGCAGTCTTCAAAGAACTGAGTTTCACTTCAGGTCTTGACTTTTTTGACACAAAATGCAAAAATGTGACAGATTACTTTATGATCTAGTTTTCAGTTTCAACTGTGAAAAAATGCTACTAAATTCCCACTCTTCCCTTTTTAGGTGTGCAGATGCACAAGAACTTCAGCTGAGGAATGGAAGGATGTGGCAAAGAAAATGACAAATTGTACTTGGCAAGTTCACAGGAATTAGCTAGTAACAAAATACATTTTAATGGCAAATTTTGTTTTCAATCCTTCCCTGGCTTTCAGAGACTTACTATTGCTATGATTATTCATAGCTTGTAACACTTTGAGCAGTAGTTTAGTACAGAGAGGAAAAACTATGGTCTCAGGACTATCAGCTTCTTTAGTGGAAATAGTACCTCACCACCATGTGGGACGCACTTGAAAAGCAAGAGCAACAAAGGCTGTAAAGGGCAGTTATTTTGTTGAACAATAATATTGAGGGTTTTTTGTTTTTTTTTTTAGAGAGGGACAAATCTCTTGGATAAATCATGTAATCTTTCTTTATGTCCAGATTCAATATCTTAACAGTCATATTCATTGTTATCCAGGAAATGAGTTTTCCAAGATGTGCTGGGATTTCCTGCTACACTAAAGAAGGTAAACAGGCAGTTACTTCCTGTCATCAAAATGTTCTTGCTCCATAACTCTGAAATTTCTTACCTTGCTGCTGTGCCGCTTTTTGCTCACTGAGGGAGAACCAGGCTGACCAGGGCTAGGAACAGCACTGGAGGTGGCAGAAGTGGTTCCAGAGTGGACATGAGATCCCTTTTCCACTCCTGAAGTAGCAACCAGAGGTGACTGCTGTAGAGAAACCTTTTGGAGCTCTGCAGCCAGCTGCTTGGGATCAACCCCTGGGGACTTCGTTTTATCTACTGGATTAAAGCAAGAGAGCTTTGTATTGATAATTGCCAGCACATCCAGATCCATCTTGCCACAGTACAGGGACAGCAAAACAATCCTTACAAGTTTTCATGTCATCTGCCTGTATACTTTGAAGATGTAAAAAGCATCTTATGAAAAATAGACATCTCTCCCACAGTATCGACATCCCAATTCCAATCTTTCTGTGCCAGTGCTACTTACTAGTGCTCTTTTCCTAAAAAGCTTTCTGAGGAGGTACTTCTAGGTGAAGAAAAACAGGCATTGCTGATCATGTTGAATCAAACTGGAGCAAATTACAGTTTTAAAGACTGGCCTGTGTTATCATTCATTGTTTCAAACCGGTCCAGTTCCACTGAGTATCTGAACTTTCTTGTAAAAAGTTTAAATCTCATTTTAACTTTTTTTAAATCAGCTGGACATTGAACAGAACTGCTCCTGAGATAATTTGCACAAAAATAAAGAGAAAAAAGTCTCAAAACTTTACTACCACAAATTAATCAAAGAAGAAAAAAATGTAAACAGATGAAGGCTAAAAGCCCTGATTCATCTTTCCTTATTACTCACACCTTTGTGAGGCTTCTGTAGTAGGAGTCTGATTGCCCTCCCTGCTGACCAGGAATGAGTGGGAGGAATTTACCCTTTGGAGACAGCAATTTCTGTTTAACACAGAAATGAAGTCAATTAAGTTTCATCTATGCTAGACTGAATAGAGTTAAAAGGATGATAGGAACAGCTTGGTTCCCAGGTTCTCAGAAGTAGGAGAGATTTAAAACAAGACTTCAGCCTTATCCTGCCTGCTTGGCTAATTCATTTTTCTTTCAGAGAAAATGGAGATTACTCCCTTCTAAAGCACAAACAGTCTGCCAAGCCTCAGAGGTAATGGCAATAACTCTACAGTTGTTCCAACTTAGAAACCACCATAAGATTGCCAGACTGTGAGGAAACATGACTGCAAGAATGGAACAATTTTCTTCTATTTCTGTTCCTTCTCATGTTGAGCTTTCTTCATTAATAAAAAAGCTGTTTTTGTCCTTTCCAAAACTGATTTAAGCGTCTTTCAATGCTTTTGGTGGTCTTGATCTGCTCACAAATTAAAAAAAGTGTGGGTAGCTGTGCTTCAAAGCTCTGTCATACTTAGTCTTTGCTTTCAATTACTATCAACAACATCAATTTTCAACTGGTATACTACCAATTGATGGTAAGTATATTAATAGCTAGGAAATTTTACATGGCTAGAAAATGGAGGATTCAATCCAGGTAATTTAGGTACTGGTTGATAAATGAGCAGCCACAAAACCACAGAAGCCAGAGCAGACCCATGGAATGGTGAGTGAAGCAATCTTAATCTGCACTGAGCTTGCTGAGGGGCTGCATTACTAGTAAGCTTGTGGATGTTGATTCAAAGTTAGCTTAGATATGACTGATACAATGACTGAAGCCTGCAGTTGTGGTATTGATTGAACAGCAAGAAATCCCCTCAAAAGCCCTGCCATCACAGAACTCACATAACAAAACTGAATACTTGCTATTGCATCTCTGTATCCAGTAAATACTTTTTGTCACTTATAGCAGGCCACAAACCTTGTATTAAGCTAACAGGTATTGTCATTGGGGTCTCTTCCAACATTGACAATTCTATGGTTCTATGAACCATAGAATTAGGACCTGTGTGTTTTCTGGACTTGCTGCAGTTTGCTGGGAGCTTTGTTTTAGCCTCTCTGGCTGCAACAGTCTAATGACCAGATGGCTACAACCTAAATTTGTCTGAGTTGCACTTCACCTTGTATAGTGGTGTGGTATAGTCCTCATTCTTCATTATTTTGATATAGAAAGGCACAGCTGTAATTGTACTGTGCAGACTGAAGTATTTATGACCCCAGATTAATAATGCAGTTTATAGGAGCAGAGGCCTGGGGTGGCAGGAGAGTGCTGCAAGGTTTGGACACAGGATGGCAGATGAGGCCCTGGGGACACCAGCAACTCACTGGCCAGGTACTGACACATGTGCAAACCCAGGGGCTGGACAAAGTAAACTTTGAGGGCAACAGAAGGAAAAGGACAACAACATATCCGTGTAAACTTCACAGTATCCAGCACCCACAGGTACTTTTCCTCTGTCAGCTTTCCAGCCACTCTGCCCCCAGCCTGTAGGGCTGCCTGGGGTTGTTGTGACCCAGGTGCAGGACCTGACATTTTGTCTTGATGAATCTCATGCAGTTGGCCTTGGCTCATCAATCCAGCCTGCCCAGATTCCTCTGCAGGGCCTTCCTACCCTCTAGCAGATCAACACAAATCAGTGTTATCTGCAAACTCACTGAGGGTGCACTCGATCTCCTTGCCTTGCCTTTTTATATAAGGCATGGTCCCCTTTCTACCCATGGAAATATTTGGGATGTAACATCAGAGTTTACAACACTAACATTCTAGCTTATATCACATCCAATTTTCAGCTGCTATCCAGACCTACAATATCAAAGCAACTTCTTGTGTCTCACCTGCCCTTACTGGCTCATGCAGCTCCAGGTGCTGGGGATTCTCAGAGTCCGAGAGCATGTTCAGGTCCCTAAAGAAAGCAATTGGAAGCCTGAGACAAAAGAAACTCTTTCCTCATACCCTCATTATTGTATTAAGTAGGTAAATGAATAGTGGTTCATGACAGAAAGCAGCTCCCAAGCATGGTCCCTTCTTAGCTGATATATATTTGCAATGCTGTTAAAGAGCTGAGAAGAAAAGCTTCTTTTAAGGTGAAATCTTTAATGGATTTAATGCAAGTGTATGCATTTCTCATGATGCTTAAATGACTTTCATCTAAAGGATACAGATTTCACTAAAAGTCCAGTTATTACTAAATTACCTTCTTTTTCTAACACCAGTAAATTCAGTGAACTGTATGTTTGTCATGAGAGGAGATTGTGACCTGACAATGGAGTTATCATTGTTTATAAAATCATAATTACTAGCATCTGATTCTGTTTATGTCTCCTTCTGACTTTAAGAGAAAAACAGAACAAAAAGATCTCCCACAGTCACAGTGAACTCCTGCTTATTATTACACTGATGTTTTGTGCTAACAAAGGTTCCACCTTAACAACCATAAATTAAAATAAAAAAATTTAAAAAAAAACAAAAGCCATGAAAAGCCAAAAAGAAATGGAAACAGAAAGATGGGGAAAAACTCACAGTCTTACACATATTTCTGCTTCCCCACTCTGCTGAATAATAATGCTCTGGACCTCTTCATAAGTTTTCCCAGTCAATGGGATGCCATTCCATTCCAGCACCTGCATTCCTAAGAAGGCAAAACAGCAAGAGGTCAAGGGCTCAGATTTTGACAAAGGCATCAGTTAGATCCTTCTTGCCTTGCTTTGACAAGGCAATTTGAAGTGACATTCAGTGAACGTTGTTCAAATGGCACAAGACATTAGCAAAGGCCTTTCGCTTCACACAGATTAGATTGTTGAATGTTATTGTCCCTTCAGCTATGACTTACCTGCTGAAACAAGACAGGAGATTAATTCTCTCTCTTTCAAAGTATACATGCACTCTCCACTGTCTGGGTTGCATGGTACTGAAAAATTTTTCCAATATCAAAAACATGCACACCTACCAGCATGGCAAGAAACCAAAACATTCTATATATCAGTCATTTCCTGGCCAGCCATGGTCTTGGAAGATAACTGTTTCCTACAGTGACAAATTGCTGCCAAGAAGCTGAGCCTCAAAATGGAATAATTTGTGAATGTGATTAGATAATTCAAATATGTTTTCTTTACTTTGTCACTTACAAAAATACAAAAAAGTGAAGGCTGTTGGACTAACCAATTTTAATGAAAAACAAGTGCCTCCACATTTCAAACATCAGCCTGGTAGTATTCAGGTTTAAATTCTTCTTCCATACCTTTTCTCATAAACGATTGAAAAAACAGATGAACGTACTTCATTGTGGAGGATATAAACAGAACTATATTAATCAGGATGAAAAATACTGAATACTGATCTGATCTGATCTGATCTGCTGTATCTTCCAAGTGTCCCAGGACTGAGTGAGGAGACTCAATATGATTCAATGTATGTGTACAAGGAAGTTTTTGCAGAGTATTTTTGCTCAGTATTTGCAGAGTCAATCCCTCTATAAATCATGTGAGGTATATTCTGATAAGATGAGAAATCTTTTGGTTAAGGTGAAATGCTTACACAAAGCAAACTCTAAATTCATATCTGGTACTTAGAACTGTGGTCCTGAGAACTGGGTTCAAATTTTGAATTAATTAGTCATAATAACTCTAAACAGATTAACTTCTCACCAATGTACAAGTGTCAAAATCCAAACCTCTGGCTCTAGTCGGAAAAAATTGCTTAATGGGACAAGGTACTGAATTACTAATAGTCCACTAAAAGCAATGCATTTCAAAACATCTGAAAACCACATCACCCACACAGCAAAGAAAACCACAAACACAGCTTGCTACCACTTACGCAGATGAAATCAAGTCTTCACCTGGGTCATATTTTAATCTCAAAATCCTGTGCTGTTGCATATAACAAATGGAAAAAATAATGAAGTGAAATGTAGAGATAAACTCATAGAAAAGCATGCTGCTAAATAAAATATAATGAAAAATTTTCATGGAATGAATCAGACTATATTATTTGACAATGAAAGAATATGAGAAATAAATATACACATTTGTATTCCAAAATTTTCCACAGGATTCCATGAATTAGGAGTTGAAATATCAGAATTGCTCATAACTGTTGTCAGCCAGAATTTATCATTTTGTTTGTAGAAGTTTACTGAAAAACAAACTGCGCAGAATGACTAAAAAGCGATGCTCAGAAGGCAGTAAAGCCAGCTGCCTAATGTCAAAATAGATTTGACTTTTCCTAAAATTTAGCCCCTTTCATTTACCATCCATGATTCAAAACCATGATCTTGCTTTTGCTTGTTAAAGCAGATCTGATTTTAAACTCAGTTCCTCTGGAATAAAGCAACAGTAATTATGAGCAAACTCATTTCCCCCTGATTTTCAGTCATACAAATATAACAGCATGAGCTTGGTCTTTAGGCTTCTAGAAAGGAAGGAACTGAAGTTATTTTTGTCTTTTTTTTTTAAATGTGTGCCCTCATAATGCTATCATGGCATAGGATGTAATGTATGACATTATGAACTTCATTATTAAGACAAGTAAAACCACCACTTTCATGTAGTGGCAAGGAACAAGAAAAGGAACAAGAACAAAAGTTGAAAGATTTAGATATTTGAGAGAGCAGCTAACATACTTTTATTAAAAAAAAAAAAAAAGAAGCTTTAAAAGCTTTATCGACAAAATACTATGAGCTACTTGAGCTACTGTCCAGGGTTTATCCCAGCCTGCTGGTATGGCTTCAGAAGAAAATTTACCAAGGGAGAAGTAAGGCTATCATCAACAACTCACTTTAATTTAAAAGACTGACAGGAAGAGCTTAGCTTCTTCTGCTTAGCACTGCAGTGCCAGGATTTGTAAACCAAGTCTGATTTCCACTGGTGAGAGTTTCAACAGTGTGTGCAACAGCACTGCAGTCACTCACTGGTCAGAAGGGCCACACATGAACAGAGCAACAAACAGAGAGGAAATGGAATTTCAACAGCTTCAGCTAACACAGATATCCATTTAGGCTGTCAGTACAGGGGTGTTTTTATTGTGTGCCTTGTGGATCCATGAACGTTTAAAATCAAGCAACTTAAACACAACTGAACTGATTAGACTGATAGCCTTTGGGTCTAAGAAAAAAATGTAGGCAAGAAGCTGATTTCTCTTTTCTCAGTATGTAACTCCTATACACAAAAAAAAAAGGTAATGTTGCAAAGAAAACCTTTAGAAGCAATGCAAGTCTAATTAACAAAAAGAGAAAAAAAGTATTGAAAAGTCACAAGAGACTTGTGATAATTTTTTTTTTTCCTAAAACCAGTCACATTCTGTCATTGGTCTTTGGTAGTCAGGACACGATAGTCACATTTCCAAAAGTTTGTATGCTTCAAATCACTAGTTTAGTAGGACAAAAAAATAAAAAAATAAGAAGAGGAGAAAACCTGTATTGCTCCATGGAAACTCTGCTGACTGAGGAAGTACTAGCAATTGCCCTGATAATCAAATACATAATTTCTTCTACCATTTTTCATTCTTTCATTATTATTTTATTGGGTGAACAACAACTTATTTTTAGCAATATCAGCTCCCACACTCTCAATAAATATATCTTTCATTCTATCACCCGGGGGATAAATCTGTAGTGTTTAACTGAATGTGGTTGTAGATGTAACATTCCTATTGATAAAACAGCCCAAAACAAATTATAAAATATGCAGATAGAATAGGTCTTTGTATTAGAGTTTCTGTCAACTGGAAGGCACAATATTTATCTCAGTTTTCACCAATCTTACATGATTTGTAATATCTTCTCTCCTCTTCAGACTCATCTTTCAGACATAAGCTAGCTGCATTATTAAAGTTGAAATTGAAAGGAATCTGAAAATCATCCAAGGATTTGATTACTCTAAACACAAGTCTTGACATAGTTGATTCAAATAAAGAAATATTAAACTGAACAACTGAACAGCTCTTGAATTTTGATCCCCTTTGTAACAAAATGTACACTATTATAAAGCTATTCTCAGTCAATTTTAATGCACTATTATACTGCAGTTTCCCTTATTCAGTATACCCAAGGCACCCAAGAAGTAGAAAAATTGTTGTTTGCTGTGTCACTAAGAGTTTGTAATTATTTCCAACTCTACTTGTGTATAAAACCTATTAGTTTTCAATTCATTTTAAAGTCTCAGAACTGCTGTCCCACTGGAATTTAAAAGTATCTAAATATTACAATCTTAGAATACAGCCTCTGATTTTGGTTGCACCATAGTTATACCCACAGATTGCCGGGGTTCATTCTCTGCTTCTTCATAGTTTGTATTGTTTATTCTTATACATAATAAACATGTCAGTTTGAATTGCATTTTTCACTGATCTAATGCTCACAGAGGAAAATGAAATTGGGCTCTATAGACTAGCAACTTCAATCAGTAAAATGTGAATATTAGTGTCTTTCTAGATCATGTAAGAATTAAAATTCAGAAACATTACTTTGAAATCCCAGAAACTGCTATAAAAGTTAAATATGCACTCGGAATAAGGAGAAACAATATAAAGTTGCAGTCTGACATTCAGCACTAAATTACTTTATGGTCTATGCTTTCCAATTATTTTTCTTTTATTTCTAAACCTTTTTGATTGCTCAAAATGGCTTGATGAAAGTCAATGTGTTAATGTATTTCCCCAAACTGCTGGGCATGAATCACACCAAAACTCATTATTTTCTGTCAAGACCTTAACTTCTTCTTCCATTTGTCATTTAGACTCAGGCTGAATATTTTCCACTTATTACAATAATTGTTATATAGGCAACACTCACGATTCTTAAAAATGGATATGTTGTTCATTGAGTAGAAATTATATCATGGATCCCCCTATGCCTTATGGCTGCTATACTGCTATAAAATGTCATTCATAGAAGTATGGCCAGAGCAAATCAACCTTGTATTTGAGGGGTACTTGGCATTTTTTGGCAGCTATACATCCCATCACTGCCTTCAGATTTAGATATGTGCTGGCACATGATTCCATAGATCACCCTTCAGTCTGAACTATGCTAGAGCAACAAGAACTATGCCAAAGCAACTTGTACTTGTGTGACCTAATTGAAGTTCTGCCAAGTTAAGTGAAGCTTAGAGTTACTGTTTATGAAAATAAGCATGATACAATTGATACATTTATAGCACTTTCTCCATTACTATAGCCTCAAAGATTAGTTTACATTAGAGTTGCAGACAGATGATCAGTTATACCACGCTGAACAAAATGTTGTGGTGCATTGTAATTATTCAGTGTTTTAGAAACACAAGTGGTTTTATACAGCATGGTGTTTGTCACAGTATATCACAGCACAAGCTGGCTTGTGCTGGGCAATTAACTCGGCTATAGATAAGAAACCCAAACCCAACCGGCCCCTGGGCTGATGGACAGGAACCTCAATTAATTATGTTCCATCCTAAGCTGCAAACATGTCACTGGTCCAGGAGCTGGGTGGTGTCAAAGATCAATGAGCCATCCAGGCAAACCCCCTTTTTAAACAGGGGCTCAAGGAACAAACTCTCTCTGTTTCCACAGGAATATTTTGTGAGTGGCTGTCTCTATCTGACCCACCCCCCCGCCTTCACAGTGCTCACTGAAGCTACAGAGCAGAGTGTATTTACTTTGTTTTCAGTAACGTCATATGAGAGATTATAATGATTTTGCCAGAGAAATGACCCTCCTGTAAAAAGCTCTAATTGACTTGAAAGTCTTAAACATTTCATTATTATGGCTGTACTCAAAAAAACTTCCTCTACTTTTAAAAGCGGTTTGCTACGAATTCAGATTTTTTAAAATTATGTAATAATGTGTGGTAGAATGAAAAAGTCTGTTAATTCCAAGTCACCTAAAGATTCACCTAAGATAGGTAACAATGAGGCTGCAGGAATTTCTCTTTGCTGTCTCTTTCATGAATGGTAAATAGCTAAAACCATCATTTTCCTGGGAGTTTAATGCCAGATATGAATTTAGACTAGTGTATCCCTGCCTGCATTGTATATTTATATTTTTGGATTCCAAGTTCAGTGAGGCTTATTTCCCTTTTTGAGGAATAATTTATTCTTCTTTACATAAATGCAGTTCTGTTAGTCTTACTTCTTTAGTTACATCTGTGAATGAAGTGATATTTGGGTTTGAAATTTTCCCTTGCAGGGGCAAGAATCACATGCCATGAGACGCAAACAGTTCTTGTGGAAGTTACAGTGTATGTCTAAAGAATCACTCTCTCTTTATTAGTTAGTTCTATTCTGCCCAAGAATATAAATTATGACAACAAACATGTCAAACAAAATCTTAATAAAACACTGTTGTCATCATGAGACTTCTCTCAAAGATTTTTCAATGATCTTGGGAGTCTGCGGTCACTTGGTTTGTTCTGCCTACAAAAGAGGTGACTGAGGGGAGCTCTAATTGTGGTCTACACCTTCCTCACAAGGGGAAGTTGAGGGACAGGTACTGATCTCTCTGGTGACCAGTGAGAGGACTCAAGCGAATGGCATGAAGCTCTGGCAGTAGAGTTAGGCTGGATATTGGGAAAAGGAACAGGCTTTTCATGGAAGTGGTCACAGCACCAAGATTGCCAGGAGCACTTGGACAAGGTTCTCAGGCACATGGTGTGATGCATTGGACTGCCCTATGCAGGGGCAGGCATTGGACTCAATGATCCTTCTGGGCCCCTTCCAGCTCAGGATATTCTATGATTATATTCTGTGATTCTATGAATGAAATATGAGTGGGAATTTATGTATGCAGAACTCCCAGAAGAATTCTTCTGGAAGAAAAGAGTGATTCATGGCACATAGGTTAGCATGTCATCAAGATCCTAACTCATTAAAATGTGGTTTCACAGGACACTTTGCTCAGGTAAGGAAAAGCAGCTTAAAAAAGATAAGGCAGAACCATACTTCAGCAAAGCATTGACTAAATCAAAGTGCAGACTGAAATTTTAAAAAGACTGGCAGGAAGATAAAGAACACGGTGAAGACCCCGAGATAAGAAAAAAAGGACAAAGAGTAACACAGCAACATTTTCCAGTGTATCACAGGGGTATGAGGTAGAGAAACAAAAGATAACTATCAGCTTCTGAAAGTGTGCAAAAGGCACATCTCTGAGACCATCATATGGTTCTCAACTTACGATCCCAGAGGGTGAGAAATAGACTCAGCAGTTGGCATCCCTTGCTCTCTGGACATACCAACTGCAGATACACATCCTGGTGCTGGGGAGAGAATGGCTACATTTGAAAAGTACAACAGAGAAAGAACTAATGCTAAAGAAAAGTTGCTCTTGAATGTGGACCCCCAGCATGCTGAGTCTCTTGGGGCTTCCTGAAGAGCTGTCCTCACACAGACCAGAGGGTCTAACCCTTGCTCAGTGAATTCCTGGCTGGTCTCCAGCAAGGTCACCACTAAGGGACTACAGAAGCCAATTCAGAAAATAATGGAATTATTAGGATAATTTAAATACTGAAAGCCTGCTAGGAATGAGCAAAGGCCATGGTTATGCATTGCATGCCAATGCCACTTAAGGTCATATGGAAACCAGAACAGAAAGGTTTTGTGACTCACAGTAAGCAAACATCACTGTTTAAGCAAAAAGTCAGGTTTTAATGAGAATGGCTGAAGACCTTAAAATGCCAGTCTGTCACATGGCATAGAGTGAGGTCCTTACTTGATGTGTTCTAATAGGAGTCACTCTGTCAATAATCATCCTCTGTACCCTGGGAGTAATTTTACAGTTCCGACATTATGTGATTATTCAAATATAAAGTAGAATTTACACACTATTATCTCATTTGTGAGAGTCATGTAACCTGAAAGCTGAGGAAAGTGAATACAAATTTCTGGCCAGTGCTATGCAGTTCTCATCTCCTGTATGTATCTATTTTTCATGTAATGCATATAATTCTCCTTTTAAGAAAAGTTTTTTGGAAATTATGCTCTTCATAATACAAGATAAAGTAAATCCATGATATCATCTCTGAATCAACTTGTGTTCTAAATCAAGTTGAGCTAAATTTTTCCATCATTGGAATGACTTCATTTAAATGATCATGTTTTATGTTTCTCTTGTAGAATCTAAATGTATGTTTGTACAAATTCCTGACACATACATGTCCATAGCTGTAGAAAGTATGCAGAAAAAATTTGTTTATTGGCTGGTTTCAACAGACCACAAGTGAAACCACAAGTGAAAATGCATAAAATTATCTTTTTTTTTTTTTTTATTCTTCATCTAATTTTGAAGAGATTTAGAACAATAAAGAAAAGGGCATGAAAAGAAGTATGTGTGTCTGCAGGGAACAACTGTCATGCACACATCCATACAGCTGCTTTGGTTTTACCTTCTTTTGGGCTTAGAGTCAATGTACCAATTTTTGGCTATAAAAAGGTATGTGTCTTGCCTCAGTAGCTGTCTAGGAATTTTGAGTAGTTAATGAATGAAGAGAGGCAGGCTCCTCTTAGGATGGCTCATCTCAGCTGACACCTTTTTGGAATGAGATGAATCACATCCCTCGGGTATCCTTCTTCCACTTATGGTTAGAAAAAGAGCCCATAATACAAGTTGAGGTAAGATACTTACTTTTCAGACACCTAAAAATATGTGTATTGATTCCCTCCTTTGTCATTTAAAGTGATAAATCTGTCCTAGAAAATGAAAAGGACTTTTTTTTCTCAGTTTAGCAAACTGACAGCTGTACCTTATCAATGAGAAGAAGGAACTGAAAGATAGTGAACCTCAGGTGAAGGGGATTAATGGGGCACCATCAGAGACTGAGCTGTTAGCTCTGCTTCTGCTACAACCAGCCAGGTGAGCAGCACAAACACACCAGTTAGTCTCTTTGTGCCTCAGTTTCTTTATGTGTTAAAAGGCACAGCGGAAAGATGTTATCGTACATTAACTTTGAGATGTCCAAGTGACAAGTGCTATTAGTAAAGCTAAGCGCATCAGAAATCTTACTAACAATAGAGTTGTAGGAGGTAGTACTTGTGAAGTATTAAGGGCTGGGTATTAACTCTCCAACTTTTGTATCCCTATAACTCATTCATAAAGGAATTTAGTGATAAATGTTAGGCTTATTTAACCCTAAGAAGTAGAGGTTCCATATGTGCTAGGAAAATGAGAGACACTAATAATTACCTGTTAGAACTAACTGTCATTTTAACAGGAAGTTGAAAAACTTCAGGATTTCAGTTCTCAATAATTACTTGTTCTTGAGAGTTTAGTGATAAATGTAGGCACAAAGCTCATTTTTAGGAATATCTGATTAGCAACACTAATGATAGTCTAATTTTGGTGCTGCATTCAGAACAAAAAAGTTCCCTCATGATGCTAAGGCTGCTCAGCTCAGCCAAGATTGGATATCCCAAAGTAGCCTTTCCTGAAAGCTCAAGCCATGTCTTACACAATCTGAGTTAGGAACTAAGAATAAAAAAAAATCTGATTTGGTTAAATGTGGTTTATGAGCAGATTTTATTAGTGGAACCAGAGAGATCTAATCAATCTAGGTATGAAAACTTGTGCATGGTCATATTTAAGAGTGCAGTTCAACTGGCTGTACTGGTTTTGATGTGATACAGTGATTTCTTCCCACCTCACTGCAGGGGAGTGAGAGAAAGGCTGCATGGGGCAGAGCTGCCTACCAGGGTAAAACCACACTTATAGAACTACAACACAAATTAGAGAAAGGGAAGTGAGCCCTGCAATGACTGTCATACATCTCAGTGAGAATGGTCCATGATACACAACTAAAATTGTCTTAAAAATAATAATATAAAATATTTAAATTTAATTTCAAGTTAAATAATTTAAAATAATTAATATTCTTCTCAATGCCTTAGAATGTAATTCTGTTGGTGTTTACACATCTTCAACATACTTGTTACTGTCAGCTGAATTTTTTTTATTAACATCTCTTTATACAAATTTGATCTGCAGTACTTGATCAAAGAAGTAGCATTATTCTAACAAATAGGTTCATTGTAATAAATGTAGAATTCATGCATGATGAAATAGCATTGCAAATAAATGATGCAGGATTACACCCATAGTTTTGTCATTTTCTGTAAGGTTCTTTAAGAAATTTGAAAGCACAATTACTGAAGCTATTCTGTACATGCAAGATTGGATGGTGATTATCTGGCAGCTATATACCTAATCAACTTCTATGAATACTCACACACACACTGATTAGCAGCAGCTGCTATTTCTTCTCATTATCTACACTAAAACAAATGATCTCTTACCAGCCAGTCCCTGTGTATTTATGTATTTCTTATGATAACAATTAAGGTACTGACTTCACCGCGTAAGCACCCAGAAGACAAGCAAAACAAACTTATGATACCACATTCCTTGACTGATAGCTATAGTTGTAGAAATTAAATTTGTGCCGCTCCAGGGAAAGCAGTCTCCTCGTGGGAGAAGTCGCTGTTACCCCAGGCATGACAGCAAACACAAGAATGCCCTGCAAGGCCCTGCTTGCAGCTGATGATCACCCACAGGAGGTCAGGGCTGGTAGTTCAGGGCTCACTTTCAAGCCTCCTGAAGGCATATAGGAGCTTTTCTGCTGAAGCAACAGCATCAAAACTCATAAGGAATAAGACTGCCTGTGAGATGTGGTTTATGGTTTTGAGATGGGTCAAAAAGATAAGAGTTGGGCTTGATGGAACTGTGACAGGTACAGGTAAGAAAGGTGCTGGAAAGACGTGTCCCCCGCCTGAGTGCTCTGTGACAATGGCGTGGTGCAGGTACTCGACCCATTGCTGCTCCTACTGCACAGCAACCAAAAACTGCTGCCCAAGCAGGCAACCCCTAGTCCTGTAACAACAGTAGCAATAAACCTGTCTACTTTGATGCTTTCATAGTTTCCACTTAGCAACTGCACTCTAGCCCTAAGACAAACTCTGCCCCTACTTCTTCAAACTTGTGTGTTTTAATTACATATCAAAACCACATTTAAACTGAACTGTTACCAAATTCCCAGCACAGCATCCTCACATTAACTTCACTGGGTATTGCAGCAGCTTATTCTCCTTCAAATATATGCCCAAGTGAGATATCGAGCATTATTTTTTAAACTGCCAAATATAAATGTTAAACTGACATTTCATCTGTAGACTCAAGCTTGAATGTATATTATGGGTCAACAAGGACAAAGGAGTTTGATCACTTCACTGCTTAATCTTTTAAGACTTCTTTCATTTCACCAAAGCTATCGAACATGTCTGTGTCTTTTTCCCAGGCGTCAAATATTAAAATTATTAGTGTCAAACAGTGTACAAGAGTAAAACAATCATCTCTGCTTCTTTTACGTGAAACCATTAAATATTCTTTCCCAGGCAAAAAGAGGAAAAATAGCTGCTGTAATTAACAGAATAAAAATTAAATATTTTTCTTTATTTTACAGAAAATTTAAGTAAAAGGAGCCTCCACTCAAAGCTGAACAACTGCATATGTGAAATATTGGGAACCAGTTATGCAACAATAGGTAATAATAAGGCAAAAATAAATGCAAGGAGTAAAAAAATGCCAACTGAAACTGCAAATCCCCCAAACACACTGAGTACAATAAGAGTGAGTCAGAAATGATATTGTATCCTTTAGAGATGAAAGTCTTTGAGCAATTCTTCTTTGCTGAAAAGTATCCAAGGAATTGCTAAATTGCCTATGAACTCATCCCATTTCAAAGGCATTTCTTTATCTTCACCAAAACTAAAAATTACTTTCTCTAAAAGTAACAAAACAGATTAATCTAATTTGATTTTTTTAATAGATGAAAATAAATATTGTATTGAATTACTGAATGACAATATCATAGAATGCTTTGAGTTGGAAGGGACTATTAAGATAACCTAGTTCCCAACCTCCTGTCATGGGCAGGGACACCTTCCATTAGGCCAGGTTACGCAAAGCCCCATCCAAACTGACCTTGGTATATATACAATAAATTTTAAAGAAAATAATAAAAGTCCAATCCCTTTTTCCCAGTTTGTTCCAGTGAATGGAAGCAATAGAAAAATAATTTCCAATTTTGTTCCTTCTTTGTCCTTTGCTTGGAGGCCTTCAGGAACACTCCTAATTCTACTGTCTCTCTCAAATGGCAAATGAAAATAACCCATAATGCATCCTGAAAATCTGTAAATGTGAACTGCAGATGGAAAATTGTTTTCATCCAGAGATGCACCTCTTCTAAGCATGTAGTTTTACGAATTGGAATTCATCAAACTGACCATGACTTTACTTGTACCACTGAATTCAGTGACAGCTGGGAACAAAGCATGATGTTCAAATTGCAGTTTTAGTACTAATGCTCACGTTCCAGCTAGGGATGATGCTACTGGGAGGGCAGGCTCAAACAAGCAAGAGGAGATAGCGCATCTTGCAACATATACAAACATAATACATCTACACAGACATCACAGGTAGATATGTTTATGTATCTGGTGGCTCATCTGATTAAAGACATATACTCTTATGTTTTCTTACCTGTTTTGCTTCATGAAGAACATGACATGCAATCAGGTTATCACTAACAGCTTTTTCAGGAATAACAACTATTTGCAGTATTACTCATTATGGTAGTCATTGTAATAGTCCATAGTCCAACTCATTTTTGCTAATATACTCTGAAAGTACACATATGCTTATATAAACCCCTTGGGCTAAATATTTTGTTGACATAGTCATGATTTCTACTGAAAGAGGTAGCAATGTCCATGCAGCTGTAGCAGTAAACTTGCTTAAGGATGGTCTAGAATAATTTATGTGACTGACAGAATAGCTAGTTTAATTACACCCATAAACAGATCAGAACACTTAGGTGCAGTGATTTAGTTTTATGTGTTGCTATATTGCTGTAATTGAGGAAGCTGTGAGATGACCCCAGTTCATAAATTTAAAGCCAGCAAATACAGAAATCTTTGTATTACCTGTGGGGCTTATTAAGTCTTCACCTATAAATAATGCATATTTCATCTGAAGATATGTGATTAAGGATGCTGAATGAGAAATTCTTTGTGTGAAGCATTAACAAATATAGGGAGATCCCTTTTTAGATGCCTTGCAAAAGTATTCCTGTAAAACACATTCATAATTCAGGAGCTGGAGGTTGTCCATTAGGTGGCACTAAATTTTTCCATATCTATGGAAAGTGGAGGTAACAGAAAAGTGTTTGTCTGCTGTAGCTGTCAGGTGCTCTCCTAGCTAGTCTACATTCAGAGACAGAATCTCTGAGGTGGCATTGCAGCCCATCCATGTGCACCATTGAAGGGTATTCATCCAGATAGAGCAGCGTGTGTTTCATGATCATCTGCAGTAAAGCTGTTTTTATCATATCTACCAGTCTGCATCATTTTCAACAAGGATCACTGTTCCTTCTTTGGATCTTCACTCCTTTCAAAACAGTGGGAAGTGTTTTTCTTGTCTCATGTTCTCTACAGCTATTTAATCAGAAGAAAGCCCCTGTTTTGTAACTAATCAGTCAGCTTCTTCTGTGTGAATTGCAGAGGTATTACTATCACTGAGATAGGCTGATACTTCTAAGAATACTACAGTGGTCTGTAAATAAGGTGATGAAAGATTTATCTTTTCTTTCTTTAGTACTGTCTAAGATTAAAATTGTTTCTACCTCCCCATTAGCACCAGTCATGAAAGTACTTTCCTAGAATTTTGATTCATTTTATCCTCTCTTTCACACACAGGAACTCTCAGTTCTTTCTATTTAGTGACTTCAGACCCATCTGAAAAGTATAATCAGTTAATGTAACACATAACTTTTCTTTAGTTAGACATAAGGCAATGCTTATTTCTACTTAGCAGTTCCAAAGCTGTCTGTATGAGCAGCAAATGTATGAATTATATGGATTGATTCCACTTCACCCACACTATGACAGAACTCATTTAGCAAGCCTAGAGCTCACACCATGATGAGCATTGCCTGGAATGACTCATTTCCTTTTACTGTCATCTTAAAGGTTAATTTCATGGGGTGCTGTTCAGCACATTACCTACTAATTAGGAAATAATGAAACCTTCTGTTCATTGGGGTGACTGGTCAGCATCTGCAAATGGCCCTGTCATTGCACATGGGCACTCATCTTTCCCATGAAAATAGATTCTATTATTGAACATATCATGAATATAAATTATGAACATGGGAGTTTGTTTTTCACCACACGGCTTTCCTCTGTTTTCACCTTTCCTTTCCTCTAAGCAGATCATCCTAATGGCCTTTTTTCCTCCTTCCTGCTCTGTTCACCTTGTGCTGCCATAAAGTGCAGCCTAACCTTCCAACACAGGCCTGTCCCATATTTATTGTGCATTTGTAATGCAGTCTGACTGCACATGAGCAGTATACAAGTTCACAGGCCTGGGTTAAAGCAGCTTGGATGCTGCTGTGCAATACAGCAGTTGTTAGCAGTCTTCTGGCTCTGATGAGAAATGCTCAGAAAGAGGAATTGCCTCTGAAAGTTGAACCCTCATAAAACAGAGCTTATGGGGAGTACCAAAACGCTGCTTATCCAGGTATCTTTAAAGGCTGTTCCAGACATTCTTCCTCCTGATGTGAGCTGTTTTGGAATGGAAAGTTAGCACATGAGTATACAAAAAGATTCCAAATATTTTCCCTGTGTCTTTAATTTGAGTTTCTTTTAGTTATTGTGTATCACTGTGTCTCTACTCTGTCCTTACTGGCCTCTTAGCAATAAATTTATGAAAAGGAAAGAAAAACAAATCAAACCAACAGAAAATCCTCTACTTTTCCAAAGACTAAGGAACCACTCTGGTACAAGCACTACTACAGGATGATTGTTTTTTATCATCAAATTACCTGTACAATCTTTGAGGCCTTATGGACTTTTAAAGATTTAATACTTCTTGGTTATTAGCATGCCCTTTTGCCTTGACAGGAATGAGTCTCCAAGGAAAGGTCCCTTACAGTCAAAATTCATAAGTATATGCATAATATTGCATAGGTAAGTGGATCTTCAGTGGAATTCTTCTTGGCATTCAGAAGTAGACATAGAGCTGTAGCCTCATTATTCTGTATCTTTCTACAAACCTCACTAAGATTGCAAACTCTTTTCTTTACATCCATACTATCAGAAGGCAGATACTTTTCTCCCATCTTTTCCATGTGAAGTCTTACTATTACTCAAAAAATCCAATTTAAGATCTGAATGAAAGTATAGAGTTCTTCTACACATTTTATTTTGGACTGACAGTGCTGACTTCCAAAGAACAGAAAGTTTAACATGTACTAAAAGTAGGAATAAGGTACTTATTAGACATAAAAAGTTTGTGACATAGCAATACACTAATGAACAATCCCTTTCAGTCGGGATAAGGATCACAGTGCTATGACTAGAGCATTCATGGTTCCATTGGAAATAATTCTTAAGAAAGCTCCTGTTTTCATAACTACATGGTTTGGGGAATAACAGAAACGTGTAATAATGCCAGGGGGAAATGTACATGAGATCAAGAAAAAGTAATTCTATTGCACTTCTGCATAATATTAAGACAAAAAAGTACAGTTCCCAGAAAGTACCTGAATTACCGCACTAAATAATAACTTAGGCCTTATAATTTGGAAGATGGGCTCGTTGAAAATCAGAAAGCAAGATCCAAGTAAAAACAAAATGGTCCCAATCACTTGTTTTTAATGAAATTCAATAGCAAGAACCATTTCAGACACAGGTCTCCTTAGAAGCAGAAGTATCTGAGCAACTCAGCATCATCTGTGCTGGGGAAGGCCCAGAACTGAGGTTTCTTATTCCCTTGGCAGGTACTGAACCACTGCATTTCCATATAAAAGCAGTCAGGATCAGCTACACCATATATATCATGACTTGGAAATGTTCTGCATGTTTCAAATGCAGTGTGAACCACTGCACAGATGCTGTGTCCTTCCAGAGACTTAAGCAGAGCTCAGACCCTGGAGAACATAGCTGCTACCTGCCCATGTCTGCCAGACAACAAGGTTGGCTGTCTGAAATCTCTTTGCCTTCAAGTGTTTTACATTTTATATTCTAGTTGGATTCTGTGAAAGAAAATGTCACTACATGCTGACCTAAAAATGCTCATTCCACCACACATCATTCATGAAATCTGATCTCCAATATGCAGAGGAAATAGCTATACTATAAGATTATTTTCATCTTACTGACTTGAATGAAACTGTCTGCAAATCCTTGCATTTTCTAATCAATCCCACAACCACCCAAATAATGACTAATTCAGTTTTTCCAGAAATGATAATATTTAAGTACCTAAAAAAACCCTCTGAAAAGTTGCCTAGAACATATTCATGTGCCTGTAAGGTAATTGCATAAGTTTTCAAATGGACCATAAAATCCAAAGATCTTAATAGAATTCCACTTGTTGTTGTATTTAGAGAGATATCAAAGTGTTCTGTGTTTATTTTGTATCTGAATGATTCCATGACAATCAAGGAGATATAGTATAGACCCCAGTGAGTTTTGGCTCAAACACTCTGTACAGGAAAAAAACCTAAAACACATTTTCCCAATTTTCAAGCAATATTTCAGGCAACAAATTATTATTTTTTTTAATTAGAAACAGTTCAAGCAGGTCTGTTATCAGTGACTTTTACCAAGGTTTAAAGGAATCCCCAACATTTTTGATTCTTAAATAGAGTTCTTTTTTCCAAAAGGTTTTTTTTTGTTGGAATGTGGAGCAAAAATAGGGATTTAAGACTCGATTTCTGCTTGATGAAATGTTTTCAAGCTTGAGTCATTAATAAATTAGATAATTTGCAATTCAATAACTTCAATTTCAGTTGAATTTTAAGTTGCATTTTTACAGTACAAGTACAGTTAATGTAGCTTTTTTCAGACTTTTCATACAGAACTGTGAAGTAATATTTACCTAATTTTACATGGTAATCCTCAAACATCAGAATTATAAACCTGGATAAAGACTAATCATTTTTAATCAACATTTTTCTCTGTTTAATGTCAAATTATACAATCTCCTGTTTATTTTTTCTCAAAGAAACCTGAATATTCCCATATAAGATTTTCCCAGTCATACCTTATGTATGATCTAATTAGGTTTTTGGAATAGAATATGCTTCAAGAAATTTGAAATAAAGTCTTTGTGCAACTTTGAAAGGGCTTATAGTGGCTTTCTTTCTTTAAGCTGACATCTAAAACTTTTTCTGTATTATTTTACATAATATTTCTATGTTGTAATGTATTATATTGAAAAACTAATTGCAGGAAATTATTGTTTTGTTCTTTGATTTCCTTTACCCTTTCAATTGAATAAGAAAATCAAGGTGTCAGATCAGGTTAGGTCAGAGCAAAGTCCAATGCAGTTCAGCATCTCCTTTGAAAACAGTGATACCAGATGCTTCAGAAGTTGTTTATAAAACCTTGGAAATCTGAAATAATTGGGTTACACAGCTATATTTTTTATCTAACTTTCAAGAGATTGGTTGATTTAATTTAAGTAATTTAGGAAATATTTTGTTTACCTCTATTTCCATTTCTTGTGTTACCCAATACTTAGAGAAAACAGAGGCTATATCTATGTGCCCATGTCACTTTTTAAACCACTGCAGTGAAGCTCTGTGACAAACCATTCCAAATTGGTGTCCAAGCCATCTAAAAGACAGATAATGTTCTACTGTGAGAAAACCCACTTCCATCAGTTCATCTTTTTTAACATTAAATTATTAACAACCCTTCATAATTATTCTTATGATTCTGGAAGAATTTGCACACGCCTACCTAGAAAGTACTTTGAAATAACAAGCGACTAAAGAAATTCTGTTTGCTGCAGTACCCCGTTTCACAGGCAGAAAAATGCACTCTCTGTAATCCTGTTTGCTGCTGAGAACTGTGGTTTGCAAACAACCCACAGCCCACCCCTGAGAGTCACTGACAGGGGCTATCTGTTCACCTGAATTTCAGCAGAACAAACCCTGAGTGGGGACGATTCACCTTGGACCCTGAATCTTTGCTATGTTTTACATCAATATAGCATTCCATAGAGTGGCCAGGCTGGCCTAATATTCCTGGAAATCCAGATTTCAGGGATGGGATTGAGGGTTAAAATTGCTACATGTAAACACAAAATGTTTTAATACACTTTTTGGAATCCAGTGGCAGGAAAAATTGTCCTGAAGGACATAGCTTTATTTAACCTGTACTTCAAGATGACCCTCACTTTGATTTCACTAGATTTTTTTTACTACAATCACATCAAACTGCTAGTCTGCAAGTTTGAGCCCACAGTAATCTGCACAGTAGGAGATGGAATTAGAGTATTTTTAGCTTCCCAGTTCACTGGAAAGTCACTATCAAACGAAACAGTTCAGTGGTTATGCAAAAGGCTTTTTCACACTGTAGTAAGATGTTTTTCTGGAATGCCCATGTATGTGAGCCCAAATAGATCTTATCCCTTAAAAACATCAGACAAATGTTTTTAAAATGTCCTGATTTTGTTTTATGAGATGTGGCCCAGCATGCCTAAGGTAAGCCTGTAGATTCTGAATTTTCAGTTGTTAGTGAGACAGTTCCCCTAAACGAAATACCTAAGCTCCCTACATAGGGATGGAGACAGGAGGGTGCATTTGATGACTTCCACTGGTAAGACAAATTGACCTCAGTTTAGGCACTGAAGGATTTACATTTGTCTGCTTTCTCTGTAAATCTGCTACACAGAAGCTGGTCCTGGAAAAAAGAAGACAAGAACCAGAGCAATACAGGCACGTATCTTTGATGCTCCAGGCTGAAATTCAAGTCCCTATCATCAGTCTCAGCAAGCAACTAGGCAAAGGGGGCAGGCACAGTGGTTTTATGTCTCTGCTTGTGCTATTTCCCTGTGTATCAGGTATAACTTGATCTAGAACATGTCTATCTGTTATAGAGAGACTCCCAGACAGACTGCCTGTGTTTGAGTAAAGATGCAGCTTTATCCCTGAATATCTTGGTAGCAGTAACTAAACTCATCTTCTCTCCAGCATCGCCCAAACCAGAAAAAGTCACAGACATCTTGCCACCTCTGCTAGAGCGTATTGGGAGTACTGACACAGGAAATACACCTGCATCTTCTGAGGAAAACACATCCACTTGATTTTAATACAGTATCTTAAGAATAGTGAAAGAAGGAATTAAACTCTTCTATGGAGACAAATGAGCTTTAAAAGTACTCACAGTGTCAGAATATAGCAGAAGCAGAGTAAGTATTCAAGAGTAAGACAGAAAGACTGGAACCACCTGGATGGGTAGTATCTGTCAATGTCAGAGGAAGAACCACAAAGCACCTGTGATGTGTGTGATCCCAGAGGACAACAGAAAGTTGCATGGTGCCAGCAGGAGCCAAGATAGCTTTGTGGGCAGCTTGATGACAATGCTGCCTGCTGCTCTACCTGCTGTGCTCAGAGAAAAAGGGCTTCAGGCACATTCTCTGGAAGCATAGAAGGTTCTTTCCAAGAAGTGGATATTCTTTCTAACAGGAACTCTTAATCAAGGTCCTGAAAAATAACTGCTGCCAAAAGCTGTGCATCTGAAAATTACTAACTGCATAGCTCCACATAAGTACTTTACAATAGCTAGTAGTTCTTTCTAATACAGTCTTAGTGGAGTGTTATTGAAAGCTAGTTATGACACCAATGACATTTACCAGGGACCTCCCACAATTTGTATTTAAACCATCTGATGAGTGTTTTTCTCATGACCTTTGTGATGGTTCTTCATTTCATTAGCTCTGGAATATCTAGTGACTGTATTTGCCTCTTCCCTCTGATTGAAGCATCCATGTTATTTTTCTTGTTTCCATAAATCAGACTTATCTATTTAAGACTTAAAAAAAAAACCCTAACCATAGGCATGTTTTGATAAAATTATTTCTTTGTTATTAGGAATCCAGGTTCCTCGTGCAATTTGTATAATATGTCTTTTCTAGCAAAATTGATTTTCATCAATAATTAATTGTTCAAGTTATTTTCAAAGTTGCTGATCATAAAGAAGGTATAAACTATAGTAGTTTATATGGTACATAGCAAGACTAAATGCAGGAGTGAAAAAACTGGTAGCTGGAATTATGCAAGGGGCCGTATTTTTACTGGTCATAATATGTTTCCATTTAATGATTCTTTCCCATAGCTTTACAAAATGTATAAGTACACCTTAAGTTTTGCCTTCTGCTTTAGATTAAATAAAAAAAGATCCTAAAAGCTCAGTCCTTACAGCTGCTCAACTACTTCCTAGATGCAAAATACTCTCTAACATCTCTTTTAAGTGCTGATTTTTGTTGCAGAAAAATTAAGTATACAGAAATTACATTCTGAGCAGAAACATTACAAACTCATATTACCTGGTTTATCTCATTTAAACTAATATTTTAAGTATACAAGAAGTTTTCTAATCAAGTATCCTTGTAAAATCCCAGATATATCATTCTAACACCATAAGATTAAAATTCCTTAAACTATATGTTCTATATTTTATAAAGCAGGGAAAAGTACTATTTTCTAAGTGTGTTTCAACCACCACAAAAAAGATTTAGTAAATAAAGCTGTGCACAGTGTTAAAGTAACCAGCTCTCAATAAATTTCCAAGTCAATTGTTTATATTGCAATTATTTCTATTTTAACTCCTTTCTATAAGTCCCACACAAGTACTGAAACAATTCTCATTCCTTCTCAAAATTCTAATTTCTTTCTCATATCTTAGCAAAAGGCAAAACAAAACTCTCAGAACAACTCAACTCCTGCCATATTAAGAATGGAATTGAGGCCATTGTCAGTGGGACAGCATAGGGAATGGCTAAACCAGCGTGATGAAGATTTCTGCCTTTCTTTTTTTTCATTCTAGCAGACATTAGGTTAATTCCATCCAACATGTTAAGCAATACACTTTGGCAGGGTGTTCTCTCTACTAACTTAATTTCCTTAAAAAAATTAATAAAAAAATTTAAAGACATGTTTTTCTATATTGAATGTTCATTGCCATGCTTAACAAGAATAATCCTATACCTTTGATTGCTACCTATGAAAAAGAAGTACAAGGCAGAACAAAATGTATGGATGAGAGGAGCACAACTATGTAAGTTAAGATTTACAGCTGAAGGAGGATATTTTGGGTTTTATTTTTAGATTAAGTCCTTTCTAAAGAACTTTAGGGCAAAGCTTACAACCAAACACTGGCACTGCCTATTATTGGATTGGATAGGTTGGATATTAGGAAAAAGTTTTTTACTGAAAGAGTTAACATTTCTGTAATGGTCTGCCTGGGGAGATGGCAGAGTCACCATCCCTGGATGTGTTTAAAAAAAGACTGGATATGGCACTCGGTGCCATGGTTTAGTGGAGGTTGGGGCATGGGTTGGACTCGGTGATCTTGAAGATCTCTTCCAACCTTGTGATTCTGAGATTTATTTTGTGCACATTATCTTTGATAAAGCCAGTTTCTGCTGGCACAGAGAAATCTGAACCTCTAGCCCAGGGGATATGTTGAGAGCAAGCTCTCTTCTCTTCTGACCCAGCAGAATAAGCATGGACAGCAAAATAGATCATGAAGACTAACACTCAGAGAACAGGATAAAGTTAATACTTTTTTTCCCAATGCAGTAATAGATTAAAGAAGCCGGACTGCAATATGGAAGTGCAGGATGGAAAGATTATTACTGTTCATTTAAGACTTTATCCATAGTTTTTTTGAGAATTTTTCCTTCCCTTCTGGTGTTCCTTTTAATTTTGTTTCATCATTTTCCAGCTTCATCGTGCTATCTACTTTTTGCCAGAAATGTAATTATAAGAGAGACTCAAGAAGGGTTGCTGGCTCTTCACTATCTTTGCTTCATGGGGACTGTAAAATCTCTTTTCACTGTGATGCCCCAATCAATGTTTCCAATTTTAGCTGTCTAAACAGCAAGCAGTGCTCACTACAGTATGTTAAAACTCAGGAAGACCTGGTGCCCATTGCACTTCCCACCAATAAATGACCAGCCAGTGACCGATAAAAGATCAGCCAGAGTTACACTTGTGCTCATCTATAACTCAGGGATAAGAGGGAAGTGTGACAAGGGTAGAGAGAAGGATAGTGACTTACTGCTTCTGTTCTGATTTTCCAACTATTTAGGTGCCCATGACCATTCCAGTCACACTGCATTTTCCAAGCAACATGCAAAGCACGTCTGCGATACGACAAGAGACAGCTTTGATAAGATGGACAGCATTACACCTGTACTGCCTTTGCAAAAGACCTTCTGAAGCAGTCTGGCCTTGCTTTTCAGTACTTGATGCTGTCCAAAGTAGCCCAAAAATGCATCAAACAACTTGTAGAAAATCTGTTAACATTTTCTTTATAATCCTTTCATGGACTGGTCAGTAATCCAGTTGCATCCCACTGTCCTTCTGAGAGGACTTGAAAGAAATCGTGTATTTCCAATGCCAGTAAATAACATGCTTTAAGATGACAAGGACTTAAAAACTTGAAAAGCTATGATTGAAAACTTATGATCTGAAAACACATGAAGGGACACATTTCCAGGGCATGGCTGAAGTGAAACAGATTCTGGAAGCCACCTAGTTGTCACCTTTAACTGGAGGAGTGAGAAAGCTACCTGTACTCGAAGATGTCATTGCTCAGAATTCAGGAAAATCTTTAAAGATTAAACAATGATTCTAATATTCCCATAGCGTCTACTCAATATTGATTATGGCCAGATTCATCTTATTTATACTAGACAACCAAAGTACAGTTAATCATCTTCCACACTGGCCATGTCCTCTCTAGTTTGTTCATTAGCCTTATTTACATTCTCCTCAGAGGAAGAACTGTCGATAGCATAAATAATCTTTTTCTCCATTTAATGCAGACTTCTTTGTGCATGATGGAGTGCTTAAACACCATGAACATGTTGGCTGTCTTTCAGCTTTCATGCACAGCCTTCCTCAGATTCAAAATTGCTACCAAGGGCTCTCATATTTCTTAGTCTCTCATATTTCACTCTCATTTCTGGGTGGTCAGCTGATTGGTATTTTGTAGTAGATTTTCACCTAACAATGCAGCTGCTCTCTTTATCATCATATATAAGTCGTTATGCCTTTATAATAATTCTCCTTTTGATTAACTGTCTGTTCTGGAAATAATGAAGAGCTGTGCTAATCATACTTGGACACATATAGAGGAGAGTCCCACTGAACCCTGACTTTTTCTTCTCTGCCTTTGAAGAATCTCTCAGTATACATTCTTCCATTATGAAGCCTAATGCTTGAAGTGAACTAGGTCAGAAGCCAAAGTCCACACCATGGGTGGGAGCCATAGAGCATTTTGGTTAAGGGAGGCTTCTGACAGGGCTTCCTGGGTCTGCCTCCTTCTTCCATGAACTGAAGGTGGGGAGCTAGGCTGCTCTCTGATGGAGGTTATCCAAATAGCTCTTTTCTCCTTTCCCCTATCATATTTTGAGTGGAAATCACTTCCCACTGGTCAAGATGTGGCCCTATTTTGCCAGGAACAGCATGTTGTTTGGCACACCCTGTTCATCTCACATGTCAGTTTGGTGTGGAAAGTTGTTTGGTGACAAGCAGCGAACATGCTCTTTCTACTGCCTCCAGATTTGTGAGAAAGTGTTTTTGTTGACACTGTGGCTATGGTCTGTGGATCCAAGAGGTCATAAGCTGTGCCATCCTATGAAAGTCGAAAGGAAGGCTCTAAGTCTCAATCTGAGGAGTGATTCTAGTGCTATTTGACCCCATATTAGGGCATTAGAGAGAGTGATCTCTGTATCAAAAGTCTTCTTACAGAAGAAAATAGTGACAATTGAATGTATAAGAATATGTAAGACTTTATATGTGAGGGAAAAAAAACCATGAATAAATAGGGATATGAGGGAATAGGGAGACCTCAGTTTCATTTCCTGAAGGCATATCAAAGTTCTGAGATTGCAGTTTTCTAAAGATGAAAGAGATCTCTGGCATTCCCAAAGACCCGCTCATTTAAAATACTTTCCTGAGGGGAACCAGGAATGTGGCCTGGGAAACTTTCAGCACAATTAAAGGCAATCAATGAATTTAGAAAAGCTGGCCATCTCTTTCTTAGCAGGTGAATCAAAGTCTAAAAGGTGCTGAGTACATTTAAGAACTTATTCTCAATATTTAGACTTTGATGCTGAGGACACTGGATGTGCTTTTACCTACTCTTGAAGGCAGGCGGCTCTGACAGGACCCTCACAGTGTTTTCATGAGCAATGTTTCCTGAGAAGAGTAATTATTAATCTAGATCAAAACAAGTGCTAAAGGATTGGACTGAGGGGAGGGCACTACTAACTAAGATGACCTCTAAGATGGAACTCTGCAACAGCAGTGCAGTTTCTCTGCTCTGACCTACTTAACAGCTTTAACAGGTGTCATTATCCTTCAGTATCTTATGTCTATCAGGTAGTTTTTCTTTCAGGAAGTTCTATTTCAGTATTTTTCATGATAAGAGTTTTTGTCTTCACTATATATGATTTTCCTGTTTTTAAGCTTGGGAAGATATAATTTAAATGATCCATACATATTAAAAATAGACATGCACACATAAGGGCTCAGGACAGGTTAACAGAAGTCTGACTAGTGCTGCTGAGTGAGGTATAAGCAAAGGCAGTAAGATCACCACAAATCAAGTTCACCATAAGATTTTCACCATGCTTGTTTACCAGAATTTCTAGAAGACTGGAAAGTCAGGGAATATCTTCATCTCACTGAACATCAGATGACCTAACCATTGCACCATTGCAACACAGCTTGTCTGGCTGATTGAAAACTTGGAATAAAGACACCTGTTATTCATCAGTTCCCAGGCTCTCCACTTAGCCTGAGGGCATCCAGCCCTCATCCTTGTATGAGTAGGTAACACACATAAACATTTCATTTCTGCTCTTTACTCTATGTTCTGTTTCTGAAAAATGCTGGCTGAAATGCCACTCACTCGGTGGATTCACCAGGTGGAATATAACTGAACTGTTTCTGTCAACAGGAGGGGGAGCACAGACACATCTATCAAATTGACACAGTCCTTGCACTTGATGAGCTCGGTGGAATGAGTCTTCCACCTCCAGTTTTTGTTACGCCAGTGAGTGATGAATCAGAGATATTTTTGACATTTGAAAGCAATTCAAGGTGAGAGAACCGAGAAGACTGGTATTTGCCAGTCAGAACTATAAATAAATTTTTCAGCACTAAGACTCCTCCAAAGCTTTTTAAGTAGGCTAAAATTTTATGTTATTCCCTAAGGATAGGAATGCTATCTCTGTGTCATTTATTTATATGCAGTCATACAGAGAGCAGGTAGGAGTTTGTCTTCCTTCATAACCACAATAAATTCATCCTTGTTTCTTATGCTATTGGTAGGATTTTCAGACTTGACCCAGTGTTTTTAGAATTAGAGGAATTAATTAAGTTGATGGGATTTTTCACTGTGATTCATGTTCTTAGAAAGGCTAATGAGTCAAGATACTAACTTGTAATGACATTAGTATATGTTTACTTGATGACTCGGTTTATACTCTAACTTGTAGTCACACAGCATTTAATCAGGAAAAGTGACTCATGATTACTGAAAAAAAAAAGTAATGCATTTACAGATAATGACATACAAAGTTTTCTTTATTTTTTCTCTCTGTGGTGTGAGAGACAGCAAATAACTTGAAAAAGGAAAGAAGGCCAGCTTCTATTTTCAGAGATGTTGGTAAGATTAGCAATCTGGCTGGATTTACACAGATCAATATGAGAATGATTGAAGATTTTTAGCTCTTCTGAGGGGTAGAGGTTAAATGGGCACCAGCCATATTTCCACTAATCCAACCACAACTCACAGTGAAGTAGAAAATATTCTTTGTTGATCTCTGATAGCCATCTAAAATAACATAAAAAGTAAACTAGATATAAAGGCACGACCTAAAGGTAAATGAGAATGAGAGGAAATGTTTGTCTTGTGTGTCATAGTCAAATTGCATTCTGCAGGAAGCATTTTTTCTCTCTGAGAGAACATTTAACACATCAATACTGAAACATATTCTGGGACATTGTGTGGACAAATTCTACAGATGAAATATAGGGATTTTGATGGAGTTGATTTATGCCAATTTATCCAAGCCTAGGATACGTTTAAAAGGTTGGATCAGAAACATGACTGAACATATGAGGGGAGAATGAAACAAAGGAATAAATATTTTACTGTCATATTAATTTTCCTATAAAACAAACCCTCAAAATATATTACGTGAACAGATTAAAAAGTAAATTTCTATGTCAGATTTCTCCTGTAGTTATTGTAAATCCAAGATGTTCTTAATCACTGCTGAAATGAACCAAATATGGTGAGTAAAGAACTTTTTAAACTTCAATTTCCAGAAAATTTCCTGGCAAAATAAACCAAAAGACTACAGATAATTCCAGTCTGTAACTGCTCATTCTCTTTCTTGAAATGTCCAGTCTTGGGGAAATGTTGAATAACCACATTTTCCTCTTTACTTGCTTGATACTGAAACAAAGCATGCGTAATCTAGCACAGTTATGAAAGACCTACTTATTTGTACAGAGGGAGCCAAAACAAATACTTGGTTCAAAACACACAAAATTAAGGTCAATTCTTTCATCATTCATGCACAAAAAAGAACACTACTATACCATTTGTTGAGTGACATACTACCAATTAAAAAATAATATCAGAATCAACTGTATAAGCCAAAAATAAATATATTTATTTTTAATTTTCTGTTTAATTTCATTGACATTTTCTGTTTAATTTCATTGCACATTGGGGTTTGTGTCTCTTTGTGTTTTTTGTTATATATCATTAAAATTTTGGCAAAGAAAACACCAAGGATGTAAAAAGCTGCAGGGTGAATGCAGGTGACACTGTTATGTAATACCCGCAGAATAATTAAACTATTCTTGTAAATACATTCTTTAATCAATTTACTCAGTTTTTCTGCCTGCAAAGTGCTTTTGATTGAATCATGACTTTTTTTGCTTGTTTACCATTCAGAAAACTTATATGAATTGAATTCTGCCTGGAAGAACTATTCTTCCTACTTATCTTCTTTTGTTATTTTTCCCTGTGCACAAGCTTTTATTTAAGAAAAAAAAAATATTTTAGTGAGTTAGTAATAAATGTACTCTTTTTTTGTCTATGGACAGACTGACACTTCAGGTGTATACAGATTTGTAAAAGGGAAATAGAAAATAGCTATAAAAAGAGAAAGTTATAAAAAGAAGGTGGCATTCATGTAATCACAGAAATAAATTGTTAGACAGAATGATCACATTGCAATAATCCTAGGAAATGTATTGATAATCAAGTCAAATTCATTACCCCTAGCTTTGGTAGCCTAAAGGATGATGTGAAGTTGAATGCAGTTTTCTAAAAGCCAGTTAAAGGAGGAAGACACTTTCAATTCTTGAAACAGAGATCTAAGTTAGATAAAATAACTGCTTTTCTGTGGATACCTCTTTTTCTCTGTTGCCTGTTGGGGCAGGTTGGATGGTTACCTTAAATTGGACAACTAACGTTAGGTATGACTTATAGGGGACTAAGTAAAAAAGTGCTTGTAGCTGGGAGACAACTGGATCTATTTTACCTGTGCAACTAAGAAATATAAGTAATTTCAATGGATACTTAGATGATCAAGACAGGTTAAAGATCTTCAAAATCCATGTGCATGATACAGGCTGATGACCTGTGACCATGCAGACAGCATGTTGACATATATTACTGAAGACATGCCCTAATAATGCTCATTGTGGCAACTCTTCTTGGCCATAGAAGTCATAAAATCACTTTCCATCAGGCGTTTTCAGCTTTAAGCATCATGGAGTTGTAGCTCTCATTCCTTGCACAAGATTGCATCCGTTGCGCAAGAGAAAACGTGTGTTATAAATAATTATAACAAACTCCCAACAGTGCCATGGCTTAATTTTTTAATAATGCATTTCTCTTACCTTCTATAAGCTTCCCCGTCTGCTCTGCATTGCCCCCAGGCAAGATCTTGGCAATGTAAGCTCCAATTTCCCCACTGCTTCCTGGAATTTCTTTCCCACCTACAACTCGGATTCCCAGTCCATTGCCTGTGATCAAAAGAAAGAGAAAACTTTGAACAGAAATGAAGCAATGAATAATTCACTGGAAAGAAAGGAAGAGAACAAGTCATCAGAGGTTACTGAAGATGTCCCAGATAACTTCTGTCTGTAGCTGGAAGATCAGGGTTAACTGCAGTCACATCTGATGCTCTTCTAAAGACTTAAATTTGGGAAGATCTTGACCAGCCACTGCATGACTGATATAACACAAACAACTGAGCTACTAAAAATTGCATTGAAGCTAATCCTATCTTCTGACAATCTATTTGCAGTATTAATAAATTGAATTAAATTGCTAGAAATCCATGTGAAGTGTGGATTCAAAGGATAGCTTGCTTCATCATATGCCTACAACATGCATGCAATTTAGCTGAGAAATTATAATATCTGAGCTTTTAGAATCACATAATTATGGAGACATTGACAGAGATCCTTGAGCTTGCTCTTTCAAGCAGCAAAGCATGTACATTTACATGAACCTATATTTGGCAAATGCTATTATTTTTCTTAAATATTTGCTTTTAATTGGCATCTTTCACATCAAAGGATGTGCAAATTAATGGTGGGAAAAGCATACAATAATTCTGTGTAAAACCATTAAATCACATATTTTCTTCTTTTTTAAAAAATACAGAGAAAAACATTTTCATCACTCATTATTTCAGTGGAAGAGAAGTAGATCACTAGCCTCACTTATGTACAAAATAATGAGAGTGAAAACAAAAGGTTAAAATATAAAGTAATAAAATAAATTAATCTTATGCATTGCCAATTTTTCATGTTATTTTGCTTTTTTTAAAAAAAATAAACAACCAAAACTTCCTATACCATTAAACAATTAAAAGTTAAAATGTTAAACAATTTCTTTCTTTGAAGAAACCTCCATATGAGATGATTTTCACTTTGCTCTGAGAATTAAAAGGCTGATTTACCCACTTTTATTGTAATGGCTAAAAAAATTATTTTTCAATTTATTAATTTCATAAGTCAAACTTGCTGAGTGATTAGACTAACCAGCTGTAGAAAGGTCACCACACCATCTCTTTGCAAAGCTTTATCTTTTTCGATTAAAGCTTTTCCTCATAATGCTGTTAGTGTTTCATAAGTCAGCCCTGAGTTTCTTTCAGTACAAGGATTGCCACATTGCATTTCTGACAAAAAAAGTTTCAACTAATTTTTCTATCCCAGTTTAGTTAAATCTATATATTTTTTGACTCAGCTCTCCTCATAATTAGACATTTTCCAAATATTTTTTAATGAGAGTGATTTTTCCATTTAATTGGAACAAATTGCGTTAATATTTTAAGTTAATTATCTTATTTCAGTGCAAATTGGAAATTTTGCACCAGTAGGTAAAGTATATTTTTCCTAACTTGGTAGGGAAAGCAAAACCACCATTCTAAGGATGATGTCCTTTAAAAAAATTACACAGTACGGTTTTTAAAAAATAAGTACCTCACTGCATAAAGTGAATGCATACACCTATAAAAACATTTAAATGTAAGTCCATCCTGAGAACTTAGAAATTCATGTGGGCTGCTCTGCACAGACAACTTCTGATCAAGCAGTATGGAAAGAGTCATTAATATGTTTATAGATCTAAAGCTCCCAACTGGGAACTATTGAGTTCAGCAAATCCAAGAAACAACTATTTGTATACAAGACACACAAGCAAGGCCACAGTATCTTAACTCACACAGTCAACACATGGAATTTTCAGTATATCTGTAGGACTGGCTGCTTTTCATCACAGAGGGCAGGAACTCTTCAGAGTAAGGATTTTATCATGATGCGCAGTATTGGCATTTCTACCATTCATAGGTTATTTGTGACAGAATGGCGGAGAAGTAGTTTGTCATATAAATGAGTGTACACTTGATTTCAGAGGCATTCACATGGATACCTATGCTAGGGAACTGAAAATCTTGGCGATTATATTTGTTTAGTTTTTGGAGGGTTTTGTCCATATTACTGCTAATAAAAGAAAGTACTTTCCATGATAATATATGATGATTCTTTATTCCTAGATACTTTGAAAAGGCTTGTAGTTTTATGTTTGCAGGTTTTAGAGTCAAATGTATGACTGACCTTACGGATAAAGCAGAGATATGCTTGTTAAGGGACAATCACAGGAGTTGGTGAGTGTGTGATTTTGTGTGTGCTTGTTGCAAAACCACTACTAGAACAATATTTAAATGACAATTTAAATTTAAATTGAGGTTAATTACAAAACCTTCATTCCTGGTAGTCAGAATGAACAAGCTACTTTTCACCCAGTGAGCTCTAAGTGCTCTGTTCTGGCTGACAAAGAAATATAGCTTGGGTCTTGCTGTATTTTCTCCTGTAAAGATGGAATTTCAAGCCTATTTATATTTTATCTATTGATAATATTGAGCTAACTACTTCTGTTTGAAATGACATTTCCCAGTTTATAACCTTGAATGCAGATAGTTTAAAAATACCCATCATATGCTTTCTCAGACCTCTTTTCCCTTGTTTTTGTTGTTGTTTTTTTTAATTCTGAGTCTTAATTTCTATCCTTCGGGCTGTTTTGATATAACCATACATTCATCTTTCTCATTTAGATTTTCAATTAATGAACTTCTGTTTTCTTTAGAAGTAACAGGACCAGTAAATCATCAGAAAGCAAATCACTGGGATTTGAATAGGAGAAGACACCTTTCTGAATTATGAGTATTGATTTCCATAGAAAATATATTCAGGAAAGCATCTCTTCAAAGGGAATTTTACACCTAGAAATCCAATCCTTTTTAGGACGCTTCAAAGCAAAAAGACTGGTAATTAATTAAAACAGTTTTTACTGATCTCCCAAGGCTGTGATCCTACTCTCCCATCTAATCTTAACTAAAGCTTTAAGATGGAGCATGTTAAGCTAAAAAAACACCCCAAAACCCTACCCCACCTAAACCAAAATATATAATAAAATATATTTAAAAATATATAATGCTAAACTTTGACAAGGTTGATCATGCAATTAAATGGCTTTTATACGTTGATAAACAAATTTAAAAAAGGATACTAAATCACTACAGTTAGCTTGTAAGCCTCTGATTTATACAGCTGAACATATGAACAATCAGAGTTTGAAGCTTTAGGTCACCTGCCCAGTGGATGATGGGAAGGTGCTGGATGTAGTTTTTCTGGATTTTACTATGCTTTTTGATGCTGCTCTCACAGCATCCTTATGGATGAGCTGTCCAGCTGTGAGATGAGTGGGTTCACATTGTTCTTGGTGAAGAACTGGCAGAAGGGCAGAGCTGAAAGGATTGTAGTGAATGGAATGACATCTGGCTGGGGACTGGACACCAGCAGTGCTCTTCAGGGATCAGTTCTAGGGGCAGGTTTGTTCAATATGCATGTCTAAAGTCTGGATGCAGGAGTTGAATGCACCACTAGCACATCTGCTTATGACAAAAACTGGGAGGTGCTGTTGACTGCCTTGATGAACAAGAGGCCTTTTAGAGGAATCTAGATAGACTGGAGCATTGGGTTGTGATTAATGGGATGAAATTTAGCAGGTGGAAATGCTGGATCCTGGACCTCTGACACTGGACACAAGTGTAAGTGGGGAGAGCAATGGCTGTAAAGCAGAGAGGGATCCCGGGGTGCTGCTCAGCTGCAGATCAGTGTGAGTCAGCCAAGGGGACAAACCCTGGGTGGCATCAAACACAGCATCACCAGACAGTCAAAAGAGCTGATTGTCCACTGTGTTCAGCATTGGTTCAGCCTCACCTTGAGTACCTTGTACAGGTCTGGACCCCACGATTTGAGAAGGATTGGCAAGGTCCTTGAATGTCTCTGAAGCAGGGCAACAAGGCTGGTGAAAGAGCTGGAAGAAATATTTGGTGAGGAGAGTCTGAGGTCTTTGGGTTTGTCAAGTTTGGAGAAAAGGCTGTGAGAGGCAACCTCATTGCTCTCTACAGCTTCCTGAGGAGGGGAAGTGGAGAGGGAGTGCTGAGCTCTTCTCCCTGGTATCCAGTAAGAGACCTTGTGGGAATAGTTCAAAGCTGTACCAGGAGAGATTTAGACTGAGAAGCCGGTCAAAGACTGGAACAGGCTTCTGTGAGAGGTGGTCAATGCTCCATGCCTGTCAGGGTTTAAGAAGCTTTTGAACAATGCTCTTAACTACTTTTACTTTTCTTCCACTTTGAATTGGTCAGTAGCTAGGCTATAAGGTTTTTGTAGGTACCTTCTGACTGAAATACTGTATTTTGTATTTTTTATTTCATTGTGTTCCATTTAATTCTGTTCCATTCCATTCCATTCCATTCCATTCCATTCCATTCTATGCTAGCAAAGACTTCAAGTGCTTAATAACTGCAGAATTATTTTTGTAAGAAATCCATATTCGGAAGAAAAAATATTGAATGGCCTTCTTTGCTGTTTGGCAATTAACCAACCCTGTGACTTTCAAAAGGACATTTCACTTGGCATTTCATATCCTTCCAGACACCATAAACTGTTTCAGTGATGCATATTCATTACATGTATTTATATCTATGTATTTATATTTGTATATATATTATATATGATCAGTAACCAAGAACCTGCTACTAAAAAATTCTGTCACTGGTGACCTGGCAAGCATTACTGCAAATGCATTTTCAAAATTCAACACTCTTATTTCCTTATTTCCACCATGAAGTACTTTCTGTCCCTTTAGATATATTCNGAGCTCTTCTCCCTGGTATCCAGTAAGAGACCTTGTGGGAATAGTTCAAAGCTGTACCAGGAGAGATTTAGACTGAGAAGCCGGTCAAAGACTGGAACAGGCTTCTGTGAGAGGTGGTCAATGTTCCATGCCTGTCAGGGTTTAAGAAGCTTTTGAACAATGCTCTTAACTACTTTTACTTTTCTTCCACTTTGAATTGGTCAGTAGCTAGGCTATAAGGTTTTTGTAGGTACCTTCTGACTGAAATACTGTATTTTGTATTTTTTATTTCATTGTGTTCCATTTAATTCTGTTCCATTCCATTCCATTCCATTCCATTCCATTCCATTCTATGCTAGCAAAGACTTCAAGTGCTTAATAACTGCAGAATTATTTTTGTAAGAAATCCATATTCGGAAGAAAAAATATTGAATGGCCTTCTTTGCTGTTTGGCAATTAACCAACCCTGTGACTTTCAAAAGGACATTTCACTTGGCATTTCATATCCTTCCAGACACCATAAACTGTTTCAGTGATGCATATTCATTACATGTATTTATATCTATGTATTTATATTTGTATATATATTATATATGATCAGTAACCAAGAACCTGCTACTAAAAAATTCTGTCACTGGTGACCTGGCAAGCATTACTGCAAATGCATTTTCAAAATTCAACACTCTTATTTCCTTATTTCCACCATGAAGTACTTTCTGTCCCTTTAGATATATTCATTCTGAACTTCTGTAGCAGAAAGTGTCTCAAACACTAGGAAATCCTATCTCCTTCTATACTTCATTGTGTCACAGAAAGACTGTAATTTACTTTGCTGGAATATGCTGACCATAACCTGAGCTCTGCAATTACAATTCAGTCTTTTTTGTCCCTTATGGAGATAATAAAGATCAGGCTGTTGCCAATCTGTTGCTGTTGCTCTCAGGACACAGGGAAGATCATGAAATCTTACCATCTTCTCACTGTGTTGCTTAGCAGCTCCATTATAGCCATTAGAGTATAAACAGTCTAAATTTCCTGGAACCATTTCAGCATCCAAGCAATTATTAGACTTGCCTTTACAAACAAATGCTTATTACCCCTTACATAAGTTAAAGGTTAAAGGAAAGGAAGAAAAAAAATAGCAGCAAAAAATTGAACAACTCAGGGTTTTACTGGTGTTGGTGGCCCTGACTTTATACAAAAGTGAAAATTAATTTTCCAGGGATGTCTTCTCTCTTGAAAGTAAATAGCATTCCAGCAGCAAATGCAAGGACTGATTATGTTTAATCATCATACAGGTCCTATGCAGTGGCAACGACTTCAAAACATGCAGGAGAATGCTGGCATGTGACCCAGAAGCTCTGTGCAAACACTGTTCATGTGTTAACTCAAGCAAATATTTCCTCTAGGCTGATTTTTGAAAGTATGAAACCATTTGTCTTTCTAATTATATAAGCAATGAAAGTAAAGAAGCAATTAGAATGTACAACAGATTTTCAGTAATCACACGTGTTTGTGCAAGTTGGCATAGTAAACTATGAGTGTCAGCAGCAATCTGACTTTTGTCACTATTAGAAAAAGAGCTATATGAATTTTTAATAGACNCCATTCCATTCCATTCCATTCTATGCTAGCAAAGACTTCAAGTGCTTAATAACTGCAGAATTATTTTTGTAAGAAATCCATATTCGGAAGAAAAAATATTGAATGGCCTTCTTTGCTGTTTGGCAATTAACCAACCCTGTGACTTTCAAAAGGACATTTCACTTGGCATTTCATATCCTTCCAGACACCATAAACTGTTTCAGTGATGCATATTCATTACATGTATTTATATCTATGTATTTATATTTGTATATATATTATATATGATCAGTAACCAAGAACCTGCTACTAAAAAATTCTGTCACTGGTGACCTGGCAAGCATTACTGCAAATGCATTTTCAAAATTCAACACTCTTATTTCCTTATTTCCACCATGAAGTACTTTCTGTCCCTTTAGATATATTCATTCTGAACTTCTGTAGCAGAAAGTGTCTCAAACACTAGGAAATCCTATCTCCTTCTATACTTCATTGTGTCACAGAAAGACTGTAATTTACTTTGCTGGAATATGCTGACCATAACCTGAGCTCTGCAATTACAATTCAGTCTTTTTTGTCCCTTATGGAGATAATAAAGATCAGGCTGTTGCCAATCTGTTGCTGTTGCTCTCAGGACACAGGGAAGATCATGAAATCTTACCATCTTCTCACTGTGTTGCTTAGCAGCTCCATTATAGCCATTAGAGTATAAACAGTCTAAATTTCCTGGAACCATTTCAGCATCCAAGCAATTATTAGACTTGCCTTTACAAACAAATGCTTATAACCCCTTACATAAGTTAAAGGTTAAAGGAAAGGAAGAAAAAAAATAGCAGCAAAAAATTGAACAACTCAGGGTTTTACTGGTGTTGGTGGCCCTGACTTTATACAAAAGTGAAAATTAATTTTCCAGGGATGTCTTCTCTCTTGAAAGTAAATAGCATTCCAGCAGCAAATGCAAGGACTGATTATGTTTAATCATCATACAGGTCCTATGCAGTGGCAACGACTTCAAAACATGCAGGAGAATGCTGGCATGTGACCCAGAAGCTCTGTGCAAACACTGTTCATGTGTTAACTCAAGCAAATATTTCCTCTAGGCTGATTTTTGAAAGTATGAAACCATTTGTCTTTCTAATTATATAAGCAATGAAAGTAAAGAAGCAATTAGAATGTACAACAGATTTTCAGTAATCACACGTGTTTGTGCAAGTTGGCATAGTAAACTATGAGTGTCAGCAGCAATCTGACTTTTGTCACTATTAGAAAAAGAGCTATATGAATTTTTAATAGACTTTTAAGTGACTGAACTTTAAGAAAGTTATTTAAAAAGTGCTATTGATTTTGATTTCTAAGAGCCTTAAAGTATGCCCTTCAAGATGGTAGCTGAAATTCACTATTTCTGTAAACCCATGGTCATTTTAGCACCTTTGGATATTGTGTGCTTTGAAGTTGAAACTACACAGAAGTAAAACGGGAAAAATTGAAATGGGCTTAAACTGCAAAATGCAGGGCTACAACACCTTTCTCTGAGTAGGTTGAAATGGGAGATATGTTTAAATTTCAAAATAGAGATTAAGTGTTGTGTTTCAGATCCAGGAGCCAATGTGCAGACTTGTTAAAATACGTTTTTCATCACTGTCTAATAGTATAAAAAATCCCCCAAACCAGAACAAAACCGTAATGGTGAATTAAGGCAAGGAAATACAAGGGTGATCTTTTTTTGGTCAAGGTCCAGTGGTAGCAAATGCATGAGAAGAAAGCATGCAAATGAGACATTAGGCATGAAAGACTTTGCAATGTGCCAATGTACCACGTTAGAGCAATGATCAAACAATATGAAGCCTTTCAACACTATTTGGCTGTGAATGGAGACAGAACATACCTTCCTCCTGTGTTCATTTACTAGACATTATCTCCTCATTCCTCCTCCAGCCTTATCTAGACCAGACATATGCTAGGGTGCTGGTAGGCCCTTATCTGCTGGAACAATTTTACACCCTGTTCCATTGTCTGTATGGAACAGAAGGCTCAAACACATAAAAAACATCAATGACTTCTCTTGGAAGGTCAGAGTTAAAAGTATCATGAAGAAATGCAAGCTATTTATTTAGACATTGTAGTTGTGATAAAGCAATCTCTAAAGTCTGGAGAGCAGAGAGAAAGGAAACATGACAAAGCAAACAAAAACAAGTTAACTCAGGAACTTAAAAACAGCAGGAAAAATAATGTGTATAACAAAATCCAGCCTAAATTTTTATTTGCATTGTTATTCTTATGCAATTCTCTGGAATACATAAAATGGTGATCCATATCAGAGGTTGGTTATCTATATAGGTACAACATTTTCAAGAGTGTCCTCAGGAGAATTGTTTTGGTCCTTCTAAAAAAATTAGCTTCAATTAAGTTGTTTCCTAGAAACAGAATTATATCTACTCAGCTATTGCATTTCTTGGCCTTTAGCAATTAAGACATAAAATACACATCAAGTCAAATCAGGAGCTGGTGAAAGTCAGATATATTGCAGTTGTTTTAAGAGCACAGCATTGATTTATATCAGCTGTGAATCTGCTTCATGCTGATGTGCACACTGGTTATCATCCTGAAGGATCATAAAGTGTTTTATGAATTAGCTTCTTGAAGCATTTATCACATCTACTTGAAAACAAGATAAAAGTCTCTTCTTTTTGGACAATCTGTCACATCAGAATCTATGGTGCCATCTATGGTAGATTGTACCTTTACATCTATAAAATCCTTTGTAGGTACTGAGTTTCATCTGTGTTTATTCTGTGTTTATTGATAGACACCAATGGCTCAATAGGTGCCTCTGACTGACAGCTGAACCTCCATGGAAATCTAGGGGCTTGATTGAACTCTGACTTTCAGTGTTACAATGATCTGTTTATGCAGCCTTTTCTGCATGACAGCTATGAAAATAAATGGAACCCTTATATCCAGCAGACACATTGCCCTCTCAATTACCTCCATGCAAAATCTTCAACAAAAGTTCTATTCTGCAATATACATAAACAACTGAACTGCCAAAAAGATTTCATGGAAAGTATTTTAAATACACACACTAATGCTTTTCAAATTAAAATAATTTGGAGACAAAAGACATAAATATGGAATATATGGGGTCTGTACCTCTACAAAGTGTTTCTAACACAAAGAAGAATTTGTTTGTTTGTTTTTATTTAGAAAAGTTGAATGGTACTGAGTTCTTTCTAAAATTGATATTAAGACAAAACCAGATATCTCTCTTTCCTTTTATTTCCAGTCCTGTCCTCATTTACTACCACGTGACTTCCCAGGAAAATCTCTGATGTAGCCTGACTGTAACAGCTCAGTCCCTTTCTGTTTATGGCTTTTACCTTCTGTGCCATGTCTCTGATAAGGAAGAAGTGTTTGAGGGAATGATGATCATTAATTAGGGATTAAGTCCTTCCCCAGTGACAGGGGAATATTAGAGAAGGGTATTGCTTTTTTGTGCAAAGTATTATCTCAGTTCTTCCCAACATTAAATGAAAGAAGTAGAATAGGTAATCCTTTAAGTGTATGAGGACAGGAGGTGGGTTGCAGTTCTCATTCTGACTTCTCACATTGAACAAAGACTATGACTATATTTAACATGTTTGTAATTGATTACTAATCACATATTTGTTGCACTTTAGTGTTTTGCTGTAAGAACTAATTTTGCTGAACTTGCAGGTGAAAGAATCCTAAATATATAGGGTTGTTTATTTAGAGACTGACTATGGTAGTGAGGTCTTGATATAGGAAAACTCTTTGAATTCCCTTCCTCTCCATCTGGATAAGCACTGCATGAGCTGGCACACTGCAGAAGTGTAGTTTTGTTTGCAGGAATTAGCAATCCTTATGGAGAGTATGAGGCATGTCTGACGTGTGTACAGCATTACAGCTACCCTGTAATTCTACTTGCAGTTTCACTGACATCACTGCTGAGGTAGAGATTAGGGATGCAGCCTTCTGCCCACCGTCTAATTCACTTCTTTGCTTCACTACAAAATTTGCAGATTTTTCTGAATAGTTTCTCTGCCTTTTTTTTTTTTT